>OX411310.1:48181018-48439250 GCA_948150685.1 Rhaphigaster nebulosa | reverse complement strand
GAACTCTATAGTCCAGTCAACTGAGGAAATTTTTGGAGAAGTTCTGAAAAATTGCTTATTTATGTTTTTTGGTGTGATAATTACAAATTTCAACTTTTTTACCTCTTATTTTTCCCGGAAATATAAAAAATAGTTAAAACGCTCAAAAAATTCATCAATTTTCGTTTTTTGTCCAACAGTGTATAAACCAAGCATTTTTAAGCAACTTCAGCTTATAGTAAATTAAATAAGAGTAAATTCCTTACATATTTGAACTCATAATTCCTTACACTCTTAGTCTAATGAGATCCAGTCAAATGGGGATCGAAAACATTCGATTATCAATACAAATTAATATATATGCATTTCGAACTAATAAGTTTAAATATAAACTTCGTTTATTGTAAAGTGTATCATTTATAGGATATCGTTGTATTGTAAAAAACGATAGTAAATATTTAAATATTCGCCATTTTTAAATAAATAATGATCCGAGCCCTAGTAATTACCTATGACTGAAAGTTATTAATTTGGAATCATCTATAATCCAATGTAAGAACTCAAATTAAATTATTTGTTAATGGAAACCCTATAAAAAAGCGACTTATTCATTATATACTAAACCGCTTTAGTACCTTATATTCGAATCCATTATTCAAAATAAACCTGAATAAACCAATATTCTAACAATCGGACCAATTTATCTACACAAGATTACTTTTATTTAAAAAAAAAAAAAATGGTTTTAAATACATTTAAATAAATAATTTGAAACAATTATTACAAATTATATATACACCTACATACGCGGCTTTTTGATGAGCTTATCGAACTGCTACATGGTTCACATTGAAGTACTTATTTCTTGTCTTCAAAGAGGAAGTGAACTCCCAGGTCGCTACACTGTGGACCCATGGACGGACTACCTTGGGAGACCCATCTCAGCAGTCAGCCAACCCCTGACAACTCAATTCGTCATTGTCCTTCCCACCGAAGGGAAAATCCATACCCTTTCGGTTCCGATGACAAACTGGCCTACATCAATAAATCATGACGATTTATAGACAGAAGAGTCAGGGGACCTCAAATATTTGTGCGTCCTTTTCCAAAACTAATACATCAGTGTGGCTTGAAGATCTTTAAATCTAATTGAAGTGGTATTAGGTTTAGAAAGATACTTGAGCCAAGAGCTTTCGTGCCAAATCCATGGAAAATCATCTAATTTTTCGGGCTGTCAGCCATGTAAGAAATGATGGTATCCACCCTTATAATATTCTTTAAAGCCACAATCTATGAAACTATTGGTCCTGACTGATCCAGAGCAAAATTTTTACGAAGTTTATGACACGGATCATTTCTCAATACTATGGGGAAAAACACCAAAACCGTTTAGTAACTAAAATGTAAGAAAGCCGTCATTTAGTAGATTTTGAAAGTGACAATATCCTAAATGATAATTTAAGTGGGTAAATAGTTATCTCTCATGTTGTTATAAAAAGAATTCATTTTTATTTAGGTTTAATCGAAATTTTGAACCAATGGAAATTATTACTTATTTTTTAAAACTTTTTTACTGATTGGTATAAAATGTGAAAAAAATATGTATACATCACAAATTATCAAAAATATTTATTTGTTGAAATTTACAACTGTAAATGATTATATTCGCTTAGTAAATATGAATTATAGTTACTAGGTTGTTACAAAAGTTTTTGCGCATAGAATAAGTTTTATTTCAATTTTAGTAAAAAATCTACACATTAAAATTATTCTTCAGAATATAGGCCATCTTTGCCAATTACTTTAATTCATCTTTCTACCAGAAGTCCTTGATTTTCAAGGTAGGAAACTCCTCATATCCTCTGACATTCTTGTTGTTTTTAAAATGCCAGCCTTTCATAAAATGTGGCATTGACTGTAAAAGACCGTGGCCAAACAATGCAAAGCCAGGGATTTAAGGAGGGTGGGTCAAGATGCTAACACTCTTCATTTCAGAGAATCTTTCTTTGATTAAGAGTGAACGATGGGTAAGAGTGCATAGCCTTGCTGAAACATCACTTTAATATGATTGACCAAAGCAGAGGACTCCTCTTTTAAAACTCTATATGCTCTTTCGAGTTGTTCACAGTAAACCTAACGTCAGCAACGCATCCATCTGGAACCGGATCAAAGTACAAAACATCCTCATAAGTCCACCGAATCCAAAGCATTACCTTGAAGGCTGTTCCCAGAATTGAACCGCCTGAACCAAAACGCTACTGTATTACGATGCACCACATTTTTACCTTCCACCGTACAAATTTCCTAAGCAACTACCTTCGCACTTAATCCTTTTTTCCAGCAGTGCCTCAGGAGATCAAGAATGACAATTTTTTCTTTCAGTATTATCAGTGAAATTTATAAAATGGAATGAAAGGTAGAGACAGTTGGTATACACAATTAAATAAAGGATTGGTCAAAGTAAACAACGATATATGCATTGCTTACATCAGTGTTGAATAAAAATTGAAAAGGAGACTATTTGATAATACCAGCAATGAATTAATGCAACCTGGTATTATTGTTGAGGTTCAGGAAACCAACTCAACGGAGGGCTATTTGGTAAAATTGGTTGCTCAGTAATAAATACAAGAGTGGATTGCTCATTTTATTTGTTTCAATTCAAATGTCTTTCTTTTTGAGTCAAAATTCAAAAACTCTATTAACAATGATAGCGGTGGGAATAGGCAACAATTATATATCAAATAGTACTAATGCATAATAGTGATAAATGAAAGTTGGCGGAGGACTATCAGAGAAAAAACAACATCCGCATCGTTCCTTTATTTATATTTTCGTAGACATTTCGACCTACATTATTCATTGTTGCAAGGACTAAATATATGATATGATATGAGATATGAAAACATGATGTGAGTGTTTACAAAGATAATAATGACATCTCTAGGTAATTACATTCTGTTTATGATAAGAAATTTTGATACATGCATTCTATACTAAAATGTTTTTGTTTGTTTTTGCTTAACGGCGTTAACTTAAATCCTTAAGTTATCAACGCCTAGAAATTAAAACTTAAATTTAAATTATTGGATAAATAAATAAATATATATAGGTATACATAATCATTTAGAAAGCTGATGAATAAATAAAAACATAATAACTACAAAAATAATATATATATATATATATATATAATAATAATAAAAATAGCGTGAAGTGTATTGTCCTATTAATTCCTATTATAGTCTCCACAAATGGCTCTGATGGTTTTCTCAATAATTGCTTTTACCTTTTATATATATATATATATATATATATATATATATATATATATATATATATATATATATATATTTATTATTATTATTATTATTTTTACGATTGATTGACACATGACAGGTCTTTGGACAAGAGATTTGGTCTGCTTATAGAATTTATTTCCTACGAGCATACACACAAATCGCGATTCCAGATTAAAATGCAAGGAAAAGGTTATCACTCAATGCCTGGTATATGGGAGATTCCTCTATAATTTTTCCTTCATATTTTAACTATGTATTGGAACAGAAAAGCACTGATTATGGATGCAATTGCTATTTAAGATATGTATTATTAAGATATGTAAGATATGTAGGACTACATAAGATTACATGAGAGAGGGGGAATATATATTGTACAGTAAAATAGTTAGATAACAATAAACTCAAAATTATTGAACAAACAGTTACTGATCAGTTGAACAGTTACTGCGTCTCATCTTTTAGACAGTGTATTAAGGAGGTGGTTATCGCAAGCAAATTGGACAAGGCTGTTTAACCAACGATTACCCGATGGCTAAGAGATATCCGTCTTAGTGTCAACTCTCTGCAGTTAGGGCGTTTTCACACGGTCGGATAAATCGGATGCGGGATCGACGTCCGATTTATCGAGAGAGCGTACTGCAGGAAATGTAGGATCCGACTCCGATATTTATCGGACTGTGTGAAAATGTCCTTACTCTCACAGTGAGTCGTATATTCGAACCGTGCCTTAGTTGCAGGAGGATTATGGAAAATACGTTGTACCTCGTCAGCTCAGTAAGGCCTTAAGCGTCAATCAACAATGCAGCGTTGGATTTATTGAAACACTGGAACATTTCTTCTAATTTTAAATCAATCGATTTGACATTTACTATATTTATTATTATATTGAATTAAGTTCCATTCAATTTTTCATTTTTTTAAATTTCATAGTTTTACATAGATGTAAAACTATGAAATTTTTAATTTATTATATAATTGTTATAAAAATGGATTACCTAATAGATTAAATCATCTTGTTTATTTATGGGGGAAATAATAACAATTACTAGTTTTGTGACCTTGAAACTAATTTGTAGAAAATAAGAAGATTCAAAATCTGAAATTAAAATGATACCCAGAGATACTTTAAAGATTACTTTTTTTGAGCATTCTAATATCAATAATCTGTATTGGACACGATTACTTTTTTGAGTATGAAATATGAGTAAGAAAAAAAAAAATGATATCCCAAAATCACTTTCGGCAGCTAATGTTCTGATTCAGTATTGGGGTTTTATTATTTGTAAACCGCAACATTATACATTTTAAAAGATTTTTTTCTATTGAGGGAACATTAAACGGTTCCAATAATTAAAAAGCTCGGGAGTGACTGGGGACAAGATCTCTACGAGAAGGAAAAAGTGGCGTGAAAGGGCTGATGGATGGCCCTGCTTGCCCATTTTTTACTTTGCCAGCCGCCGGGTCCGATCTGACATTTATTAATTTAACATTTTTATATTCAACTGCCTCATCCCTCACGTCCTGTTTAACGCCTCATCAGCCAGGAGGAGTAAACACCTCCCATCCTTCATCTTATTGCCCTAAAGGTTTTTAATCAGAGCTAATGCCATCCGTGGCTTGAAGATGAGATCAACTCTAATGGAAGATTTTAATGAGGCCGTTCCCCTTTATAGCATGCCGGAATACGTTTATAAAAATCTCTAAGGAATAAGTTTAGAGATATCTAAATAAGAGGTATATACCTAAATAAATTTGTTTGATTAAAACTTACAACTGATAATACTTGATTTTTTCCTCTGACTTTTCTAAAATCATTTGAATTTCAAATTAGAAACTGTTTATTTGATATTCGGATGCGAAACGTGGCCTTTTATATTATGAGAAGAACAAAGCCTAATGGTTTTTGAAAATAAAGTATAGCGTATAATATTTAAACCGTAGAAATATGAGTCAAGCGAAGGATCCAGATGGCTACTATATCGAATGGCTTGATCTAACTCCGGAAAATATAATTAAGGTGATAGCTCGGCGGCGAATCGATTGTAAAGTAGGAAGGATAACGAACGAATAATTGTAAGGATAGTCTGAATAGTCCCAGAGGTCAACCGAAACGTAGATGAGAGGATTGTGTGAATTGCGACCTGGAGGATTTGGGTATTGTTGGAAATTAGAGGAGAGAACTTTTTAAGCTAACACTATTGCCGTTATCGGTATCGAAATTACGGGTTAGTCACAATTTTTATTTATTTATAGGGGAGAAAAACATATATAAATAAAAAAAATACAAATATACAAACAAAATGAAAAATTAAATAAAAAAAATAACATAATTTAAAAAAAAACTGAAACCATTAAAATAATCCTTAAAAAAAGAAAATCACATTCTGCTTTATATACTAAGGAATAAGTATATAAAAATTATACAAGTTAAAAAAATAAATACGATTCATGCACAGAGTAGGGGAGAGTGAAGATAGATTTCGAAAAGGCTGTAAAAAAAAAATACTACGAATTTTTCCAAATTTAACTTACGGATATACCACATAAAAAAGCATTCAAGAAAATTAAGTAAATGTAGCAAATGTAACTAGGTTAGTTTATGCTTCTTATGGACACTCAATAACTTAGGTTTAGTAATGAATAAATGAATGTTTGTTATATTATGGAAGAATATATTTTTACCGATACTTG
This sequence comes from Rhaphigaster nebulosa, assembly GCA_948150685.1. Classification (NCBI taxonomy): domain Eukaryota; kingdom Metazoa; phylum Arthropoda; class Insecta; order Hemiptera; family Pentatomidae; genus Rhaphigaster; species Rhaphigaster nebulosa. The sequence goes on along the minus strand of OX411310.1, from coordinate 48,433,278 downwards.
GTAAAGTTTCTTTTTTTTTTTCAACGATGGAATTATGTCTGCATTTAATGTATTTAACTTGTATATATTTATTTATTTTTTATATATTAACTATTGCTGTGTTATTTGTGCAATGGGTTGAGTAATTCGATGTAGAGGCGTATTCAGTAGAATTAGCATTTTATGAATGAGGACTTCAAAACCCCATACTTCCATTTTTTATTAAAATTGAGATAACAACGGTGATTATTAAACTAAATCTAGAAGATTCTAAATCTGTGTAAAATTACAGATCTTTTTAAGTTTAAAAATCAATAGCTGTTACAAAACTCTCTTCATCCTTCGTCTAGACAGTTTGATAAAATATAAGGGGTTTTGCTCAATTATAAAATAGATTTTTTGCAATAATTTATATTGTTGTTTTATTCATCAGTTTTAATCTACAAGCTAATAATAATTTATATTTGAAGACAGCAAAACAAAGTAGAATCTAAAATATTTTTAGTAATCGAAACATCATATAAGCACTCTAAGGATAAGTTGAAGTATTGTGAAGAAGAAGCTCAGAGATAAAATATAATCTGCGTCGTATAATAAATATCAGGGTCTCGACAGCTCTATGTTACAACTTCTGTCATTATTACATTTCTCTAACCGGAGGTTATGGATTGGAGTCAGTAATATAATATATAGTAATGGAACACAAAGATTTTCTTTAAAAGTATTCAGGAACTTTTCTGACAACAAATAAATACATTTTCATGATAAAAAATTTGAAATATTGGCCTTGTGCATTTTAACAAGAGGTAAGTAATTTTGTTTGTTCTTTCAGATCTTTAATTATTAATTGACACATATTAGGGATGATAGGTAATACTGGTAAATGCGCACATTCATACCTTACTTACAAGAAATAAAATAAAAATAATTAAAGGAAACTATAACAAATTAATAAAAATGGAGGAAAAAAAAAATCATATTCATACTTATTTACAATATTTATATCAGCTCTTACTTCAATTAAAAAATAAGAAAATATAAAAATATCGGATGTGTTTCTTTATCTAATGCTGATTGAAGATAATATATTTCTTGATTATAAATGAATAATATTTTTTTTTTAAATATATTTTTTCTAATACTAACACTTGAAATTGTTTTCTTGTTTGAGATATGCTTTGTAATTTCCATAATTTTTTCATAATTTTATATTTGATCTAATTATTTATGTCTTGAACTTATTATAATAATAAGAAAACATTATTATTATTATAGTTATTTCATTAATTATTATACAATTGTAAATTAAGTACGGTTGTGCTTATTATGATTCAATTTGTTTTAACATTAATTATATTTTTATAGTTTATTAATTTACTTATTTGACTATCATTTAATTTATTTATATATATATTTTATATTTTTTGTCTGTGAGTATGATATGACAGGCTACATATATTACTATTATGCATACCTTTAGTGATGAACAATGTCTCACAATCAGTAAAAATTAGCTACTGATTTCACACCAAAACATTAATAACCAGAAAACCTCCCAATATTCTTGACCTCCTCACCATGCGCTCTTCCCCCCATCTCTTAAATACATGATCTCAAACCAATAAGTAAACCAATTTATATATCCCTTCTCATAGAACTGCTTCCTTTGAAAAAATCTTTACTTCTTTCTGGAATTTCCTACCCATCTCCATTCGTAAAGAGCTCTCCCTAACCTCATTTAAAAACCATTTACTTCTCCTTCTCCTCAATGATCAAACTTCTGCAAAAATGTAAAAGAGTAATGACTATGTAGTTTAGTACGAATATGTATAGAACATCTAATTTCAATTGTTATATTATTTAATTTAATTAATTATTTTTTGTCTTTTAGTTTATAATTTTACTAATTGTGAATATAGAAGCAATATTAATATTATTTTTGTTATTGTTAGCGAAGTGAATGTGCCAGAATAAAGACTAATGTTCGTTTCGTTTTCTTTTCATTTCACTATTGCACAGACCCACCAATACGCCAAATCTAAAAAATTCCTGAATGTACTAAAAAATAAAATTATGAAGAAACAATATTATTTGATCACAGATTTTTTTTTTTTTTAGATTATATAATTAATTTTCTATTTTGTTATAATATTGCCTTTTACTTTCTCGTTTAATAATTTTTGTTTTCCTTTTAGAAATGTAATGGTAGAAAGTGAAAATACAATTTGCTTTTACTTTCTTATTTAACAAACGTTTATTTTACTTATTTATTTGTGAAAATTATGATAAAAGTCATGGTATATATACACTATATATGCATATATACAAGAATAAAATGGTAAAGGTGCTAACAGCTGGGTTGTTAAGGCTTAGAGCTCGTGACTTATGTTAGATAATTTTTATCAGTTTTCTCCCCTATAGGTTTAACAATTTCTACTTAAACATGACCGGTGACTTTTCTTTTAATGTTTTTTTTTAATTATCATTTAAATAATTTCTTTTCTTCTCATCCACTACTGTCTGCTCGTTTGCTGTGTTTTTGTTTCGACTGATGACTCTTCATGTACCTGCCACAAAATTGAATTTTTCAGAGGCTCAAAATTTTAACTTTGTATTACTTAACACAATATTTCCATGACAAATGATGGATTACAAGCTTTTAATTACTGTACACGCTTCAGGTGTTGGCGATTGTGAATACCAAGTTATGCATAAATACATATTTTAGAAGGTAGAGAATATTCGGTAGAAGGTTAATATAAGCATATATATGTATATAGGGTCGGGAGCTGCATGTCCCAAGGGAGAGAGAGCTTCCGATTTCCCCAATTCTGTGAAAGATTCCATTTGCCATTTTCCATTCGTTTCTAACCAGGCACAGACATCTTTTCACCACTCCAATCACAAACCTTGAAGCCAAATACGGTTTGGGTCCAGAGCAATAAACATTTTCAATATGTTTCAAATTTAATAAATCTTTATCGTTCAATGATTTAAATTCTAAATATTGCATTGTTCTTATTAAATTACTGTTGTTTTTTTTATAGTCTTCTCCTAATTTCAGCCGTAGCCATATTTTATTTTTCTGAATCCCCTTCGTTTCTTCTTTTGTTATGCTTCTTATAATGCTCATTTCTTTTTGCTTCTACTTTAACTGTATTACATTGTAAGGACTTTCTGTTATTCTTATGCATCGATATAGTTTTAGCATTTATTAAATAATTACAACTCACCAAGTGATAGAGTTCATCCTCTATTTGTATACATCATAAACAACTGAAAGAAATAAAGAAAGCTGGGGTACTCCAGAAGGTGTGAGTTCACTGAACGTGGGATTTGTTGTTTGTTTTATTCATTCGAAAATTTATTTATTTTTCTCTGTTAGGAACTCCGCAACTCTAGGCATTTTTATTCCTCCTGGAGTCCCGATGTCTTCATTCTTTGCAATGAAGTTCCTGTTACTGTTCTTCGCAATACTCGGTTTTGAAAAGATTGTAAGAGCTTTTTTGTTAACGAAAATGCACCGAAAACTTTAAATGTCTGTCAAACGTGATTCTGAGAAAACGATACTTTTAGATAATAGTAGAGGGAAAATGGGGGAGCTGGCGCACTTCTAGGAGCAGCCAATCAGAAGCCAGCATTTGGTCACGTGACCTATGGCGGGAAATTTGAATTTGAATTTTTGCCTCGACCTAACCTTAACTACCACGTGGCCTTGCCTCGACCCTATCTTAACCACCACGTGGTCTCGCCTCGACCTAACCTTAACTATTAGGCCACGCCCCTTTTTAATCACGTGACCGTTAGGTCCCGCCCCTTTTACTCTTATCAATCTCCAACCAGCCAATCATCTTGCTTCATCCTGATTACCCCCACCCTAAGGCGCCATTTTGTTTACAATGACGTGGTCAGCATCCACGCTTAACCACCAGGTTTATCTCCTCCACCAATTGAAGGGTCAGGTATCCGCTTTATTGTCTGTAACCTCCCCTACGGTTATATAATCATAACCTATACGATGAAGGGTCAGGTATCCGCTTTATTGTCTGTAACCTCCCCTACGGTTATATAATCATAACCTATACAATGAAGGGTTAGGTATCCACCTTATAGAGCATGAGTGTACCCGGCCGCCATTTTGTTTTTCTTACACCGCCATTTTGTTTTTCTACTGTTTGAGAGACTTGAGGTTTTGTTGAAGGGTTAGGTACCTACCTTATAGAGCATGAGTGTACCCGGCCGCCATTTTGTTTTTCTTACACCGCCATTTTGTTTATTCTACTGTTTGAGAGACTTGAGGTTTTGTCGAATGATCAGGTATCCACCTTATAGAGCATGAGTGTACCCGGCCGCCATTTTGTTTTTCTTACACCGCCATTTTGTTTTTCTACTGTTTGAGAGACTTGAGGTTTTGTTGAAGGGTTAGGTACCTACCTTATAGAGCATGAGTGTACCCGGCCGCCATTTTGTTTTTCTTACACCGCCATTTTGTTTATTCTACTGTTTGAGAGACTTGAGGTTTTGTCGAAGGATCAGGTATCCACCTTATAGAGCATGAGTGTACCCGGCCGCCATTTTGTTTTTCTTACACCGCCATTTTGTTTTTCTACTGTTTGAGAGACTTGAGGTTTTGTTGAAGGGTTAGGTACCTACCTTATAGAGCATGAGTGCGCCCGGCCGCCATTTTGTTTTTCTACAGTTTGAGAGACTTGAGGTTTTGTTGAAGGGTCAGATACCCACTTTATAGTACGTAACCTCCCCTATGGTTATATAATCATAACCTATACGGCGAAGGGTCCGGTGCCTACTTTATAGTACGTAACCTCCCCTATGGTTATATAATCATAACCTATACGGCGAAGGGTCCGGTGCCCACTTTATAGTACGTAACCTCCCCTATGGTTATATAATCATAACCTATACGGCGAAGGGTCAGATACCCACTTTATAGTACGCAACCTTCCCAACGGTTATATAATCATAACCTATACGACGAAGGGTCAGGTATCCACTTTATAGTCTGTAACCTCCTCTATGGTTATATAGTCATAACCTATACGATGAAGGGTCCGGTGCCCACTTTATACTCTGTAACCTTCTCAAAGGTTACATAACCTTTACATTGTTTTCGTGTTTGTGCAACCTTCTCAATGTTTATATAACCTTTACAATATGTAGCTGTATCAACATGTAAACAGGTTGCATCTTGTATAGACAAGTTGGATTATGTCCAGGTGAAATACAAATATGGACCTTGAACTGTTTATCTCTAACATATAAATAAATAGCATAGTTTCTTAATCCTATAACTGCTTTTGGACTTTGAGCTCTTAATCACAAACCTTTCTTATCTCGCTGAAACATAAACAAAACAACTTTTCAATGTACTATGTATTTTTAATGGCTGATAGTATAAGTAATGGTCTTAAAAGGATTAACTTGTCAATGTTCTACGTATTTTTATTCTCTCATAGTTAAATAATGGTCTTAAAAGGATTAACTTTTAATCCATTAAGTTCCTATCGAACTTTTAATCTTTAAAATATATTAACAAATCGAAACGATGGTATCACGTTGGCCAAAGAGGTTGCACCTTTTCATAGCTTTGAAATATTTTCAAAGTACACGAGTCGGTATTAATAACTGCGAACATGTCGCAGTAAATTTTAATTAATGAATATTAATTAATACTATTTCTTAATCCCTTAAGGGCTTTTTGGACTTTGAGCTGTTAATACCAAAACATAAAGAATGATTTAGGACTTCCGCTAAAAAGTAAACAAATTTAGCTTTCGCAATAATGCTCTATCTCTTAATCCTTCCTTTAAAAGTTAACAATGGACTTTGAACTGTTAATCCTCTATCATTACTCATCTCGCTGAAACATAAACAAAACAACTTTTTAATCTTATATGTATTTTTATTCTCTAGTATAAACTATTAAAACGCCGTAAAAGAATTAAATATTAAATCCTTAAAGTTTTTTATCATTTACAAACAATGATAAAGAGCCTTTTAATAATTTCATAATATCTGGATAGATGACGTCATTATTATTAGCTAAAGTTTTGTACCTTTTTCAGTTCTCAATGTTTACATTTTATGCAATTTTTCCAAATTTTTACCTTTACCTACCTATTTCTTTTTTAAATTTTCTATAACCTCCTCAATGTTTATACATTTTCTGTCCGCTAGGGCGCAGCACCTTACTCCACTCGGGAATTTTCCTGGCTAGTTTACATAATGTTCTCAATGTCTATGATTTATACAACCTTCCCAATGTTTACATTTACCTATCTATTTGTTTACGTTTTCTTTAACCTTCCCAATATTTAAATTTTATGTAAATATAGTCTTCTCAACTGATTTTTTTGCCTTTCCTAAATTGTTTTTCCCCTTTTCTGAACTTGATTTAATTATAATTAACTACCCTGGTTCCTAATTGCACTCGTATCAGACCTTGCGATATCATCGGCTCCTTTCGGCTACTCTCGGATACCCTCGGAGCAGAGCGGCCGGGCCCCGATCATTGTCCTCGGTGACGCTCGTTCGTCCTCGTTTTTCCTCGGGCCCCCCACCTCGATCTCCCTAATCTGCCTTAGGATGCTCCCGATTCGAGAATAACCGAACTCCTCCGGCCTCATATGATCATCCAGAATCACTAGAAAAAATTTGAAAAAATCTCCTCTTCTCACCTGGACTTCTTCTCCTACGGTTCCAACCATTCATTTTACTCAGCACGTAGAGGTCTCTCGTCTGCGTACCCCTTGATCAACTCTAAATATTTACATTTTTCATAACTTGAAGTCCCATAATTTTAGTGGTTTTTAGTAATTTTAGCGGTTTTTATTGATTTTAGTCATTTCTTATCAGCTTCTAATGGCAAAATACACTCCGGCAATAATATTATGCTTAATGTTTAACCGAATCCATCATTTTCTTTCAATTCATTGATAATATCTTTTGAGTAGGTCTTTTACTGCTTTACTGGTCTTTTACCTCTAATTTTTAACATAGCTTTATATTTTTTAGTATATTTTAACCAATTTTGGATATTATTTTTTGTTTTTATAATTGATTTTACATGTTACTTTATTGATTTTAGTCAATTTTAATGATTTTAGAAATAAAATAAAACGTTTTATTAGCAAATATTTGTATATAAATCTGTTTTGAGATGATTTATTATCTAGAGTTGATATTATTTGAGAATGTTGATGTAAGATGTGCTATATTTGGTCCCCATTTGTATGATATTATGTTGTTTTTTTTTTGTTTTTTTTCACTTCTAATAATGACCGAATTGGCGAAACGTTGACTGATCAAATATTTTCTGCTGTTTAAGAGATTCAAATCTTTATAAAATGAAATAATTTATATAATGAAATAATAACTATTTATTAGATATTTCTATATCGTCTCCGGGTCAAAATATCTTGTTTTGTGCAGGAGACTGTCAATATTAAAATGTTTAGCATGATCGGATTATAGATAATACTAAAATTAACTCATATGAGCACAATCGTGGTAGTTATAGCACAATTATGACCACACTTTTTCCCAAAAATACCAAAAGTTCGCCTATGAGGCACCACTATCAGTACTTGTTTCCTCATCGAAGTTTGTTTATCGATTAATCAACAATCAGTTCAATCAATTTTGACGAGTCCATCTTGCTTTTGCACACTAACTTTCTGTTGGACAGAACATTTATGGACTTCACCAGGATGAGAACCATTGTTAAGAGGTGTTTCATAGCACCCTAGGATTTTAAAATGAGTAGCCGATAGAGGGAAAATGAGGTAGTTCGAGCACAATGCTGATCACACTTTCTACGAAGAATAGCATCAGGTCTCGTCTATGAGACATTTTTTCCCAGTTACTTTCGCCTTGCCGAGGTGTGTTTATTGGTAAACACAGCAATCACATACTAGATTTGATTTGTTTTTATTAGATTGATATTTATTTTTTTATTAAGAGGCGGAAGCTGGACCTCATTAAGACTCCAATATCTTTTGGTAATCAACTCCAATCAATCCAAAATGTTAAATATTTCCTCGAAAAAACATAAATTTAACGGAAGGTATTAGCTCCGTCCTCATTTCATAATTCAAATTGTTTGATATCTTTCATGAAATGATAACTATTTATTAGATATTTCTATATCGTCTCCGGATCAAAATGTCTTGTTTTGTGTGGGTGACTGTAAATATTAGAATGTTTACCATCATCAAATGATAGATAATATTAACAGTGACTAATATGAACAAAATCGTGGTAGTTAGATTCTGATCACAGTTTCCTCCAAAAATACCATAAGTTCGTCTGTGAGGCACCTCTACTAGTACCTGTTCCCTCATCGAAGTTTGTTTATCAATAAATCAACAATCAGTTCAATCAATTTTAACCACTCCATCTTGCTTTAAGACTCTAATATCTTTTGGTAATCGACTCGAATAAACTCATAATATTAAATATTACCCCGAAAAGACAAAAATTTAACAGAAGGCATTAGTCACTTTCTGAAAAGTTATACGAGCTGCGGACATTTCATGTGACTATAATCCAAGAGTCATGCCCTGGATAAATTCTACTGTCACAGTCGAATCATAATATTAATCATGGATGGATGACCTTAGTAGTTGAGCTCCTCTAAATACTACACTCTTAATACGAATATAAAATTTTTAATCCAATTTATCACTTTTGCAGGGGAAGTACTGCAGTATATCGATGATTATTAAAACTATCAACACAACTGCATGCGAATCTGCTGACCTCTATTGTCTGTTTTAAGAGCTATTATTCAGCTTTCATGTCACACGAGGGGGTGTAGATCGGTATGTTCAAGGTATGGCTTGAGGTAGTGATGGAGAGTAACGGATGATCAGGAATGTGGTGTAGGATGATTTAGGGATGTTCAGACATGGTTTGAGATGGTTAGCGATGGTATGGGATGGTCAGAGATGGTTTGAGATGGTTAAGAGTGGTTTGGGGTGGTCAGACATGGTTGGAGATTATTTTAGACCATCTCCAACCATGTCTGACCACCCCAAACCACTCTTAACCATCTCAAACCATCTCTGACCATCCCATACCATCGCTAACCATCTCAAACCATGTCTGAACATCCCTAAATCATCCTACACCACATTCCTGATCATCCGTTACTCTCCATCACTACCTCAAGCCATACCTTGAACATACCGATCTACACCCCCTCGTGTGACATGAAAGCTGAATAATAGCTCTTAAAACAGACAATAGAGGTCAGCAGATTCGCATGCAGTTGTGTTGATAGTTTTAATAATCATCGATATACTGCAGTACTTCCCCTGCAAAAGTGATAAATTGGATTAAAAATTTTATATTCGTATTAAGAGTGTAGTATTTAGAGGAGCTCAACTACTAAGGTCATCCATCCATGATTAATATTATGATTCGACTGTGACAGTAGAATTTATCCAGGGCATGACTCTTGGATTATAGTCACATGAAATGTCCGCAGCTCGTATAACTTTTCAGAAAGTGACTAATGCCTTCTGTTAAATTTTTGTCTTTTCGGGGTAATATTTAATATTATGAGTTTATTCGAGTCGATTACCAAAAGATATTAGAGTCTTAAAGCAAGATGGAGTGGTTAAAATTGATTGAACTGATTGTTGATTTATTGATAAACAAACTTCGATGAGGGAACAGGTACTAGTAGAGGTGCCTCACAGACGAACTTATGGTATTTTTGGAGGAAACTGTGATCAGAATCTAACTACCACGATTTTGTTCATATTAGTCACTGTTAATATTATCTATCATTTGATGATGGTAAACATTCTAATATTTACAGTCACCCACACAAAACAAGACATTTTGATCCGGAGACGATATAGAAATATCTAATAAATAGTTATCATTTCATGAAAGATATCAAACAATTTGAATTATGAAATGAGGACGGAGCTAATACCTTCCGTTAAATTTATGTTTTTTCGAGGAAATATTTAACATTTTGGATTGATTGGAGTTGATTACCAAAAGATATTGGAGTCTTAATGAGGTCCAGCTTCCGCCTCTTAATAAAAAAATAAATATCAATCTAATAAAAACAAATCAAATCTAGTATGTGATTGCTGTGTTTACCAATAAACACACCTCGGCAAGGCGAAAGTAACTGGGAAAAAATGTCTCATAGACGAGACCTGATGCTATTCTTCGTAGAAAGTGTGATCAGCATTGTGCTCGAACTACCTCATTTTCCCTCTATCGGCTACTCATTTTAAAATCCTAGGGTGCTATGAAACACCTCTTAACAATGGTTCTCATCCTGGTGAAGTCCATAAATGTTCTGTCCAACAGAAAGTTAGTGTGCAAAAGCAAGATGGACTCGTCAAAATTGATTGAACTGATTGTTGATTAATCGATAAACAAACTTCGATGAGGAAACAAGTACTGATAGTGGTGCCTCATAGGCGAACTTTTGGTATTTTTGGGAAAAAGTGTGGTCATAATTGTGCTATAACTACCACGATTGTGCTCATATGAGTTAATTTTAGTATTATCTATAATCCGATCATGCTAAACATTTTAATATTGACAGTCTCCTGCACAAAACAAGATATTTTGACCCGGAGACGATATAGAAATATCTAATAAATAGTTATTATTTCATTATATAAATTATTTCATTTTATAAAGATTTGAATCTCTTAAACAGCAGAAAATATTTGATCAGTCAACGTTTCGCCAATTCGGTCATTATTAGAAGTGAAAAAAAACAAAAAAAAAACAACATAATATCATACAAATGGGGACCAAATATAGCACATCTTACATCAACATTCTCAAATAATATCAACTCTAGATAATAAATCATCTCAAAACAGATTTATATACAAATATTTGCTAATAAAACGTTTTATTTTATTTCTAAAATCATTAAAATTGACTAAAATCAATAAAGTAACATGTAAAATCAATTATAAAAACAAAAAATAATATCCAAAATTGGTTAAAATATACTAAAAAATATAAAGCTATGTTAAAAATTAGAGGTAAAAGACCAGTAAAGCAGTAAAAGACCTACTCAAAAGATATTATCAATGAATTGAAAGAAAATGATGGATTCGGTTAAACATTAAGCATAATATTATTGCCGGAGTGTATTTTGCCATTAGAAGCTGATAAGAAATGACTAAAATCAATAAAAACCGCTAAAATTACTAAAAACCACTAAAATTATGGGACTTCAAGTTATGAAAAATGTAAATATTTAGAGTTGATCAAGGGGTACGCAGACGAGAGACCTCTACGTGCTGAGTAAAATGAATGGTTGGAACCGTAGGAGAAGAAGTCCAGGTGAGAAGAGGAGATTTTTTCAAATTTTTTCTAGTGATTCTGGATGATCATATGAGGCCGGAGGAGTTCGGTTATTCTCGAATCGGGAGCATCCTAAGGCAGATTAGGGAGATCGAGGTGGGGGGCCCGAGGAAAAACGAGGACGAACGAGCGTCACCGAGGACAATGATCGGGGCCCGGCCGCTCTGCTCCGAGGGTATCCGAGAGTAGCCGAAAGGAGCCGATGATATCGCAAGGTCTGATACGAGTGCAATTAGGAACCAGGGTAGTTAATTATAATTAAATCAAGTTCAGAAAAGGGGAAAAACAATTTAGGAAAGGCAAAAAAATCAGTTGAGAAGACTATATTTACATAAAATTTAAATATTGGGAAGGTTAAAGAAAACGTAAACAAATAGATAGGTAAATGTAAACATTGGGAAGGTTGTATAAATCATAGACATTGAGAACATTATGTAAACTAGCCAGGAAAATTCCCGAGTGGAGTAAGGTGCTGCGCCCTAGCGGACAGAAAATGTATAAACATTGAGGAGGTTATAGAAAATTTAAAAAAGAAATAGGTAGGTAAAGGTAAAAATTTGGAAAAATTGCATAAAATGTAAACATTGAGAACTGAAAAAGGTACAAAACTTTAGCTAATAATAATGACGTCATCTATCCAGATATTATGAAATTATTAAAAGGCTCTTTATCATTGTTTGTAAATGATAAAAAACTTTAAGGATTTAATATTTAATTCTTTTACGGCGTTTTAATAGTTTATACTAGAGAATAAAAATACATATAAGATTAAAAAGTTGTTTTGTTTATGTTTCAGCGAGATGAGTAATGATAGAGGATTAACAGTTCAAAGTCCATTGTTAACTTTTAAAGGAAGGATTAAGAGATAGAGCATTATTGCGAAAGCTAAATTTGTTTACTTTTTAGCGGAAGTCCTAAATCATTCTTTATGTTTTGGTATTAACAGCTCAAAGTCCAAAAAGCCCTTAAGGGATTAAGAAATAGTATTAATTAATATTCATTAATTAAAATTTACTGCGACATGTTCGCAGTTATTAATACCGACTCGTGTACTTTGAAAATATTTCAAAGCTATGAAAAGGTGCAACCTCTTTGGCCAACGTGATACCATCGTTTCGATTTGTTAATATATTTTAAAGATTAAAAGTTCGATAGGAACTTAATGGATTAAAAGTTAATCCTTTTAAGACCATTATTTAACTATGAGAGAATAAAAATACGTAGAACATTGACAAGTTAATCCTTTTAAGACCATTACTTATACTATCAGCCATTAAAAATACATAGTACATTGAAAAGTTGTTTTGTTTATGTTTCAGCGAGATAAGAAAGGTTTGTGATTAAGAGCTCAAAGTCCAAAAGCAGTTATAGGATTAAGAAACTATGCTATTTATTTATATGTTAGAGATAAACAGTTCAAGGTCCATATTTGTATTTCACCTGGACATAATCCAACTTGTCTATACAAGATGCAACCTGTTTACATGTTGATACAGCTACATATTGTAAAGGTTATGTAAACATTGAGAAGGTTGCACAAACACGAAAACAATGTAAAGGTTATGTAACCTTTGAGAAGGTTACAGAGTATAAAGTGGGCACCGGACCCTTCATCGTATAGGTTATGACTATATAACCATAGAGGAGGTTACAGACTATAAAGTGGATACCTGACCCTTCGTCGTATAGGTTATGATTATATAACCGTTGGGAAGGTTGCGTACTATAAAGTGGGTATCTGACCCTTCGCCGTATAGGTTATGATTATATAACCATAGGGGAGGTTACGTACTATAAAGTGGGCACCGGACCCTTCGCCGTATAGGTTATGATTATATAACCATAGGGGAGGTTACGTACTATAAAGTAGGCACCGGACCCTTCGCCGTATAGGTTATGATTATATAACCATAGGGGAGGTTACGTACTATAAAGTGGGTATCTGACCCTTCAACAAAACCTCAAGTCTCTCAAACTGTAGAAAAACAAAATGGCGGCCGGGCGCACTCATGCTCTATAAGGTAGGTACCTAACCCTTCAACAAAACCTCAAGTCTCTCAAACAGTAGAAAAACAAAATGGCGGTGTAAGAAAAACAAAATGGCGGCCGGGTACACTCATGCTCTATAAGGTGGATACCTGATCCTTCGACAAAACCTCAAGTCTCTCAAACAGTAGAATAAACAAAATGGCGGTGTAAGAAAAACAAAATGGCGGCCGGGTACACTCATGCTCTATAAGGTAGGTACCTAACCCTTCAACAAAACCTCAAGTCTCTCAAACAGTAGAAAAACAAAATGGCGGTGTAAGAAAAACAAAATGGCGGCCGGGTACACTCATGCTCTATAAGGTGGATACCTGATCCTTCGACAAAACCTCAAGTCTCTCAAACAGTAGAATAAACAAAATGGCGGTGTAAGAAAAACAAAATGGCGGCCGGGTACACTCATGCTCTATAAGGTAGGTACCTAACCCTTCAACAAAACCTCAAGTCTCTCAAACAGTAGAAAAACAAAATGGCGGTGTAAGAAAAACAAAATGGCGGCCGGGTACACTCATGCTCTATAAGGTGGATACCTAACCCTTCATTGTATAGGTTATGATTATATAACCGTAGGGGAGGTTACAGACAATAAAGCGGATACCTGACCCTTCATCGTATAGGTTATGATTATATAACCGTAGGGGAGGTTACAGACAATAAAGCGGATACCTGACCCTTCAATTGGTGGAGGAGATAAACCTGGTGGTTAAGCGTGGATGCTGACCACGTCATTGTAAACAAAATGGCGCCTTAGGGTGGGGGTAATCAGGATGAAGCAAGATGATTGGCTGGTTGGAGATTGATAAGAGTAAAAGGGGCGGGACCTAACGGTCACGTGATTAAAAAGGGGCGTGGCCTAATAGTTAAGGTTAGGTCGAGGCGAGACCACGTGGTGGTTAAGATAGGGTCGAGGCAAGGCCACGTGGTAGTTAAGGTTAGGTCGAGGCAAAAATTCAAATTCAAATTTCCCGCCATAGGTCACGTGACCAAATGCTGGCTTCTGATTGGCTGCTCCTAGAAGTGCGCCAGCTCCCCCATTTTCCCTCTACTGATAATTTTTTTACGCAATTATTTATTTTAAATTTTGATGGAAGTTCCTTTTTACCTTCTAGAACCGAAAATACTATGCCCTAGGTTTTATTTGGATTCACATTTATATTTATATGTTTCAATTTTCCAACTATTTTTGACTAATTTTCCGATCGCTTTACAGCCTTACTGGCGTATATATACATATCGAAGGTCCGTTAAGATTATTATGAAAACCGGAATAAAGAGTAGGTATGCGTTGGTCGGTAGTTGGCTGTTGTAAGTCGGTCAGTAGAGTTTCGTTGTTAATGTACCAAGGAGCTTATGTCCGTAAATCTGTACGTCCATATGGATTTAGGTAGGTATGTGTATATTTAGTTTCTGTGTAATATATCCAGTTTGACGATTTGGAAAAAAGAGATTACATTAATTTCAGTCCTTTGATTAGAATATTTATTTTCACTTTGATGTACGGGCCCAATTCATCCTTCGGTCGAATATTGGTCCTAGGTAAAGAACTAATGTTTGAAATTTAGACGTTAAAATAATTCCATGTAATTTTATTAGAAATTAATAATTGTTTAAACGTGTTGATGCATTGCAGAAAATTTTAATGTCAGAAGATTGGATGTCTCCGAAACATCAAAATGATTTATAATATCAGTTAGTTAATAAACATATTAATGGATGTCAATTTAACCAACGAATTTCTGTTCCTGAGGACTTCTCAGTAAATATATCACCAAAAAGAATTTGTTTTTAGGTTAATTTTATTTTAATGAAAATGGATCATGAGGTTTTCTGAGTTTAAGTTATTGCCGCAAAAGAGACAAAGTTAAGGAAAAAAAAAGTCGTAACCATCAACATTATGCCCAACACTACAACCGGCACTCAACCGAATGACTTGTCTTTCAAACAATAACTATTCTCCTATCATTGAAAATCAGAAAGCGAATTAATCGCTCATGAAAAATCATTTGATGATAAATAATTTACAAAAACATAAAAAATAAAACCGATTAAATTATTTTTTTCCGAATCAAAGAGGATGAAATAAATTGCTGAGGCAATAAAGATTTGGGATTCAGATAATTAATCTTGGCACACTGCTATTAGACGAAGGGTAACATCCGGGGTTAGCCTCAGGGTTCTAATACTGGCTCCGTGAAAGATTAGGTACCCACTTTATAGATGCAGGGTGAACCGCAGGAGCTTGGGTCAACCCGGAACCGAATTTGACTGCGCGGTTTTGGTGACAGAGGGCTGGCTTAAAAAGCTATATCGCTTTGTCCATTAATGTCACTTGTAATTAGTGTAAATGTTCCACGGAAGGGAACTGGGTGAGTTATCATCACACATCAGAGGGTAATTATGATTATGTACATAAATGAGTTAGAAAAACATAAATATATCGGTAGGTATTTCAGGGATTGGTAACAGTCGTACCGACCGTAGTTGGCCATTTATAATTCTAACGGCAATGAGCAAAAGTAAAAAAAATCTGTTGATGAAAGATTTCGAAAGGTTGGTTTAATGGAATAAAAATATTTATGTTATAAAAATAAAGAAATATTTAAGAGAAGTTTTTCTTGTTCACGAAAAAACATATTTCTTTATTTTTGCTTTTGGTATAATTTTTATTATAAAGATTAGCTTTCCTTTTCATAATTAAAAAATGTATTAGCTAAGAACCTATACTATATACTATAAGAATCTCTACTGACTATGGGTTACATAATTTTTTTTGTCTTTTTATTGATTTGCATCTGGAATATCCTCATGAGAAAAATTCACGTCTTTTGGCTTTGAGATTATTTTTACATGCCTCTAATTCTTATGAAGGTGGCTGCAATTTTTTATATATGTTATTGGTGAGTACACTATCATTAGTAAATAGTGAATGGCCAAAAGATTTTCATTTAAAGTAAATTTTAAAATTAAAAATTTTCAGGTATGTTACTGTCTATATTGCCATTCATTGATGAAATATAAAATCCTAGCTGAAATTAAAAGTGGCACTTACAAAGAAAAAGGGTGCCACTTTAAAAAATGATTTTTATTGAAATTTTTGATCATTTTCAATGGTTAGGAGGTCATCAAGAACCTATGTCTCCAAAGTATAGTGAAAACGAGTGTTATAGATATAAATATTCTGGTCGTTCACAATTTACTAATGATAGTTGTACTCACCACTATACACAAAAATTGGAGTCAACTCCATAATACGAGACACGTAATTAGAGACACGTAAAAACAATTAAAAAAATCAAGTCAAAAGATGCGAATTTCCCAAGTCTCGCGGTAATGACTCTTCAAAATAATATTTTTTTATTTTAATTAAAAATTTATTTGTCAATTACATTTGCGGTTAATACAGTTTTTAATTATTTATTTTTAATATCATTAAATTTTCCAACCTTAAATTAACTTCTTTGTTTTGTTTTTCCCATTAATCTTTAAAATAAATACTTAACTCGTTTGACTCCGATAACTAGCTCTTCTGACCTCCAATGAACCGTAAAAGCCAGCTGCTTACTCAAACGAGCTTAGGTAGGAGTGGTGAGGGGCAAGAACGGCTAAGTTAAACAAACTTGGACTAAGTGCCCCCAGTGCCTCAGCTGCCAGGTTATCACTTGGACATTAATCTCTCCAGCCACTTAGTGACATCTGATTCCATCTCGCTAATACTAATGGAATCTCCTCTCTAGCCCCTCTAATGTATAATATTTGCATTCCATATCAATATTAACATTTATGTAAAACGGCAAACTTCAATTGAAATGTTTACGGTTTAATTAAATATAGAGATTATTTGTGACTTGAAAGGCTTTAGTTGTTTGTTATGAATTAATTAAATTACTGAGGGATACAGCAATCACACTAATATCTATTTTATATGGAAATATAGGTATCTTAAATTTTTAGGGAAAATGCGGGGTGCTTCAGTTCTTATTGGCCAGACTCTGAGAATCAATTGCACAGATCAAAAGTAAACATAATTTTTTTTTTATCCAAAATGAATAATACTTCATTATGGAGATATTTTAAATTTTTTATTTTTCTAATTTTGTACTAATTTTTCATTTTGAAAAAAAAAAACAAATAAATATTGTTATCAGTAATAATCCAAATCAAAAAGATAATACTTCAATATTCTCGTTTTCTATGTTTTTGTTCAGCAATTTGTTTTTATATTCAAAATACAATGATACAAAAATTTCATTACTCAATAGTAATAATTTTTTTTTTAACACAACATATTTGGCTAGCGAAGGTTTATTTTGTAACCCTTACCCTCCGTCACAACTATAAAATAATTATCAATAATGTATTAGATGGCTTGTACTTTTTTTTTTGGTTTATAAATCATTTAATTAAATCAATTAGTCTTTTGATTCTACTTCGTCAGATTTTAGTCAGGACTGGGCGTATTGTTTAGATTATACTGCATGGCAGGACTGTATTGCGCTATTGTATAACCATTGCGCCGTGGCTGGGGATAGAGAAATTTCAACTGAAATAGTTTGTTGACCACTATTTCATTTTTCAAACAGATAAACATAAGATAATAAATAAAGAAAGTTTGAAATAGAAAATAAAAAAAATACAATCAAACAAAATTTACGAACATTTTTTCCCATTTTATCTAAAATTAGCATTGGTGTATGAATAGATGATAACAGATTTATACCGAATTCTTTAATGTTTTATTTTTAGCTGAAATAAATCATCATCTAATATGGAAAAAACAAAATTGTTTGTTGTTTTTGACTTATAACTAATGAATTCTGGAGTTTGCTCATTTGCCCTATCTTGTTTGTAAGCTTTTTAAAAAACAATAAATAAAGAAGAAAGATTTAATTTATGAAAATGTTTACAGCTTAAATCTGATAAAATTTATTCAGAAAGAACTAAGCCTAGACAATTTTTTTGTGTAATTTATTTTTATTAATACAGATGAGAAAAACCCAACAAGAGAGAAAATAAGAATACATATATGATTGTTATTTTTTTGTTTCCTGATGATGACCGAATTAGTGAAACATCGGGTGGTTAGTTGATTATCGGTATTTTGGAGACGCAAGACTTCGTGTGTGAAATCTTCCATTTAAAACCTTTACTTTTATTGTTATTATGCAAGGTAGTTATTGCTCTGACCTACTAAAATCATGTTTATAAAATACATTTTAAAATTTTTATTTTATTTTCAAGGAAAATTATTTTACATGCATGTCATTTAGTTTATTTTTAAGGTTACTTTAGTAGGTTTAGCCCAGTCTTGTTTTTATCTTATTTTTTTCAATTATTTCCTTAAAATTACGTTTTTGAAACTTTCGGTATTTAAAAAAAAAATCTTTTTATTTGATTTTAATATTTTATTATGAAAGCATTTTATCAACAAATCTAGAAGTTGAAATATTTGTTTTATATCATTTTCATCGCTGTTACTACAAATGATTATTTTAAGTTATTAGGTACTTATTTTAGAAAAAAAAATCATACCGAAGATATTATTTGTACCTATGACATCTGAATAGGTGAAGTCCCCGAAGGAATGTTAATTCTTAAAAATCGAATAAATTTAACAGTTAGAAAGGTACTATTTTGTCAATGGGTTTTAATTAAACAAAATAGAAAAGAGGAATAGGTGAAAATTTCTATCATAGCGTAGCAATTTTTTGAAATTTTATACAGAAACTAGAGACAAGCAATGACTGCCGCATTATTCGTTTGTTCAGATAAAAAAAAAGTAACCCTAAAGGAGAAGGATGGCTAAGGGTTGTTACAATAGTGAATAATCGTATTGGAAAAGATATTTAAGTTTTGTTCAGAAATGTAAGTACCTATAAGAAGGAATACCTATTAATTTGTATTTAAAATTAATTTTTGAAACAGCAATGACACGAGTATTGATGAACTAACAGGTATCTTTAATGAAGGAGACACCTCTATTTTTAATATATTTATGAAATAAAAATGGCTGCTGATAATAGCTGGCGATTCGATAAAGATAATAGCAGAATTAACAAAGTATCATCTCTAAAAAAACCCAATCTGTACAAAATATTGTGATAGATCCAAATGATGAAGTCGGACCCCCTTAGCCCGAACAGATCTTTTGGTTCTGCGCTTTAGACGTTCTATTACCACAGCCCTAAATAATTCTTCGCCTATTATCCTCCCTCCTCCTTTATGCTTAGCTAATGCCACCCACCCCTTCTCTCCTCCCCTCCCCCTTTCACCTCCTCCCGCGCCCTTTTATTACATCCTCAGAGACTTAATGAAAGGAAATTTATTTATTTTACTCTTTTTTTCTCCTGAAAGCGAAAAAGAGGCTGCTCTTGATTTATCATTAGTCATAGCGACCTTTTCATACTTGTAGCACAACTTTTCATTATTTTAAATACCAAAAGGTTAGCTTTGGATTTATTTTTTTACACTCATTTCAACAAGCTAGAAAAAAAAGTGTTTAAAGAATTGTAATTTTATAAATAATATTAAAATTAGTAGCCACGATATGATCCGATATGTTTCCGAAACGGGAAAAAATAAAAGACAGTGCAGATGGAAAAATGATAATTCAGTATTGCATACCGTTGAATTATAATTTACTAAATCAGTTGAGTATTGAGTATTCTCAATATATAAATATATTTATTTCTGTATGTATTGTTATATTGAATATTAACAAACGAGACCTGCCTTCTAGTTTTCAATTAAAAAATAATGAAAACTTTTTTGGGAAATATTTACTGATAGCTTCACAGCTTTGGGTCCTTTAAAACTACTAAAAAACAATTTTTCATGTTTATTTTTTTTCTTTCTAAATTTTTTTTTACTGAGAATCATGAATAAATAGAAAACAAAATAGGGGCAGCAATACGCCTTGTAGAACTCCACATGTGTGATTTTTGGGTTTAGAAATAATCGAAACACATCATAAATTTACGAAAGCTAAACCTCATGTTCACTAGGATTAAATAGGAACAATATATTACTTAAAACTTAACAAAACCTAACTGCAATACAAGGCCAAATTTATACTTTACAAAATTTAACAATAAAATGATACAACATAGTCACGTTATACAAGTCGGAAAATAATGAAAGGTTAAAAAGGTTAATAAAATATTTTAAAATTTCAAGATTGGAAATATGCGAGGATATTTAATTAAATAGATTGGGAAGTATTTTACAAATACCGGGTAATAATAGTAGGTAATATCTTAAAATAAAAAAATCTGAGTCGTCTTTGAGCGGGTAGTGTCAGTTTAAACAACTCATTCAGAAATTTAATCACAGATTTTGCGGTCAGAGAAAAACCCCGAATTGTGTGTTTTTTTACGTTTTGAAATTTTCAGGCACTGTAAAAAAAAAAAAAAAAGAAAAGAATAATACATACCAATATAAACATTTAAAGGATCCCTGCTTAATTATTTGTTATTAAGACAACCATTTTTCGAATTCATGGCGTCGTAGTAGGTCCAATATTTTATATTTGAATAAAATTATGTTAAAAATTAAACTAGGAATCCTAGGCTTTCATTTGAGATCAGAATTTAAAAATAAATAAATAAATGCACGTCAAATATCTCAATTAATTTTTTAACTTCAATATTGATGATAATTTCAACAAAAAATATAAAAAGTAAAAAATAAATATTAATATCAACACATAGTTGTTGGAGGAGGAGCTGATAAGAAAATTGAAAAAGGAAGTTTTTTATAAGAATAGAGGAAAGCTTTAAAAATATTCGAGCCATGAGATTAGATATGATAAGTAGATACCCAGGATATCTCCTTTTCCCCAGAGATCATTATTGCTTCTTCTTTCATTCAATAACTTTCGGAGCAATAATTGAATTTTTAGTGAATAATACTGGCTGTTATTAATACCTAATGTTTTGAATTAATTTAAACCAAATTAACTAATTAACTGAGATAAATTAGATCATTTATTCATGTAACTTATATAATAAGTACATCAACTGAAGAGTGACTTGACATAGACTGAGAAGGCTCAACATTTCAAAATGATACGAAAGACATCAAACAAATGTAAAAAATTTGACAAACACTAAATGCTTGCATCCAAATTAAACTTATTTGGACATATACCTATGAAATACACGCTTCAGCTAAAAAACTCAAAGACAAGAACTACCTTAGATTCTTTCAGTCCTAAATATTAAGACAAATAGCTCCTTGATACCTAAATGATAAAACTCTTCATAATAATTTAACACAATCGGCAATTGACCAACACATACGGTTTCTTTTTTTCGCTTCCTTCATAAAACACGGATTCACCGATAGTTTATACTATGAGGAGGCAATTAAAAAAGGAGATTATATTCTTATATTATATATATATATATATATATATATATATATATATATATATAAATTCATTGATTAAGTCTTTTAAATTGGTCTAAATTATTGATAAAAATTATTAATAGCAATGGAGAAATCCTATCTCCAAGCTGTATCTCCTATCGTGAACGACAATTGTGTTATCAAAAGTGCTGTTCTGATCAGCACCATATATATATATATATATATATATATATATATATATATATATATATATATCTTTGTAACCATCTGATAATGAACAAAAGAGATTACAACAAACAAATTCAAAGCAAACTCGATAGTATGATATATATTTGTATTGATATATGCATTTAGACACCTACTGAAATGAGTAAAAAGCATATTTTATCAGCTCTAACATTTTTACAAATTTTCTTCGTTTTTATTTAGTTGTTATTTGTAACTGAATTGTTAACCTTGCTTTTATAACATTTTAATTGCTTTAACCGAATATGTTAATTACAGCGAATCTTCTTTACCCTTATCAGTAGGCCGTTAATTGTTGATTAAACTAGTAGTATCATAACCCTTACAAAGTCTCACGTTACGTCCAGCCGCTGAAATTCTCCTCAGGTTAAAGTTCTCATTGCTAAACTTAGTAGACAATCCTGAACACAACAGTTAATGGATGTTGTTTAACATCTGCCGAGTTCCAAGGCCTGTGCTTGGATATAGCATAATCTGTTTCTGACTTGATAAGACTTTGATGTATTCCAGGTAACGGGGTCTCGTCTCTAACGTGCTCCTTTGTAATCCTCACCCTTCTAATTCCATTTTAAAACCTTCTCTCTCGCCCTCCCAACCCATCTGCGGTCTCATTTTCCCACCTTTTGCAGAAATCATGATTTAATAATAATAACAAAAGTTTTTCGTTATATGAAAATTATCTTTACAAACCATAATTCATTATTGTCATCTGTTTTCTGAAAAGAAAAATATAAAACATATAAGGTGTTTGTGATGTTACCAATTTTGCCAGATACATAAGAATGACTAAGTGGTTTCTAAACTTTAAAAGTATGGGTGCAGTGCACAGAAGTGATATTAAAGATTCAAGATAAATATAAATTACATACATACATACATACATATATATATATATATATATATATATATATATATATAAAACATAAATATAAAATATATATATATATATATATATATATATATATATATATATATATATATATACAGATGTAATTTATATTTATCTTGAATTTTTAATATCACTTCTGTGCACTGCACCCATATATATATATATATATATGGGATATATATATATATATAAAGGAACTTGGATTCATAATAATTATTGATTTATAATTCATAATTTAAAATTCATAGGAATTTGGAACTTTGCATAAAACCGTGTTTTGGTCGAATTGGATAAAAAAAGTGCTCAATATGAATTTGTCTTAAAAATTCTAACCTACCAGAATCTGTAAAAAAAAAATAATTACCATATCCCAATGGATATACCAGAGCTGGAGGAATAATCCATGTATCAATGTGTATATATATATATATATATATATATATATACACACACACACGTATAAGTGGTATATATAAGTATGTTTATGTATAATAGTTACTGTTTTCTTTTTTGTTTTTATTTATCCTGAAGATATCTAGAAGTAACAGTTTATCTAAAGGACAGTAGATTCTGATATGAATAATAATAAACAGATTATGTAGGCTAACAATTTGTAAATAATTTGCGAGAACCGATCTCCCACATACCACAAACCCATTCTCTACGGGTCATATCCACACGGGGATGGTTAGAGAATTCCTTTGATAAAAACGAACCATAATCCAAATATTTTCATATGGTACAGTTTCAAGCGCCCTGAAATTGGCGAATTTCGATAATTAGAATTGCAATTTTGTAATTTGAGTCTGCCATAGATTTCGGTGGCCTATCAAAGGCAGAAAAAGCTATTTCCTTCTTACAAAAATACATATTTTTTTAGTCGAAATTTTTTTTCAAGCCTCCTAAATTTAGTGAATTTGTTGCGTAGAAATTTGCAATTTTTGAGATTGTCAATACCGACATCTTTTAGAACAAATATTTGTCTGTCAAGGTTTCATCCCTCCTGGAATCAGGGCCATTTTTGCTAATTCGGGCCGCCATTTTTGAATGCAGCGGCTTTGGAATGACTGACAAGACTTATTTTAGTAAGAATCTCATAAACTTATAAAGTAATTCACGTTCAAACCTTCTCCTAAAATGAGTACCCCATTTTGGCCCTGGCTTCAGTACTAAGTTGGCCTGTAACCGTGGGAAGACAAACTATTCTCCCCGAATAAAAAAACAAAAAAGAAGATTCTACTCTTCGTGTGTTTTTTATTTAACGATATGTATATTTTTTCTTTATTATATGGAGTGTATCCAAAAAGTGTATTTTTTTTTACATATGCAATTGTTAAAATTTAGTTTAGCAAAAAGTATTTTCATAAAATAAAATTTATTAAGTATTAGAATCAAATACCCAATCATGTTGGGGAGAACATCTTGAGACTTCTCACCGGTATACCACGTGACTCGATTCGATATTGCTTACCATTAAACTTGCAGATAACGTTTAGAGGTTCAATCAAGGGAACATCAGTATCTAATCTAAGCTACTTTCCACATTCTTTATTCTTATTATATTTTTTTTTTATTAACTTTTATGTTATACGCACATAAAAATGGATTATAATTAATTATATTATATTAATGTTAACAACATGTTATAATAATATTTATTTTTTATAAAATTTTCTCTCAAAGGAACTTTTCATAATGGTAGTTTAGCAACATACCAAATAGGTTAAAAACCATACCTCTGTCCTTGAAGGATGAAATTCTAGCAATTAGGAACTGTTGATTATTTATTTAGCTAAAATAATTTATTGTACGCTCAGAATATTCACTAAAACCTAAAACAATTTTAGCTTAAATAGTTAAAAAGATAATACTAATGTCTTAGAGAAAATACTGGGCTACTGAGAATATATGACATAAATGGAAAAATCCAAAAATGAAGCCAATAGTCTCAAAAGTAATTGAAATGAATAAAAAATCATCTGTCGATTTGTTCTTGCATCTTAATGTATATATATATATATATATATATATATATATATATATATATATATATATATATATATATATATAAATAAATAAATAAATAAATATATATATATATATATATATATATATATATAAAATAGATGGCCGAGCGGGCTAAGGCGCTTGCATAAGCGCTTGCGCTTGCAAGGTAATCAAAGTTAAGCAACGTCGATCGTGGTTAGTATTTGGGTCCACACAGCCCGCGACTATTTCTCTCCCCCAGGTATGTGAGGCCCGTCAGGCTACTGGAGGCCGGGCGTGGAGTGATAGGGTTATCCCGTGTACATAAATTTTGAATCGCGTTGTGATCTTCCAGGATGGTAAGTAGCCGCCCGGAGGTTTGTTCTATGGACGGTCTACATCGGAGAAAGAAATATTGGTCCTCGCCTGCTGACCCTGAACAGCCATAATCATTGGGTCGAGACCGATTTGTCACTGTCCTTAAACCTGAGAGAGTCGGTGGGAAAGGACACTGCCGAAATGATCCCAAAGGGACTGGCTATTGAGCAATGGGCAGCCTGTCGCTGCACCGTAGAAATCATGGTTTCCAGGAACGTGAGATTGGTGACCCCCTCCAGGTTGTCTGAGCTCCCGCAGTCGATAAGATCGCGCGCTCAAAGATCTGCATGGCCAATAGTACCAACATAAAAAAAAAAAAAAAATGAAATATATATATATATATATATATATATATATATATATATATATATATATATATATAAATAGTTTCAAACATTATTAATTAATGACCATGTGAACTTAAACCGCATGCAATGATATTTACTTAAAATCTCATTCTCATATATTGTTTATTAGTCATTTCATAAGATGCAAATAATCTTCCACTCATTCATTACTGTTATAATTCAAATGTTCGTTTCAATATTTTTATTGGGCGTTTTCAAATTTTTACTTTATCTAAAACCCCGAACGAGAAATGACATTTTAATATTGAAAATGAGTACGAAATAGATAAGAGGATTTGCTATACATAGTCAGTATTTGAAATAAAGGGCCGAGGATTGGGCATATAGTGGGTATTGAAATGCATATTGGAGAAGACATCATTGTGGAGGAGAGGAATAGGAATATGAAGGGTATTGAGGGACTGAATGGGGACCTATTCCAGCAGGCATAATCTTATTAGAGGGGCCATAAAGGAGAGCGGGCCCTTTATTTAGCAACTTTTCAAGGGGCCTCCTCCCAACCCCCACAACTATTTCCTTAGACCGGAGCCTAAGTTTACACCGCTCTCCGTCAGCCGCCT
Organism: Rhaphigaster nebulosa; assembly: GCA_948150685.1. NCBI lineage: Eukaryota > Metazoa > Arthropoda > Insecta > Hemiptera > Pentatomidae > Rhaphigaster > Rhaphigaster nebulosa. The sequence continues at coordinate 48,407,086 of OX411310.1, read as the reverse complement.
CTTGGAAATTCTAACAATTCGACTCCTCTCTCTTATAAAGGTAGATGCTACTTCAGTGGAGTTCTCTTCCTTTCTACCCATCTTTGCAAAGTGCTGTGGGTTTCATTTGAAGGGTATGTGGTGGAATGTTCCTCCTTCAATTTCCAAGTTTAACTGGTCAATAACGAAACTCTACATTTTGTAATTAAAGGAAGAAATTAATTATAATTCAGAATCAGCCTTTACACGGAATTTTAGATGTGGCACCGAAAATAAATAAACTTACTATTAGAGGCGAGACGCATAGCAAACGCATCCGATTCTAGTATTTTCTGGAATTATATCATACAAAAAATAAATACTACTATATATTGTATGCAATAATACACACATGCCATATACTAATAAATAAAGAAATAACAGCCAACTAAGGGAAATGTTTTTATAATTTTTATTAGTTTGGAAACACTAATGGTACAATGAAGAAGTTTTCTATCAATAATTAATAAATCCATGTTTGGAAAATATTACAAAAAATTTATTAGGGTAGCATCACATCGAGATAAGGCAAATTTTGATTTCTAATACCTGTTTGGCAAGGCAAAATTTAAGATTTAAAATAAACTGAATAATTTTTAGGTAAAAAAAATCTAAGTTTCTGAGAAGTGAATATATTAACTTTTGATAATAAGCTTCTCAATTATACTCTCTCCTACGTACTAATAACGTAACATTGCAAAACAACTAGACATGTTTTTTTATGACAAAAAAGTAACATATCAGCGTAGACCTACCTCGGGGTAATGTCAGTCGGTGGTGTCAGTGATTATTTTCTGCATATACTCCAAGGAATATGAGGATTTTTTTAATAATACAATGTATATCGGAAAAACTGATTATTTGTTTATATTACATAGTGTTAGTTTTAAGAAGACACATTTCGATTATGTAATACATATTTTAATACCAATTACACTACGCCGAACACGTATCTCGTTCCTTCCCATTAAATCATTCACCAGTCACAGCCAGCCATAGTTTCTTTATCCTCCGAATAAACAGCACTGAACTAGCATGAAATAGCATTGACAAATACTTTTTTTTTTTTTTTTTTTGTTTTAGATTAGATTTTAGCTGCCCTGCTTTCTTCAGATTTTTCTCACCCCTACTTGTTGATATCGGAGACCAATTCCATACGTTGGATACATGAATACAGTTCGATCCCCCGTTGCATGACTAAGTAAGTTAAAATACGAAGAAATAGAAGTCAATTAGCCATTTCTCATTCATTTTCTAACCGATTAGTTGTAATGCATAGTGGCGGTATCAAGAGAAAATAAAAAAATTACATTTACCAAGTTTTTGGTAACACTAGTGGCTTGAAAATTCCATATGTCAATTCGCTTAACTAGTTAATACCTCAAGCGGCTTTTAGAGGGTATTCTTTTAGAGAGGTTACATTAAAGTAAATTATTTTGCCTAAATGAACGGATTTATATTTACAACACTGAGCCCTTTGTCTACAATAGTTTCAGAACCTGTGCGAATTCTTGTAATCTGTTTCTGTGTAGAAAAAAAAAGAAGAAAAATATTTCCGAATTTCCTCATCTGAGAAAATGGAAGATTACTCTGTAGATTAAGGAAATCGATCCCATTAATGAATTCCTAAATAAATGATTAATATCAATGCATATTTATATTATGAGTAATGCAGGGATCAACTAATGCACATATTTTTAAATTTCTTGAAACTACAATCAAGCTCATATTGAGGTTATTAGCAATTTTCTCACAATTAAGTCTCAAATTATCACTATTTAGCCTTAAACTATCATTTCATGCAAGCCCCTGGGGCTTCCGCCGTATTAATCATCTAACTAGAGCAGGGGTTTCCAGATCGTGTTATGCAAGGATGTTCCAGGTGGTACGCGAACAAAAGTTATGGATTAAATATTTTTTTAACCCGTTCAATGTGGGGTAACAATTTTTAAAAAATTATTATTGAATCTATCAATTATAAGATAAATAGACATAATCTGCAATTAATCAAAATAATTTAGGGTGGTTACCACAGTAAAGCCGAAAGGACTCAGTATTGAAGAGGACATAAGAATCAAGTTGTGCTCCATCAAGCCATTGATGGTCTGCCATTGATACTGTAAGTAAACAACTGAAACATATTGATGCTTTTCTTCACAATTTCCGAATTTTTACTTTTAGTGAATACACTTATATTTGCAGAATTTTTGATGTTATATGAATCTTACTGTTGCTGTTGTTATGTGAAATTTATATGCGTTTGTTTTTTAAATTTTTAAACTTTATTTTCAATTTATTATTTTCTTAATCAAATTAACTATAATAAATATGGTTTTGTTTGTTAAATAAACATTTGTAAATCAGTTGGTATTTTTTTAAGAAGATGAATCTTTAATATTACTATCATAGGTGGTGGTATGCTCAATTATCCGAAAAGTCTAAGTGGTACACATCAACATAAGGCCTGGGAATCCTTGAACTAGGGCATTTGAGAAGAGGAGATGGACGGTCTCAGCAGTGTTGTGCTCTTGGAGTCACTAGATGTGATGGCGATTTTTTTAACCTCCTGTAGGTATACGAAGATCTCTGTGAAGATCATCATTCCTGCTGAATGATCTGAATGATGCTGAGTGAGTACACCCTGCTGATGTACCAGGGTGTACTGACATTACCCACTAAGAACTTTATTTTGGAATCTTTGTAGAATATGTCTGTTGGAGTCCCTCGTGCATTCCCACAGTTGGAAGTATGTCCAGATAGTCTTAGTGCTTGATGGTATAGTGGAAGTTTGTTTTCTATAGATATATAGGATTGCCTGCCTAAAAACAAATACATTTTTGAGTACCTCAAGTTTAGCTGTATTAATTTTGTTTCAACATGTTCTTTCCATCGGCGCTTTGCGTCCAATGTCATCCCGATAAATTTGGCATAATTAGAATGGGGATCACTTGGTTATTTATCATGAACGGCAGATAGCTGATTTTCTTTTAAGTAAAATAAACATGCATAGACTTCGATTCATTTAGTTGTATACTCCATTTTAAGGTCCATCTCTGTATACTGGATATTGCTGTATTTAATTTTCTAGTGGTTATTTAGACATATGGGGAGCGGAGTGGCTCGGGGGGGGGGGGAGGGGAGGTAGGACACTGCGCTACTAATCACTGGATTCTCGAGACTCCGCTATGGCAGATAATTATTTATTCTGTTTTGAGCCGTGGGTCGGACCTGTGGGATCGGGAGACCATTCTAGGACTCACACACCCTCTATAAACTGGATACCCTTCATTGTGTGAAAAACCTGGCGGTTGAGCGCGATCTTGCACAACCGTCGGCTTAGACATGTGTTACAGGTTATTTATTTTTTTTATTTACACATATGACATACTACTTTACACCAATAAAAAATATGTTACACAAGCATATTTATACCCATTAGTAGTTATCCTATATTTACACTTTAACACTTATTATAACAACTATTGTACGACAAATATTTTCAACCTAATATTTAGCTAATAGGTACATTTCTCCCATCGAACGAAGTTATTCTTATTTATTTTGTTTTAAATTAGATCTCAATTTTGTTTTGAATTTTCATACTATATATATATATATATATATATATATATATATATATATATATATATATATATATATATATATATATATATATATAGAGTGAACTTATTTTATTTATATATTTGTCTTTGGGGAGAGCACTAATAAATAAAAAGGTTGGGCTAAGCCTAGCTATATATATATATATATATATATATATATATATATATATATATATATATATATAGCTAGGCTTAGCCCAACCTTTTTATTTATTAGTGCTCTCCCCAAAGACAAATATATAAATAAAATAAGTTCACTCTAAAAATGTTTCAGAATAATTATTACATATTGCATTTAAGGAGATAAGTCCCTAGATATTTATAAAAAATAAAATAAAATAAGAGAATAAAATAGTGACAATAACTCTAACAGCTAGACATAGGATGGAAGGGACATTGGAGTAGCCCTCACAATGGTTTGAAGGGCCCTCCACCGGCTGACCAGTCCCTTTCAAATAGGCCACGCCATCCCCAACTCTCACACTCAACATTCCCAAGAGTATTGACATCCATATTATTTTTATTCTTCTATTGTATGCCGGTAAATTAATTGGATCAATTATTGGTAGCAAAAAAATATACAAAAAGTAGGGACAAGATGCTAGAGAAACAACTTTAATAAATAGTTCAGTCAATATATAAAATTATGATTCTATCGAAAAATTACTTGATATATAGCATTTCCGAGTCAATTGTCACCTTTCCAATTTAAATTGTAACCTATTCCATTTCAAATGTAACCATTTCCATTTCAATTATAACCCTTTATAAGAAATGGAATCAGAACCCTTGAAAACCTAATAAACGATCCCTGTATCTAAGAAAACTCCAACAGTAACGGAAATGAAAAACGCGCATGCGCGATCCAAAATCCAAATAAAAAAATGGAATCAGAATCCTCGAAAACCTAATAAACGATGGCTATACTGAAGAATTTTGAAAACTAATAATTTAGTAGAAATGCTAGTGGCCAAACAAAATTTCGTAAGTAAATTTGACATTAGCAACTTCGAAAACCTAATGAACGATCACCAAATCGATGAAATCCACTCCCTCTTTCGCATCCACCAAATAAATAAAAAATAATAAATAAAAATTTGTATTTAAAAAATGTAAACTACTTGAAATTAGCAATTATCTAATAAACGAAAAAAATGTCGAAATTATTTCAAAAACCATTATTGTAATTAAAATAATTATTTTTCAATACTAAAATAAATAATATTGAATTAATTCATGTCCAGTTGGGTTACAATTGAAATGGAAAAAGCAATATTGAAATAGGAAAGGTTACAATTGAATCGGAAAAGGTGACAATTGATTTGGAAAAGGTTACAACTGACGTGGAAATGCTTAATGTATGATACTAATAAATGAATGATATAGTACTCATTATATTATATTATATATCAGTCTTAGAGTTTCTCTGGTCCGGTCAAGTGCTCAGTTGCCTGTCTCTATATTATTGTTCTATTTCAATAGTTATTCACCTACTTTCCGGTAGAAAATTTACGTAGTTATTGAATGTTCTCATGTGTGAACTATTAATGCACTATTTAAGTGATAATTATTAGAAAAAGTGATAAAACATTAAGAAAATTATTACTTAAGGATTACTTCGTCAGTTGAAGCAGTGGGGGACAGTTTGTTTGGCAAGCTTAATCCTCTCAGTCGCTGTATAAATATTCAGGTTTATATTATTATTATTATTAATTTCATACGTCCTTTAAAGTTACCTATTTACTAGAATGGTTAGTTGTAAAATTTGTAATAGGTCAGCTGGCCGAGATGACAAAGCGAGATTAGCCTGCGTCATCTGTCAAAATTTTTTTCATATAAAATGCGTTAAAGCTGAATCTACAGACTTTGACAGCTCGAAAAACTGGACGTGTGCCGATTGCGAAACTGCATCACGGATACCGCCTACCAAAGAAAGCAGTTCAATGATTGACCTATTAAGGGCTCTCACGGAGGAGGTAAAAGAAATGAAGGCGAAGCTTCAGCCGATAGACGAGCTGAAAGAAATAAAACAAACGCTTCAGAAGCAGTCAGAGCTTTCCTACGAAAATATGGAAAAATTAGAAAAAATAGAAACACTTTTAGAGGAACAAAAATGCCTAGTGGAAAAATTAACCTCTGAAAACAATTTCTTAAAATCGAAAATTTCAGATCTAGACGGCCGTCTAAATCACGCTGAGCAAAATCAGCTTAGAAATACAATAGAAATAAGAGGTATCCCGGAGAAGTCGGGAGAAACTATTGTAGGCACAATACTCGGCGTCGGTGCAGGCCTGGGCGTCAAGTTGAGCCCGGAGGATTTGGACCACGTCGTACGGCTCAGGCCCAAACAAGAAGGCACCCCTGGCCCTATAATCGCTCGGTTTGTGAGACAGACCGTGAGAGACGAGCTCGTGCGACAGAGAAAAACCAAAAGGGACTTCTCTACTCGTCACCTAGGCTGGACTGATTACGAGTCGCACCGCGTCTACGTCAGTGAAGCGATGACCCCCACTAACAAGCACCTTTACTGGCTGGCGAGACAGAAAAAGGTGACATCGAAAATTAAATATGTTTGGTTCAGTGGAGGAAGAGTCAGGTGCAGGCAATCCGATGGCCACCCGGCGGTGATTATAGGTAAGCCTAGCGACTTGGACGTCTTCAACTGACCCTGGTATGCGCGTCACCTTCTCAATGATACAAATATTTTATTTTTCCATATCGAAATAATTTTATTTTTTTATATTGAAGACATTTTAATAATTTACATTGAAGATATTTTATTTTTTAAATTAAAGATGCTTTATTTTTACATATGGAGGATATTTTACTTTTTCATATTGAAGATATTTTATTTATTTTTATTTACTACTTGTATTGCTACTTTATTGTCACAGATGAAATGCTATTTTTGGTTTGCTTATAGTCTTTTTCTATTTACTTTTTCTTTTTTTAATCAATGTTACTCATATTTTTTCTTTTCATATAATTTTATTTTCGTTAAAAATTTATTTTTATATTTAATTCATATTAGAATTCCATTAGTATCTTTGTTTCAATTGTTAATATTCATATAATTGTTGTAATATTTACATATATAATTGTTAATATTCACATTCAATCAAATCTTAAAATTGAATACTGCATAAAAAGTTGTTATATCCTATTCCTCAACCTCGTTCCATTTTCCTGCTATTCCACTCCTCCACACCCACAGTTTTGACTAATATCCTGAATTCCTGTCACGTTAATGCACAATCCCTAATTGCCCACTATGATGAATTTCAACAATATTTCCTTGATAATTTTTATCACATAATAGCTGTTTCAGAAACCTGGCTAAAACCTTATATCCCTTCCTCCCAAGTATCCCTTCCTAATTACTCTTTCCTACGACATGATAGACCTGATCGCACGGGAGGTGGTGTCGGGCTATATGTTCACGACAGCCTTAAGGCCAAAATTCTACTTCTATCCATTTCTCCTTCCTTTCCTCACCTAGAATACATGTTTGTCGAAATTTCAAGCATCTCTTCTCCTCTGTTATATGCCATTGTTTACCGACCTCCTCGTGTCCCATTCGACAACACCTTCGAGTCCTCCCTTGTCCAACTGGTTTCTACCTATTCCAATATCATTATCTCTGGTGATTTTAACATTAATATGCTATCAGAATCCAGTGATAAATCCTATCTTACGGACCTAATGTTTTCCCTCAATCTTTACCTCGTTCCCTATTCTCCTACCCACCACACACAATTTTCTGATACCTGGTTAGACCTTCACATTTCTGATTCTTCCATGAAAATCCTCTCTTCTTCCCAGCATCCTGTTCCTTTTCTTTCATCACACGATCTTATCCAGATTTCATACGACCTACCCGTCAAATCCTTTACTCCAAAAGTTGTTTCATATCGTAATTTAGACCTCCTTTCATATGAATCCCTTCAACCTGACCTGGATACTTTTCGCTGGGACATCATATATTCCTATAATTCTATAGATCCCATGGTTTCCACCCTTACCTCAAACCTACAATCCGTCTTAGACATTCATGCTCCCCTTAAAACCCGAACCTTACGCCGTCCTACTGCTCCTTGGCTAACCCCAGAAATAAAGCTAATGATAAGAAGAAGAGAAGCAGCAAGACGCAAATTTCGTCGCACTCGTTTTTCAGCTGATTTTGCGTCTTTCAAACAGCTTCGTAACGAAACCCAATCCGCAGTCCGACGTGCCAAATCCCTCTATATCCATTCTGCCCTTTCTACTGCTCCTGATTCCAAATCCAAATGGAAAATCCTTCGAAAACTATCCGTACCAGAATCCAATAACCTGAGTTCTTTCCCAGTTACCCCAGATGTTCTCAATGACCATTTCTTATCCTCTGCTTCTAGCCCTTCACCTACTGCTGATATTGAACCTCATAGCTTCAACCCAGAAAACTTCTTTTTCTCCCACGTGTCATATGACGAATTACTTTCCACTATCCTAAAATCCCAGACCAATGATTATGGTCCTGACGATATCCCAGTAAAGCTAATAAAATCCTGCCTCCCCATCCTTATACCCCATCTCTATCATATTTACAACTTTTCTCTACAAAATTCCATATTCCCCTCTTCTTGGAAAATTGCTCTAGTCCGACCATTAAATAAAATTACAAATCCCGCCTCACCCCATGATTTCCGTCCTATTTCTCTCCTCTCTAACCTCTCAAAACCACTGGAGCGCCTTGTACAAATTCAACTTTCAAACTTCCTAAAAGAACGTTCCCTTATTAACCCTCTCCAATCTGGCTTTCGACCTTGTTACTCAACACAGTCCGCTCTCCTGAAAATAACCCACGACCTCCAAACCGCCATTGAACACCAAAACCTAACTATCCTCATCCTTTTAGATTTCTCCAAAGCTTTTGACACAGTTGACCATAACATCCTCCTTAACAAATTACAAAGTCTACCTTTATCCAACAGTGTTTTACGCTGGTTCCAATCCTTCCTCTCAGATCGGTCGCAGTATGTAGTCGTTCCAGGACAACCTCCATCCAAGACACGATCCCTCTCCTCTGGTGTCCCTCAGGGCTCCTCATTGTCTCCTACTCTGTTTGCTATTTATATCAATGACCTTCCCCTTCTTATCCGTCACTCCCAATACCATATCTATGCAGACGATTTCCAAATATACCTGTCCTTCCCGCCTTCCGAACTATTATTAGCCACCAAAAGACTTCAAGAGGACTTGAATCGAATAAGTCACTGGGCTGTTGCCAACAAGCTGAAGTTGAATACAGAGAAGACAAAGGCAATTGTAATAGGTTCCTATCACCTCCTTAAAACTGTTCCTCATATCCCAAACTTGTTCCTAAATAATAATCCCATTAAATTCTATCCAACCATAAAAAACCTTGGAATCACCTTTGACCAAACTCTTTCCTGGAAAAATCATGTTTCCGATATTTTCCGTCGTACCTTTTACACTTTAAAGCGACTAAATTACCTCCGTCACCTATTTCCACTTGAGACCCGTAAACTCCTAGTTACTTCCTTAATATTCCCCCACTTTGATTACTGTTGTGCGGTGTACGGAGGCGTCTCTGGGGACCTCGAGGCAAAAATAAAACGTTTGATAAATTGCTTTGTACGATTCATCTTCGGGATCCCGAGGGACGCCTCTGTCTCCCGATATTACGAAGAGTTGAAGTGGCTTTATCCTTCCTACCGTCGTAAGTATATCCTTGCATCTTTCCTCTACCAAGTTATCCAATCCCACCGTCCATCCTATATTTTCGATCTCCTCCAATTCCAATCCTCTGTTCATTCTCGTCATACCCGTTCTCGGCCTTCAGATTTATATACAGCGGCCCACCGATCCGCAGCTTTCGACAGATCTTTTCTTGTCCGATCCTCATCCTTATGGAATTCCATTCCTCCTTCCATTCGTCGCTCCAATACTCTTATCACCTTCAAATCCCGCTTGTTCAATCACTTATTTTCTATCCAGTTCCAAAAAACATTGTAAATAGATTTTCTATGATGTCAATCAACATTTGTGAATATGTTCCTTCACTTATAATTTTGTCATATCTTATTAACATACGAATTTCGTGTGTTTTTTGTTTTAAGACATAATCAATTAGAGTATTAATACCTATTTAATATGCTAGTAGTTATTGCATTATGACTTGTTATAATTTTCATTTGTATTTATTTATCGACTATTCTTTATTTTTATTTTTTTTTTATTTTTAATTATCTGTTAACGCATATGTTCCTATATCAACTACTCTAAGGCTCTGAAGCCCACCTATCATTGCCTGTAATTGTTATTCTAAAGGGACTTGTCCCAGAATAAATAAAGAGTTTATTATTATTATTATTATTATTATATATTTTTCTACTTTCAATTTACCCAATCCGTATATCGTGTTCCTTTATTTTAATTCGTTATAATACTCATTCTAACTAATTAGCAGGCATACTAAATAATTGACAACATTTCTGTTGATTTTTTTATTTTTTAATATCCGTAATCTTTTCTTTGCTATTATAGACGTTAGATTTTCGATGGTTTAACATATCGCACTCCCGAAAGAAAAGTGACAAAACTCAAAAATGTAGAATTTGATAAAAAAAATACTATAAGACATATATTGGAACAAGCTATAAGCTATAAGCTTTTTTTAAATTTCAGCTAAGTATTTATCGCCAAGCTATTTCAATATAAATTTTATAGTATTTTACTGAGTTAAGTATGATTTTGGAAAGTGAAGCCTTATCCTTGCTATTTATTTTTATATATTACAAAATCGTTAGACAGAAGCGCTAGCCTTAAAACAATTCTAGCTCGTGAGAAATATACAGAATAAATAAAAAAAATAATTTTTACACCGCAACAACAAAACTAACAGCCAACGAAAAACAACAGCCGGCGAGTTTTCTAATTGATTTGCCACTGAAAGATATTTAAAAAAAACAGACCGTGAAATAATAATACAGAAAATAAATAATAAATGAAAAAGTGTATCAAATAAACATAAAGAAGAAATACAATGCTGAGAATAATAGCAGTAAGATTGCAACCTTCTCATATTCAACCCACACTGCACATCCGTCACAGATTTTTTTAAGCTAATTCTTCTGAAATACGGCATTTTTGAACTGTGCTAATTTTCTTGTGCGGGTGCGATATCTACATGCTGCGGAACGTAACAACAATAATTTAGCTTATCTAGAAGATTTAAAGAATAAGCGCGATTTAAACTTATAAATAATAAAATTAATTAAATCATTCTTAAAAGTTCATATGTTAAAATTACACTGAAAATACTAAATTCGACAGTAAAAATTTGAAAATAATAAGATAAATAATATATTTTTAAAAAGCGAAATCTTGATTCAGCCAGAGAACAGCAATTGATTTAGAGACAATGAGACCATCCGTTCAATTATGAGAAAGAAATTTTTCGTTTGCCCACATTTTTCCAATCTGCATCTGGCAATTATTCAGAAAATATAACCTCTTATTTACAATTAGTGGTCCTCTTTACCATCGACCCAAAGAATTTCTCGATAATAACCTTGGCGTTATTGTGTTATTATTTTCAATAATGAACTTTTATAATCGACATAAAAAAAAAAAAAAAAATGTTGACCTCCTTAAAATTTGAGGTTATACGTTCCAAGATACGTAGAGTTAACAAATGCCATTGACCCAGGAAATATTTGTTGTTAAATAATGTTTACAACCCAGGAAGTCACTATTGTCCTTCCTGGATGTCAGCATTAAAACAAGTTCTATTTCTTTAATCATCCCTTCTCCTATAATTTTTTAAAGAATGATCTATCCAATCTCCTGAGGAATCATGTATTCAACCAAGAATCATGTTTTGTTAAAATGTAGCAAAAACTGAATAGATAGCAAAGAAATGAAGATGCATAGTAAAGAGCACCTTCATTAGTAAGAAAAAGTCAATTTTCGAAAATTTGCTACATAACAACTTTATCCATTCATCTCTTCAATTAGTTTTCACATCATCTTTTTGTAGTTCTTAACTTCAGGTGTTTAATGAGATTTGAACTACTTAGAGATAACTGTTCTACTGAATAACTAATTACAAACCGTTCACAAGAAAATAACGAGACAGTATTTTACTGAGAGAAGTGATGGCTATTTGGTGAAGTGGGAAGGGACAGTATTGCGGTGTAATGGAATGTGACCTTTGTGAAGCGTACAGGAATGGCCCCGGGCGAGTTCCGCCTTCATTACTAAAGCACTAATGTCCGGCCTCTTTGTTTTAAATTTTAACAACTGCTCTTTGTTGAATGTTCCTTAATTATTTTTACAGTGAGGAAAGTACTGCTAGAAATTATCGTTGTCGTGAATGAATCAATTGATAAAAACTTTTTTTGTAAGGGTAAGTTGATTTCCAACATACATTTGTGTGTTTATACTATAATAAACAGAAAAACAAACTTTATTCTGGGACTAGTAGGTCCCTTAAAAATGACAAGTATATTAAAGTAAAAAAAAAAACAGAAAAAAATGTCGGATCAAAGACTGCATTAATAAAAGTAAATTGATATTTACAATAATCTCAGTTATAACATATAAGTCTCAAAAAAAAAGAGGAACATTCTTCTGATAAAAGATAAAAATAAATATGATTGTACTGACAAATAAAATGAAACAAAAAACAAAAAAAAAGAAAGAAAGAAAAAACGAAGAAAATTGAAATATAAACATAATGAAACAATCCAGAGTTTAACAACGCCAAAAACAATTACTCACAAGTAAACAGAATTTCATGATTGGAGGATATAAAAATGATAAAAATAATGGAATGATTCGCAGAGTTGATACTTTGTATGATAATCGAAAGAAATATTTCCTACTAATCAAGATATTAATCTTGAATTAAAATTTCATGATGGACACCATCTTTTTGGGATGTGAGGAGATGTTGAAGAAGATGGAATTTGAAAGAGGAGAGAGAAGAAGAATGGCGAATATTAGACGGGGGAGGGGGAGAATTCCAGAAGATTGTGGAGCGGGCAAGAAAGGAACGTATTGGTTCTGTGGCAGGGATTATAGAAGTCAGAAAGGTGTGATCTTGTTTCTTGTGATTGGACAGAGGATTTGATTTGAATGAGGCTCTAGATGAAGGAAGGGTGCTGGGAGTTGCTGGTTTGGTACAGGAAAGATCCAAGGAAATACTGTCTGCAAGCGAAGGGTAACAACTTTAACTCGCCGTAAAGGTGTGATACTTAAGACCGCCTCGAAGTTCCGAAGACAAATCTTAAAAATACTGCTTTTTAAGATTTGTCTTCGGAACTATACATATAATTATATTACAATACATTATAATTATTATTAAATAAATTAAATTAAATATACTGAGAATTTTATTTATAAATGCTCACAATCGTGGGAAAAAACAGTTTTAAAAATATAAAATATATATTCTATTTCGGTGTCAAATTATACTTAGTGTTAAAACGTTATATTTACTTAAAAAAACGTGGCTACAACGTTATATCAACGCCAATACGCTATATCTTTGCTAATACTGGTCCTTATTTAGACGATTTTTTTTTATAGAATTCAGTTACCTTTCAAATGATCATATGTATAATAAAATGAATACCTTTTGAATTATGCTCAAATAAAGTATTATTTTCTTCATAATTTTGTTTCCTTCTTTTTCTCGAGAATGTAATATGTACAAAATGTTAAAGGGCACAAACGAGAATATTTTGGGCCAGTTTCATCAAAATAGTTACAGCCGTTTTGGCACTACAGTCAATAGAAAATACGCTTTTCGGCTATCCGATTTTGATCTATTGAAAACTACACATCGAAATTTTAACCCGATCAACTAATCAACATCTTCCCGGACTTAATTCGAATATCGCAGATCAAGGAATTGAGATCTCTCTTTATCCAGTTCATATTTAGTCGTCTAGGGACATGCGAATTTTAGCCATATATCTTACTAGTCTGTGAGTATGACCAGGCAGTTTAAAATATAAATTTTGGTGCATAGCAATTAGCTTTATTCAAAACATTTTGCCAAAAATTTAATCGGGGTTAAATAAATTTATATAGCAATAATCATACGTAAGATCGCTGACAATCAACATTTTTGTTTCATACATTAATTTATCCGAACCAATATCGTACATCCAGAATAAAAGAGGCACAACTAAAAATTTCTGATGTAAGCAATTTTAATAGCTCTATCATCCGCAAAGAGCAGCCATCTCAAATGTCAGGTCAAACCAATAGATAGAGAAAATGATCTACCAGCAAAATGTGTCAGAGGAAACACCCTGAGGGCTTATATGCAGTGCTCCTCAGCCTGAGTCTAATGTTCTTTCTAACAAAAACACGTTTTTTAACATCCCTTTCATTCTGAATGTATTAATATTAAAAATTTCACTAAACGTTTTGTACATGAAATTATCTGAATAGTAAAATGAAGTTATAAACCAACTCCAGATTCAACTTCACGCCTATAAAAGATCAATTAGTTTTAATATGTACCAATTTACTTTAATAAAATATTTTCGTGTTTTTAAAAACTGAATTAGGGTATTTAGTGAAAGTATTTACACTGTAATACTCTCATTTTAGATCGTTGAAAATATATAAATATATGTTTTCTGTAATCTATCAGAGCCATAATGTACTAATATATTTTTTATTTTATTTTTTTATTGTTCTGAAGTACTTTATCAACAGTTGGGATGAGTTACTTCTAATATTAATATAAGAGGGGAACATTTAGAATCAGCATGATATGTTTGCATCATTTAACAAATAGCATTGCAGTTTTTACTGGATACATTTTTTTTTTTTTTTTTTTTAATATTCATAAATACTTAACAATAGATTAAAAAATACACATCTGAATAAATGAATCTATGATACATTGTAAATGCATAAATTACTAAATAAGCCAAACTAATAAATTTCAGATTTAAGAAGATACGATAAATCTCTATGGTAGAAATGAAAGAACCCTCGGTGAGAAGCTTTATATCTGGTGGCGGATAAGGGTAGGCTTAATATATCACCGCATAAATTAGGATTAGTCTTGGCAAAGTTTAAAATCTGGCAAGTGTTAGAGTACCCTACAAGCCCGGTACCGCCCAGTCATTTCATATGCGTCAGCAAAACGAATTAAAATAGGTCCAAGGAATATCTTAAAAAAAAAAAAAAAAAAACTCTAAAATTTATGTTATAAATATCTCCTAATAAAGCAAATTATTGGTTACCACCATCTTCCAACAGTGTGGTAGTATCCTCAACTTTTTTATGTGAATTCAATTGAAACGAAAAATATACATTTTTTAATTCCACTTTCATTAATTAAAATTTTTAATCCAAGTTATCAACTACGATTCCTTGAGTCCAAATGACCAAGTATGGAAAAATGATCTCTGTGTGCTTATGTGGTACGTCTAGCACAAAAACGAAAAGTTATATGAAACTAAAATTACGTATTTAAGGTAAATATATGCTGAGATGATTTTCGCCAAAATTAACTTACTGGAAGAGCCACTTTATATCATTGATTATACACATTTTTATTTTGTAAAAGGCTCTAACGATTTAAATCAAAATCTGTATATCAACGTACAATTAAATGGCATTTTCAATGAAATAACAACCATCGCCTAACGAAGCACTATCTTTCTACAAACTCGTTGCTACATTATAGGAAATTCATCGTAGACGTCAAAAAATGACGACAAAGGTTAAGAAATCTTCAGTTAAAGTAGAGATATTTGTACTTTTATTGGTAAACGTTGGTTACTTGGAAAATCATTTGAAAAATCTAACTAAAATTTTGTCTAGCAAAATTGTAGTTCAGTGGCTCGAACTAAATTTTTGATTAATTAACGCTCCCTTAACTACTGACATTCATTCCTGGCACAACCTGCTCATACAGGAATTCATCATCCTGGGACAAATTCATACAAGAAGGACAACCTGTATATTATATATAATGAATAAATTACACTAATTAAGGAAGGGATACTTTATCAAAAATGAAGTTCGCGACACTTATTTTGTTGGTAGTATAGACCATAGAGATCTTTCGCCGCACGATGTGGTCTACTTACAGGCGTTTTATCGCTGGCACAGGCAGCCTGAATGAGGTCACCAAACCTCAAGTTGCTGTTGCTGGTTTCCATGGTGTAGCAGCAGATTACGAATAGCCAGTCACTTTGGGCCGATTCGGCAGTGTTTATAATAATATGTATTAATATTGGACAATATTATCCTTAATATTATATAACAAGCACCAGGTGCGAACAAAAGATGATAAGGGACGAATAGGTAGGTAGAAAGATAACTGACAGACGATGACAGATGTCACCACAGCTTTTACCCTCAGATATAAGGAATAAGTTAATTTAAAAACCTACCGAGAAGTGGGCAATGTGACAAAGGCAAGAGATGGTCCATGTTGGAAGACTTAATCAATTTTAAGAAAACAGTCCCCCTTGGGTCCCGGCTTCCCTCCAGAAAAAATGGTGAAGGACTGGGAAGGGCGTCATTCGATTAGGGCTATACAAATGGATCACCGAGGGGATCATCTAAGGTATGTCAGGACAAGGGGTGGAACTATACACTGAAATCCCAAAATTTCCTCCATCTATAAAACTAGTTGGCCAATCACGACAATGTACCACCCCCTGCCGGGGATCTAACGAACCAACAACGTCTTCGACCCTCTCTTAGGAAGAACAAGGGAGAAAGGGGGAGAGAAGCCGAGGAGGAAGTAAAAGGTTACTTTTCTTCTGATCTCGCTTGACGCAGAACTTCTGATCTGATCTCGCTTGAGGGCTGAACTTGCGGAACAACTACTAGGTCTTCCTCTGAAGATGACAGATGCTCTGGCTCCATGACTTAAGATATGCAGGGAAACCCGATGGAGAGATGCTGAGGGACCATTAAAATCAATTATTACAGATAAGAGATTTATGTTAACAGTTAATGGCTAGATCTAGTCTGAATCATTCCCTGGTTAACAATTTATCATTTTCTTTTGTAACAGTTTATTATTTTTATTTTGAGAAATGAAGGTAAATGTTAGGAAGGAGGCCGTTCTTTAGTAACCATGCCTATTATTAATTTGAATATATTTTATTAAGTATGAGAGCAATACATTTGATTAGCATTATTATTAAACTTAGGAGTAGGAATATTATCGTGGTTAATTATTAAATAATGGTAATCACAAATCAGGTCCTTGGAATGGTATCCAATTTAGGGGACAAAGTAAGTAATTCCTATTTATTCATAATCTTAATAATTTTGGGATAATCATCCTCAATGATTGCCCAATGGCATCCATGTATATAGACTAATATATTAGCAGGTAAAAATATATCAACTGAATCGAGATAAAACATAGCAATCCCTCCGACTAACTCTGATTCAGACCAATGACAAATCAGTCTAGATCCACGATTCGGAGCCGGTAGGCGCACGAGTACCTACATTTCTTTTCCCGAAGCAGACCGTCCATGGACCCAACCTTCGGGCGCCTATTGGACATCCTGAAAAACAACAACGCGATTCACAATTTAGGTACACGGGGTAAGGTCAACTCTCCTACGCCCGGTCTCTGTGAGTTGCCTCTAGTAGCCTGACGGGCCTCACATACTCGGAGAGAGGGGATAATCGCGGCTGCATAGCTTTCTCTGGTAGGTGGTCACTCAATTTGGGCGTTTACCCGTCCAAGCACCAGCCACGCTCGACGTTGCTTCACTTTGATTACCTATTGCAAGCGCCTTAGACCGCCTAGCCACCCCGGTCTCTTTATAAATACATATGGATTTCTTATGACTTATTAATAAGTAGCTAAAATTAAAGTTTTAGGATATTTTCCATTATAATTTCTTTTTTTTTTAACTGAAAAAAAGGTCAATTTTATTAGCATTGTTTAAAAACGTTAAGCTTAAGAACTCCATAATATCCATTCTCTGAGATAATAAGCCTTATTATTAGGCAGAATACACATTACGCTTTCCTGAAGCATAATTTCTTTTATTATCTCACGGTTGGAAGTTATTTGTTTCTCATTTAAGTGGGAGTTAAAGATCGTTATTCTCTTTATTAAAGTTTGAATAACTCAGATGCGATGCTATTTATTCAGTGAGGATATCTCTCAAATTTTTTTTTAAAGCTTTTAAATCTGTATTCGCATCTGTCACAGAAGAGTGACAATCAGTAAATGTGATGATGGTAAAAGATAAACATTGCATGCTCGGCATGGGAAAGGTTAATTCCAGCAGCACCTCTTTTCGATTTCGAATTAGTCCCTTTGAAGATTTTGAAAAAAGAGAGTACAGTAATTTCAGTCGTTTTTTTAGAGTCTTTCTATTCATTTTGACGTGTGGGTCCCAGGTCATCCTTCCGTCGAATATTAGTCAAAGGCAACGTACTGTGTCTATCTGAGCAATTTGTTGGTCGCCGATATAAACTGGTGGGCATGTGTCTCGTTGAAGTGTGAATGTTACATGTTGTGATTTGTCATGATTAAATCAAACCAAAGTGCGAAAACTAAATTGATGATATAAAATTATTGACAATGCCAAAGGTTAAATAAAAAAATTATTAACAAATATTAATTAAAACGGCATTTAAAATAAAGGACACTTTTAATATCTTAAAACAAAAAATAACATAAATTATTGAATCGAACATCAAATCAGTGTTACTCATATTAACTATTACTCATGAACATTGTTATATTTTAATATGTTACAAAACAGGTTTAACTTCCTATTTCATATTATTTTATTATAATAAGCTGTTCCTATTTAATATGCCATTCTTTATTCCATATACTTCAGCTATTTTTTGTATTTACTTGCTATATAGCCAGGCTGGAAGTACAATGGGTCTCCAGGACAATAATTAACAACATCCTAGGGCGGACAGAATGAGGTTGCTTCCTACCTGCTGAGGTGTGCCCTTACAAAGGGCCTGTCCCAGTCTTACCATCCCTCTTCCCTTTCATGCATGATTTATATATCCCTTATAGCGCTCGATAAAATCCCTCATTTTTTAAAAGCCTCTTTTACTATCGCTAACAGTTACCTTATTTCCAGCTTATGTTGCCATAAATTATACAAGAAGTACATCAAAATCACACTACAGCGACTTAAAAGTTATGTTCCTCTTGAAAACACTATAGCAATGGTAGTCCATAGATGGACTCATTGTTTGATAATTCCCTCCTCCCCCCAAAAAAGTTTATTATTTAGTAATATTATTTTTTATGGAAGAGCTATTACGCGTATATAATCAACAGATTAATTCAATATAATTCAGTGAGCTAAAAAAAAACACAATTAAATAATAAAAAACAATCAATCATGCTGAATCAGTTGGTTTAAATAATACTTAGAAAGGTCTGGTAGATGGAATGAAATAAGAATAACAGAGATTAGAACAAAGTCTAATTCCTAGAAAGTGCATTGTGACAATGAAATATATGAAGAATGTTGCGTTTCTTTTATAAGTTTTAAAATATCTGATGTGAACAACACATGACTTCCTTGTACGCCTATTAAACTATAAATCGGTGGCTCAAAAAGTGATCCTGGATTTGGTTACTAGTTTCCGAAGATTGCAGTATCGCAAAAAAGACACTGAGAATCGCGCTATCCCTCTATTGCCACACACAGACATACACAAACAAAAGCTCTTGTTTCTGAAGGTATCATTCCGTTATTATGTCTTTTTATTTCTGTAAGTAACAAGTTCTTAGGACATTTATTCGTGTTCTGTGACAACATTAGAACTGTCTATATCACTAGATAAAGCATTGGACATCGACGGTTTCGACATTTTAAGCGGGAGAACTTGCTTAACTTATATCTCATTTTCATGCTGCAGACTTGTTCAGCTCACAAATGGGGAGAGAAAAAATTATTTTACACTCGATTTTAACACTAAAAACATGTAATAAAATTGTTTAACTAGAGTGGAAAAAAAAATCGCGTTTACAACCTTTATCACCGAACCATATGATCTCTGTATTAAATGACAATATCGTATCTAATGTAAGTTTATTATAAACTTCAAGTAAAGTACCCCTTACGGCTCTTCAATTTCAACCTAAATCTATTATATTATTTATAATGATATAAAAGTCTAATTTACCAAATTTGAGATGTTTTACATTATATTTTATTATAATTTTGATGAAAATCTAACATGACCTTCAAGTAAAGTACCACTTCCGGTTTACTATTTTTAACTAAAATTTATTATGTTGCTATTAATAAGTAAGTCTTATATACTAAATTTGAAAAGTTTTGCATTATATGTTAATATAAATTTTCATGAAAATCTATAATGACCTTAAAGTAAAGCACTTCCGGTAATCATGCAGTGACCAAAAAAAGAAGTTCACAACTAAATTTTACAATAATCCTAAATACAAAATTTTAACTTTCTACGGCTATCCGTTTTTGAGTTATGCGAGATACGTAGGAACGAACGTACGAACGTACGTACAGTAAATTTTCTTTGAAATTTGAAAACCGAAAATTTTCGCGAATACAGTATTTCCTTTACTACGTACAAGGAAGTAATAAAAAATAGCGACTTTGATTATTTAAGACGAAATAAGTTTTAGATTATGAATATGATCATAACAGAGTGGAGAAGGATTATTGTAAAATAAGGCAAAACATACAATTGTACAAGGCAAATAAATATATAAATTAATTATAATTTGATAATTGTTAAGTATGTTTTTTAAAATAGGAATGTGAATACATACATGCTGTTCTCTAATCCAGAGGTTGTATTGGAGATGGGATAATCTCCCGAAAAGTTAAAAGACAATATAAGAAACCATTTAATAAAATATAAGATTCAGGAAAAAATTTTACTTCATGAAACTACCCAAAATAAGTATTTTAATAAATTTACCCAAATCGAAAATGTTGTAAATAATCCGTTTCATTAAATTTTGGAAGAACATTTAAAAAAAGAAAGGCACGATGTGCTAATATTTAATTTGAGAGTAGGTGAAGGCTAATTAAAATGATTATGCACTGTTTCAGTTTTGGACTTGGTAATAACATTTAAATTAAAAAAACCTAAAGTTAAAAAACAAACAAAAATAAAACTCTGAAAATTATTAAACTATGGTTATTATAATTTCCATATAGTTATATATTTATAAAAAATTAACAATTTATTTGGATTGAAATTTTGTTCACATTGGTGCAGCGATTCCAAAAAACTTTTATTTTTCCTCTATCTTCATAAATGGCCAAGATATGGTCACCATTTTTAAACGATGCTGCCGGTGTAATGTTAATTGGTGCCAGATCTAAAAAGAATCGGTCCAGTAGTCTCGGAAAAAAGACGCTGAGTGTGGACGGATGGATTTTTCATTTTTTGATTCTAAACTATGTTGAAACGTAAAATCTCAAATTTTGAAAGGGGTTTAATTTTTTTTTTTTTCATGGTCGATTAAAAACGTTTGTTTTTAAAATAATAAACAAAAAGTTATAAATACAATTCATGAAAATTTCTTTACAGTATATGTATTTCTGATAATTTTGATGCTAGAATAGTTCATAATTAGAAAATCTCACAACGACAGTTTGGTTTAGTTTTAAATATTTTAATGATTTTTTTTTATTTCCAAATACATACTTCTGATAACTTTGGCGTTGGAATAGCAAACAATTAGAAAAGGTCACAAAGAAAGCTCAGTTTGGAATGAATACCAATTAAGCCCTTTTAGAATTTAAAATTTTTGTTGGGATTTTGGCAGTTTAATAATTCGAAGATAATTTTATTAATTGGAAAATTTTCTGGTAGAATATAATGCTCCAACAGTGTTTTATTATCTATGAAACACGTTTTCGGTAATACAGCAATAAGGTTTTTCAAAGAAAAGTCTTCGCTGCTTTAGATTGCATGTTTTTATAATCTAAAAAATTGAAATTATTAGAATGTGGTATGATATCAGGAGGGAGTGAGGAAGGCGAAGAATTTTCCAATGTTGTGCAAATTCACAGTGCCCTTAATGCAGCTTTTATTTAAGCAAATTTTAAAGATTTGCTTAATACCTTTGAAGAACTCCAGGTGCCTTAAAAACTTAATGATACCTTTAAAACAGCAGGTGAAAATTAAAAAAGTTATTAGAAATTAATCCTAAATACTAAAAACATAAAGGAACCATTGATGAGAAATTAAAAAAACAAACATATTTTAATGAAATATTTAACGATAAAATAATGCTAGTGCGGTTTTGAAAAGTATATTGCTATATTTATTTAGTGGCATGAGATTAAGTACTACTAAAAGATACTCAGAGTAGTTATGTAATAACGTAATATATAATACAATGATATAATATAATACTCATTACAGTAATATTATGCACAATAGTTATAACAATAATTAATAATATGTTATAATTAATTATTTTGATTTTATTTATCAGAAATATTTTTAATTTATATATTTTTTTTTAAAAACTAAAAATGGTAATTTTGTAGTTGTCTAAAATTTAATTTAAAAAATAATTTTTTCAAACTCTAATATTTAATCTTGAAAAAATGTCAAAATTGTAAGTTCTGTATTTCAAAATTTTTAGATACGTATTAGAAGTATTTAGTCAGAAAAACTAACAATTCAGACAGTAACCTTTGATTTGCCCCTTCAACCGCTGTAGATACAGTATCGCATTACCGATCGGAATAGTAGGTCTGCTAGCCTTACTAATGAAGGGTGAAATTCAGGAGAACGCAAAAATTAATTCAATAATATGTTATAAAAATAATGTGTCACGATCGCTAAAGTGCTCTATAGTAACTCTAATTAATAAAGTTTTTTCTTTTTTATCTGAAAAACTTTTTTATTTGTCTAAAATTTAATTTCTAGCATTTTGTTGATTGTCGAAACAGAATTTTAAAATGTGAGGGATATAGATAAAAAGTGAAAAATTCGAAAAAATAACTATTAACTTTGGAATAACCTCTTTAAAATGTATATGCAAGGTTTTTTCATTTTTCTATTCATAAAGTCTGAACAAGAATTAAATTCTCATTCGAGCTATTTAATCAATACAATCAATGGCTGTACTTTTATTTTCTGGTTTTTGTTTATCACTTATTAATGATTAATATTACCGGATGAAATTCTGAATGTAAAGAGTTCAATAAATCAGATAAAACATTTATTGCGTCAATTAATGTTATGTACATGTTGCAAGCCTTGTCGCGAAATATATTTTTGGAAGTAGTACCTGCGAAAAACCGTGATATTTTTATTTTTTTACAATATTCATTCTTTTTTTAAAATTTTAATACAATTAATTATCCACTATGATAATCGCCACAGATTGATTATTACTAACATAGTTTGATTTTCTTGAGATGATGATGCAGGATAAAACAGATTTGAATTTCAATTCAGCAGCAGGGCCTATGTAAAGATGAGTACATTAAAATACAATCAACAAAATGCATGTTTGAATAACGGTCTAGTAATTTTCCAGTATAAATTCCTTCAGAGCACTTTAATAAATTGGTGAAAGTTAAGGCTTTTTAATTTATTCTCTCTTAATATAACTGGCCATAATAAATTAGTATCTAATTATGACTCATAAATATTCGTTGTTTCAAGCTCAGTGCTATGGGAATTATTATTCTCTGAAAACCAATTGCTTATTTAGAGATAATTGTTTATCTACATTTTAACTCCATTTTAATTTTTAATTTTATAAAATAAAACATTTGTAAATCTGCTAAACACGGGGCTCACATATCAAGAAAAAAAAAACGCTAAAAGAAAGACTAAAACTATAATACTCACTTATTTCAAGATGTTCAAAATTGAAACTTAGACATAAATTGAGCACTTACACTTACTTACTTAAGCCCATCTGGACCTACGCTTCATAGATATTGTATCTGGGACAGCCAAAAAAACACACGTACAAAAACTTCAGATGTTTCAGTCAAAAACTTTTAGGACTATCACCAAAGCTCCTTGGAACATCAGCAACATAACATTACATATAGACTTCAATATGCCTACGGACAATATACATACGGACCCACTACAAACGATTTCACAATAACCATTCTAACACACTCATACAAGATATGGAGACATCCAACATGCCTGACAACTCTCGCAGAAGGCTGAAGAGTTGCTGGATGAGGGATCTCCTAATCTAATTATATCCGATAACCATGACAGGAAGAGGTGCCGCTGGGTACTACTCTTTATCATGCCTTTCATGCTACGTTAACACGCTCTTTCCTAGTACATTCACTGGTTGTCTCATCGACAGGCGTGAATTTAAAAAATAAAGCCAAAAAAAAAGTGATCCAACCTTCCCAAATAACTTAGGTGAATTTTCTCTAGACAGAATTAATATTATATTTAAATTTACATTTAACAAACGACACAAATTACTTGACTCTCTTTTTTTCCAAAATTTCAAAATTGAGACTGAGACAGGAACTAAATACATACACATATCTATTTAAACATATATGGACATATACCCTACAGAATGGCAAAAAAGAATCACAAAAACTTCAAATTTTTCAATAACCAATTTTAGAACTCGTAACAAAAGCTCCTCAGGTGACTAAGAAAACTGAATAAGCTGACTTACAGCTAATAACTTACAGATTCATACCAACGGACTGATAAGATATATAGCTACCGCAGGCGCAATCCGGCTTAATGTAACTGTTTCTACTGTGGTTATTTTTGTTTCTCAAGAAATTTCTATAAAAGAGTTAAAATCATATTTTTTATAGGTTTTTTCGTAAGCAAAAATCCAATCAAATGCAGTTTAAATTTATACCATAACTATTTAGATCTTGAATATTTCAAATTTGGTTAAATTAGATTTAATTAATGAATAATAAAACTAAAATTAATATAAATAAAAATTTTCTAATAATATTTAATGCTATAGGATACAAAGAAGCAATGGAACTAACTGTTACTATTTGATCCAAGAGAAAAGTCCACCAATATCGGTGGAACATATTCCCTCGACAGAGTGAGCCCAAGTCACGTACTGAACCACCAGCCAGTTGTCACAAATTGCGAACACCCTACAATTAAACATAGCTATCTAACCATCATTATCAATAAAAGATAAAGCAACGGGGCCCAATTTTTGTTATTTTAAAATCATTTGCATGATAATTTAGCGTTAGTGACTGTTTAGAATAAATAATTTTTTTATGGATGCTAACTAAGGAAATATTTGATGATGAAGCGTTTGAAAACTCCGACGACATAGGTAATTTTTTTATTTTCCTATGTTGAAAATCTTTTTACAGTTGACAAATTTTTGAATATTATGCAGACAAAGGTAACATTTTAAAAATATTAATAGTTAGATATTACTGGTACTGAATCAAATTTTACGAGTTCTTTTATGGCTTACCATGTACCAATAAAGGCAAACTTATTGGTATAAATTATACCATGTATAAATGAGTAAACAGATTATTTGATTAAACTCAATGTTTTAATTTCCAACAGTTGCGGTTTTCTTTCTATATTGAAATTAATTTTGATGAAATTGTATATTTTGTGATCAAAGTATTATTTGATTAAGAATCTTATTCCGATTCTTAATTTCTGGTTTTATTTATTTATTTATTCTATTTTATATTAAATATTTGCGATAATTTATTGACTATTGCTTTCATATTGGATTCCTCCCATAATTTTTTTAATATTCACTTAAAATTATTATTTTAAACAATGAACTTTTACAGTAATTGTTCTGGTTTATAAAAATATCAATTCCATCTGTCACCTTTTGCCCTTTCGATAAATGTGAATTTATATCTTTAAACTTTAAGATTCAGTGACATAAAACGTTGATATTTAGGAATATTACTTATTACCAATTTCTAAAAGAAAAAAAATTATAATGCCCAATAAGAGAAATTATAAAATAGCATTCATAGACAAAAATTTATTTCTCTCCCATTGTCATATAATTAATTCTCTTCCTTCTTATATAAAAATTTCCAATTTTTATTGTCTAAAGACTCTTAGCAAAATGTAGACAATAGAAGCTCGAAATTTTGATATAATGAAGAAGGGAGAGAAATAAAATCTGAGAAATATTGAAAGATGAAATATTTTACCGAAACATAAAAATAATTATATAAAGGAAAAGATTGTACTGGAAGTTATGTATTGCTCTTCAATTAATATATTCATAAAAACTTCCTTAGAAAATTTAAAATATCAAAATAGTGGGGGTGGGAGATGAAAAGTAGATATCCCCGAATCGCACTTCTCTAACACCAGCTTAATTAACAATACATATAAATTTTCAACCCTCTAACTTAATTTGGATGGTAGAGGTGAGCGAAACCGCGAAAAAATGCAGGAGATGGAAAAAAAAGTTGAGATTCCCAAAACGCACTTCTCTATTACTACCTACTCAATTCACATAAAAATTGTCAATTTGTATATATATTAATGCATTATATATATTATATATAAATATATATGTATTATATATAATACATTATAATAGGATTAATAAAAACTCCAATGAACCATTTAATCTCAACTGATTTATTTATTATAATTTATACCTCCAACGTTTCGGTCCCTTAGGCCATTAATAAGGCAACCCTTTAACAAACATCACTTTTTTAGAAAGAAAAATATTTACAATTAAATTAGCATTTTATACTAAACAATTACAATATCTTAAACAGCTCAAATAGTACAATTTTCTGACCTACAATTTTCAAACCTATCTCCAGAATGTTAAGACTAACTTAAACAGGATAATTTAATGTATACAATTTTTTAACATTAATATTTACAACTAAATTTAACCATTTTCATTTTTTATATATTATTATTTATTAAACTATTTTCATTTTTCACAATACAAACATATGGTTCTAAATATTAATAATAATTACTATATAAAAACCGTGCTTTTTAATACTCTAAAATTCAATTTTAAACTACGTAAAATAAAACCTTAATTGAAGCGTGGAAATGAAAAATGGTATAAGTGCGTTTAGCAAAATTTGTCAGAATTCAAATTTCAACTTGAATAATATTAAAGAAATATGACTTAATTAAAAGCAAAAACATTTGTTTCTGATTTTCAGTGGTTGTATAAGTAAAAAAAAAAATCATATTTAGAATGCAATTAATTCGGCACACATATCTATAATAAGCAAACAAATAAAATTGTGAAAAAAGGCATTTATTAATTAGATTAAAAGGATCATTGGAGTTTGTATTAATAAAAAATTTCAACACTCCGACTCAATTTGGAGGTGTAGACCTGCGCCAAGCCTTAAAAAGCCGCAAACAAATATTTAATCATGTCGAAATTTTGACTGAAATCTATCCCCAAATCCTATGGCATTTTTCTTCCTAAAATAAAACCATACATGCCGAATTTCAGCTCATTAGATCTGACGGTGACCCTTAGAAGTGCAGTATGTATAGATTCCCGAAATACCCTAAACCGTTTTCTTTATTCCCGTGTTAATTTGTTGTAAAGAAACAAGGTGAATTTAAAAAAAAATGTATTCTCAAAAGTCTTCTATGTCGGGGAAACCTAATTCCACATTTTTTAGAAAACCTGGAGTCAATATGAGACTAATATCAAACGAAACCTCAACTTCATTTTTACGAAATTAAACCTTAATATAAGTAAAAGTTTTCCTAGAAGTGGGGTATCTGTAGTCCATCAGGGGCTGAGGAAAATATACCCAAGTAAAGAGTGATTTAAAAAAAATAAATAAATTTTTTTTTTTCTATTGGCCCCCTCAAAAGCTCCATTACAATGGATTTAGTTGGTCGAAACCATAATGCTTGAAGGGAATTTTGTCTACTTTTAGATGGTGCAATTGGAACTTAATTACCGTTATCAGTTTTTGAGTGATCGCTTTCAATTAATTAATAAACGTGACACAATAAAAACAAACTTAAATTTCTTGATTTTCTGTGTTGAATCGGACTAGGGTTCATATGAACTTTTTTGTTGCTCTTAAGGTGCAGAATCAACGCCTAACATTTTCTTGTTCTTATCCTGCACACCCTGTATATATATATTGCTAATTTTAGAGCAACTATAAATACCTCAATTCTAAGTAGTAATCAGCACATAATTAAATAAGATATTTATTTAAAGAAATATGAATTATGTTTAAATGATTCATATAAATTGTTCATACTTTTTATTTATTTATTTTTTTTTATTATTCCACCAGCTAGCAGTAGGTCTTTCTAAAGGTATACTAATTTTTGTACATCCATTACCATGTGATAATGTGTTTTAGATGGAAATAATGCTAATCTGACTTGTAAATTTGCAGTTGGGCAATTAATATTTACACAGAAGGTCTTTTAAAGCGTGCTCACAAAAGAGCTTTCCAGGCGAAATTAGAAATATTTTTCCTGTATCATGAACAATATGATTAGGATATCAGTATCAGTAAAAAACAAGGAAAATGTAATAACACATTAAAAATTCGTGTTTGGTGCTTGATTTTTTCTCATATTATTATTATTAATATATTATTTCTAACTCATATATTAATTCTATTTTTTTAATTGTCTTTTAAAAGTAGTATATATAAATTTTCAAAAACAGCAAAGAATTTGTATGAAAAGTAATATAGAAATATTTTTTAATTATTTTACCAAATTAATATTTAAATATCGTCGGCTTAATATCAAAATCTCTCAAGTTTAAACCTCCTACGAACAAATATTTTACTTTAGGGGTGTTTTAAATTATATTTAATGTTTTCTCATCTTTACTATTTCCTGGCACTTATTTCTACCCTGCGACTAGCTCATTCATTACCAGCGATATAGAAATTAGTGGTTTTGCCAGAAGATACCAATGGTGATATAATAATATAAAACAAAACCCATAAAGTAGAACAACGGACGTGGGAGGTTTGGACTATCCAAACCAGACGATATGTTGGTTGATACACTAAGATGTGTGTCATGGCAATACATATTTGGACAGCGTTACAAAATAACGCTGTTTCTATTTCCCTTTTCAACTATCTTTTCAGTAGTCTTGTAAACACAACCTTAAAAAAATACTAAACTGGTGCAAGCTATGTAAATTTAAATTACGGTACGAATCCCATATCCTTCCAACTGTTTTATACCTAAAATAAATAAGGTGTCATATTTTCATATTCATGGGTCCCGACTTCAGTAATAACCCACCAACGCTCTTAAGTAGATATGCAGGTACATTCCGTCCCTTAGGACGTATGGTCTTGTAAGATATAAAAGTTATTTCCGTAGTCGGGGTGTTTATTTTTTAGTCGTATTTTCTCCAAATAAAACAGACTATTGCACTGGGTCGAAGGTCAGCGGTGAGGGGCGGGACTGCGTTTTTTATCCGTTTTGTAACACTTAGAGCACGATTATGGAAGTTTTTGAGATATCTTATGTATATATATATATATATATATATATATATATATATATATATATATATATATATATTTTTCCTTTCTTTTTTCTCCGCTACATTTTTTGAGCAACTCCAGCGGCCCCCTTTGGGTCAAATGAGTAAAAATTGGGCATGCATGGCTTTTTTCCAGGCAGAACGATGCCGCTAAAGAATGGGTAATTTCCATTAAGAAATTTCGGCGTTTTTAAAGTTTTGAGGATCTCTACAGCTCCAACAAATTAGTTTATATGGATCAAGCTCCAACAAATTAGTTTATATGGATCAAAATTTGTGGGCGAATTGACTTGGGTAAGGGGGACTGAACCTATTGCATTTGAAAGGAAATTAAATTATCTATAAAACAAAAGAAGTTTTATTGAAATCGGACCAGTATTAGCAAAGATATGGCTATTAAAACTGGTTCAGTACCTTTTTAGTCGTATTTTCCCCGAATAAAATAGATTATTGCACGATTATGGAAGTTTTGGAATTGTCTGATATATATATATATATATATATAACTTTTCAAGGTTCGTACTAACCGCTTTTAACATTTTATAATGGTGTGTGTGGTTGTCAGTTGATGGACGCCAATATACGTTACGACGCCGATTGTTATTTTTGAGATACAGCTGCTTTAAGAAACCAGCAACAAATTCAGGATCACTTTTTGAGCCACTTATTTATAGTTTAATGCGTACAAGGATGTCAGGGGGTGTCCACATCAGACATTTTCTTTTAGTGAAAATACGACCTTAGTGACGGAGCTTTGCTGCTCACGGTTTTTGTAAAAAATAAATTTTATTTTAAACTTATTTCAGGTATCGGCTATTTTTAATTTATTACCATATTATCATGAACTTACAAGCTATTAACATCAACAAAAAGCCCAAAATTCTTAAAATATAAAGAAATATTTTGTCAGTATTTTGAACACACAATGTTTCAAAACATTAAAGAGAACTTTAATATTAGTAATTTGAGCCATCAAACTTGAAAATCGGTTGACCCTTTCTCTCAAAAAATGTTAAGATACCCTCAAACGGACAAATTTAATAAAACATTTCTTTAGTATTTTGAGCTCAAAATGTTTCAAAACATTTTCGGCATCAATACCAATATTTTGAGCCATGAAACTAAAAAATCGGTCTTGCAGTTCTCTCAAAAAATGGTTAGATACACTCTAACGGAGAGATTGAACATATTTCTTAAAACATTTCTTTAGAATTTTGATCTCAAAATGTTTCAAAACATTCACGGGATCACAACGAGTAATTTGACCCGTCAAACTTAAAAATCGGTTGAGCCATTCTCTCAACAATTCGTTAGATATCCACAAACGGAAACATTTAACAGATTTATTAGCAATACAACACTTCTGCAGTATTTTGAGTTTAAAATGTTTCAAAACATTCACGAGATCAATGCGAATAATTCGAGCCACGAAACTCGAAAATCTGTCTGAGCGCTCGCTCAAAAAATCGTAAGCTAAACAAACTACCCCTTCATTGTAGTCGAGTAATAAACTGTTAAATAATATAGAATTATTTCGATCTGAAGATGGGGGAAAACCCCAAAATGTAATATGTAATCATTTACAAATAAAAAATATATAATAATGAAAATATAAGTTCACTAATGTCTTGAATTTGATACGTAGACCGAAAATATAATCATTTCAATCCAAATACAATCGAATTAACGAAGGAGAGCGATCTCCTATCCTACAGAAATAATTTAGTTGAATTGCAGGAGGTTGAACCACTGGCTTTAGTTAGAATTTCATAATACTTTTTTTCTAAAAACGATTTATGATTTCGAACAAGTTATCTTAAAGTACTATAGCTGTGTCCAAAAAAAAAAATACCGTTCATATTTAGGTAGAATAAACAGTGATCATTCTGATGTAGCGAAATTCAATTCGAAACGATAAACGAAGTGTTCAAAGCAAATAGTCACAGAAAACTAGAATCTTTTCGATACCTCAGCGATAATATTTTAATTAAGTTACAGGCACTAATTAAATACAAGAGTTACCTAAACTACTAGATGGTAAAGGTAAAAAAAAATGTTCTTTAGGACTTATTAAATAAACTTAAGATAAAAGTCAGTTAGTTGTTTTTCAACACTAAGCTCCTCTGACCAATAGCGAGTTAACCATTGGGCTAATTGGTGATAAAAGGATCGTTTTTACAGTGCTGCCTTCTTTTAATTAGCTTGCCTTTTAAATGTTTAATCAAAGGAAGATAACCATAGAACTACAATCAATTAAACTAGATGAATTAAAGGGAAAAGCTATTTGAATGTAAAACAAGAAATACTGAAAGAAATCAGGCAGCACAAATAATTATTTTTTAATTAACTTTGTGCTGTACACTTTCTACTGAGATATTGTCACCTACTAATTCCTATTTGCCTATTGCCATCGCTAGTTGAAAGTTTTTAATAATTCTTTTATCCCGTATTCGTTTTAAAAGAATGGAATAATAACAGAGATGAATATACGGACTTTATTTTTGCCGATTTATGAATTATTTATATATTATAAATAGTTTCATTTAATACAAATTCTATTTAAATTGTCAAATATGAAAAACCCTGCTACATTCAAGGGTAGCAAGTAATAGACATAGACATATCCATTCATACTATATCTACAGATAAAAAATAAATTAATTGAATAACTATAAATACGTTTAAAGAATACAATTAAAATTGAGAAAAATTTAACTTAAACATCATTTATATATATATATATATATATATATATATATATATATATATATATATATATATATATATATATATATATAATAGGATAAAGGACCATACAAACGTTTTCCTCTCAATAATGAATGCCATTGGTATTGAAAGCTGGAGGTGGTTGAGTGAGAGTTTTATATTAATAATGCTTATTCCACCACCGCTAACTCTAACTGCAGGAATCCCTCGATCTCCTTCGAACCATCCTGACCGTATCAGAATCCATTCTCACGGGACATTACCGTATCATAAATTAAATTATAAATAATTAAATTAATTTTTTTTTGCTTTATTTTTTTTAATTTACACCTGTCGATGAGAAAACCAGTGAATGTGATCGCAAAAAACATGTTATCGTGGACCTGATAAAGAGTAGTAACCAGCGGCACCTCTTTCTGTCGTGATTATCGGATATAGTTAGGCTAGGAGATCCCTCATCCAGCTACTCGTCAGCCTTCTGCGAATGTTGTCAGGTATGTTGATTGTCGCCATGTCTTGTATGAGTGTGTTAGGATGTCCGTTTAAGTTATCGTGAAATCGTTTGTAGTGGATCAGTTATATATATATTTTTTTTTTGTAGACGACAATAAAATCTTTTGATATTATGCAATGCTTTATTCTTTAGGTATTTGTAGCATCTGTTAGATATTTAGGTATGTTAGATATTTGTAACATCGCTAAATAGTTGATCACTTATCGTCTTATTGAAACTTCTTGATCGATTTTAGTAGGAATGCCAATTTGTCGATATTGGTTTAAATTGTTTATCGTCTGATTGGACGTTGAAGATGGCGATAGGCAATTGAGAAGCTATTACCTAGCGGGCTCCTGACTGGGGAGGGGTTGGAGGCTACATTATGAAGCGGCCGATGTTTGCAGTTGATTATAGGCTTGGCAATGTGTCGGCTCGTTCCGCTCCTCAAATAGTGTTAGCTCTCACCTCGGGCTATTTGATCATTCGGGACACGTAGCCGCGAGTGCCGAGCGTATTCTATAATACATGACGACGGGGAGATTATTTTTTTTCTACGAGCCAGCTCCTATACCAATTGCCGACGTGACGAGCCTCGCTACCCTTGATGACTGTTTGACGACTGTAGTGAGTTTATTCCTGCAGTCAATCCTTTACTGCTCATTGCCCTTATCGATAGTCCTCAGTTACGGATACCCACTAAGGCCTACACTTACGTAGGCCGTAGCAAGTCGGTGGGGTCTATGTCCACATAATATAAATATAATATTTAAAATAAAAAAAAAATTTTACAAATCAAATAAGTAATAAATTAATCCAGTTGATGTACGCATGATAGTATAGTAGGATCAATGTAATTAGAGATTGATAAATTATTTGCCACTTCTATAATTTTGTTTTTATTGAAAACTAGTTTCAAATGTTATACATTCATCTTCAGTTCAATGTTTAAGTAATTAAATCAAACAGAAACGGTAACAATGTGTCATGTATTGAGGATACTAGGATTGAAGGAAATCATTAAGATTAAATAATAGTAATTAGAATATGGATAAATTAAATAATGATGCGTCCTGATTCAGTCAATATTAACATAAATAAATTTCATTTTCAAACAAAGGAAGCAAGTGGATACCTGTTGAAATCCGGGTCAGTTAGAGGGGACTCCTTAAGATAAGCGAAAGTAAGAGCACCATAAAACTAGAGATAGGCCCGGTCTACAAGGTGTAATAAACATGCCGACCAAGGTCAATACGAACAATAGAGAAAATAGGACAAACATTTCCAAAAAATCTTATAAAGTCAACCAATGAGATGGCCCAAAAGGAGAGTGGGGACAAAATGCATCTTTTCAAGACGGAGAAGGGGGAAAAGAATATAAGAGGCAGAGAGAAGAGAAATAAGGGAGTTCTGGGGAGAAAGTGGAAGAGAGAAGACGGAGGTTCGCAGAGGGTACAGTGGAGCAGTCCATCGAGAGACGAAGTTCGAGCCAGAAGGAGAATAGGAGGCCGTTGCAGGAGAGAGAAACCTAGACCATCGAGCAACGAGTGTCGAAGGCAACTATAAGATAAATGCTAGTCCTTTGATTCATTGTGTACATCAATGTCTAATATTATGTGGCATCCGAATAATATTTTAAATAAGCAAGAGTTCTCCCAGTATTCTCAAATACATATGTTACAGTCCATAGATGTTTTACAATGAGAGTAATTTAGATTAGAAATTAGTAAACCAATAGTTTAATTAATAACGTAACATAAATAAAGTAAGATCTGTAACAAAATCTACCATTCCATTTGTCCTGCATGCCATCATCTAGTTTAATTAAGTGAAATGGTGAACACGACACCTTGGGAAAGGATAATCCAATGGTATTAAGAATATCCCAAACTAGTGACCATAGCTTTTTATGTTAATATACCTATATATTAATATTGATTGATCGGCTCCCTTCTGGAACTAGAGAAAATAGAGAATAAGTTAGATAAGTAAATTCAGTAAATGTGGTTTCTGGACCCCCAATCTGCCTTAGAAAAGCAGTTTGCCAGAAACATAGCAAATGGTTTGTTAAAAATATTCAGTTTTCATCACAATTCTATATTCGGATGAACGTTTGGTTATCACGTTTTGATTAATTGGAACTGCATATCAACAATAATGGAAACCATCAGATTGGATGCGATATTAGGCTTGGATTTATTATGGAAACGCATTGTGGTTATTCCCCTTTCAAAATAAAATTTTCTAAGATAAATTTCTCGACACAAAAGTGTCACTTTGAAAAAAAAAACCTATTAATTTGTAAGTGCTTTCTATGCGACTATTTCACATTAAATTATATTTTAATTAATAAATTTTAGTCTGGGCCGGACCGCCAAGACTTGAAAAGAGGCGAAAGTGATTGCAAGCAAAAAGAAATGAATGGAACGCACTTGCAGATGCCCTATGCTCCTCTAGGACTTAATGGAGATAATGATATAAATGGATAATATATTTAATAGAACATAGAAAAATAGAACATTTTTGGGAAAAAAAACTAATTTAAAAAAAAATTAAATATATAATAATATTCCAGTAGCCAATAGCTCGTTTTCTTATTTGGGACACTGACTTAAGTCCTCTCAGAAGGGCAGGAGAACTTCTTGCGTGATCCCCTTCCATGTCTTCATAAAACCTTTTCTAGGCTCATATAAGCCAACCAGAGAGTTAATTTTTCTTTTCGCACGTCAGTCATGTTCATATAAGAGATAATCGATTGTGTTTAAGCAATTTTTCTTTTCTGTTTTTTAGCAAAGTTTGGTCAAGTTTCAAAATAAATCTTCCTCTAATTAATGGTAAAGGAATAAAGCATTAATGATTTTTTAAAAATTAAATTCAAATCCGCAAACTGGGAAAGTCCCCTCTCGGAGATTTTCCCTTACACCTTATCTGAACCACTCCGAATTGAAATCTTCCGGCAATACCACATTAAAACTGACGTACGGCGTCCATACGGTATAAATGAATAATATAACACAATGATTGAAGTAGGATAGGCTAGTGGATAAGGTTGTGAACCTATAGTTAACAGGTTCAAGCCCGGCTGTGGCAGAAAATATCTTTTCTTTCTCTCCTCGTGCATGCCCTGCCACAAGAAAGTAAGAACATGACTATTCAATTTTTTGGAAGGAAAACATAGTGATTTTCTTTCTTTATTTTATTTTTAATACTTAACAGGACGACAACAGAGGTGGCAAACATATAAACAGCCTTAGAGTAGACTGAGGACAACTAAGTGGACGTAATACTGAGTCTCATAAATATAAACGGTTAAAGGTACGTTTTCCTCAGTGCGACTATCACGATGATCGTTCAACGATTCAGTTGTTATTGTCGTTCAACGATAATCATAGATCATTATTAGACTATATTTCATTGGAGCACTGTGCTAGGAACACAGCTCCAATGAAATACAATCTAATAATACTCTATGATTATAGTTGAACGACTCTGATAACTGAATCGTTGAACGATCACCGTGATAGTAGCACCGAGGAAAACGTACCTTAAACATGAAAATACTAACGACTTTCAAATATTTCTCTCCTCAAACGCCTCATAAAATGGATCATGTGCAAAAAAATATCTGATGTGGTCATCCCAAGACTTCTTTGTGCGCCTTTTAAACTATAAATCGATGGCTCAAATAGTGACCCTGAATTTTGTAACTAGTTTCCGAATATAGCAGTACCTTAAAAACGACACTTGACGTAGCGACGTCCATTTATTGACAAATACACACACACAAACACAAGCCCAAACATATTATATTTCTTGAGATCTTATTTCGTTATTATATGTCGTTTTATTTCAGTTGGCAACAAGTTCCCAAGAGATTTCTTCATATTCCTTGACAACATAAGAACAGTTTATGTCACTAGATAAAGCATTGGAAATCGACGGTTACAACATTTTAAGCGGAAGAAACCAAATGGGGAGAAAAAAAAGTAGTTTACACTCAATTTGAATATTTAAAATAAGTAATAAAATTGTTTAATTAGATTGGAAAAAAATTGTGTCTATAACCTTTATCACCGAACCATATGGTCTCTGTAATAAATGTCGATATACCTTTTGATGTAAGTTTCATATGACCTACAAGTAAAGTAACCCTTTCGGATCTTCAATTTCAAAAAAAATCTATTATATTACTTATATTGATATAAAAGTCTTATTTACAAAATTTGAGATTTTTTACATTATATTTTAATACAATTTTTGATGAAAATTTTATATGACTTTATTCAAGTAAAGTACCACTTCCGGTTTGCCAATTTTTACCTAAATTTATTATGTTATTTATATTAGTATGAAAGTTATAAATACCAAATTTGAGAAGTTTTGCATTATATTTTAATATGATTTTTGAAGAAAATCAGTAGTGACCTTCAAGTAAAGTACCACTTCTAGTAATCATGCAGTGACTAAAAAGGGAGGTTCAAAACTAGATTATACAGTAATCCTAAATAGAAAATTTTAACTTTCTATGGCTAACCGTTTTTTGTTATGAGAGATACGTACGAACGTACGTACAGACATCACGACGAAACTGAAACAGAAAATTTTCGCGATTACAATACTTCCTTTACTTAGTACAAGGAAGTAAAAAGATACTAACCACTTTACTGACCCCTGAAATCATCACCATATTCCATGGGAGTTTGAAAAAAAACAATGTGATGAAAATTTAATTTCTTAAACGTTTTATGTATATCTTTGAAAAGTTGGGATTTGAAAGTTACGTGCCTTAACACTTTTTCCGTCGTTAGGTAAATTTATAAAAAAAACGACAATTATTTTCACCGGAAAAATGATTGGATTTTTCAAAATATCACAAATTTTTTGTAGAGCGGCTTTTAAAAATATTTGTACGCTCTATGGCTTCAATTTGTTTGCAAGATGCGCTTTCCGTCCTTCTTAATGTATGGACTATGAATCCCATTCCTATGAACAGACAAATTTTGGACCATTAGTTGTTATTCTTGCTTATTTTCTTTTGTTAACATATTAATCATTGATAGGAATCTAAAAAATCTATACGATTGTATGAATATGGACACAGTTCACACATCAAACGTTTTAGGAAGTACTCAGTAGCACTATTCCGTGTTAAAATCTTACTTAAAAGAATGATCGGACGAACAGTCAAATGTAATTTCTAAATAAGATGAAAAGTTCGAATAATATTTTCGGTTGCTAAATGCAACCGCCTACTTGCACGAGATTCAGGATCATTTGTTAAGCCCTTACCTGCTTCTACATCAGCGACAGGACGCTATTGTGAACACTGGACATTCACAATAGACGGTTCTAATGCCAGCATGGACTCCAACATAGCCTGGATTTTTCATGAGCGAGTGGCACAGTAATTTATCATGTATTGTTCCTTAAAACCGACTAGAAGAAATCTCTTTTATTAATGCATTTAAATAAAAAAAAATACCTTCAGGATTCTTTCCTTAGTTATATTGAACTATCATTTGGTTTACGTACTAATCGATTAATTAAAATAATGAAGCTACTGACACGATTGATATCGACGTCATTTTTTTGAAAAAGGCTAGGGCGCCAAAAATTCGAAATTCAATTGATATTGGGACGTAAACACCACCTCTATCGATTCCTGCTCACGATATATCGAGAAAAAAAATTGGAAATGGTCTAAAAATCGAATATTGATCACGTAAGCACCAAATACTAACGACTCTCAGTCGTCACTCTGGTCTTAACCAGTGCTAGAATTCTTTAAAATATATTGTAATTATAAAGGTTTTGCCAGGTTAATAAACTCTCACTCTATACAATAAAGAATAAAATTTAAAGAATATATATATATATTGTTATTTGAGGAAAAATCGTTTCATGTGTTTCCTGTAAAGTTTGCTAAATTTCGCTTACAACTTTTTCAAAATATCTGATGTGGACAACACATGACTTCCTTGTATGCCTATTAAACTATAAATACGTGGCTCAAAAAGTGATAATGAATTTGGTTACTAGTTTCCGAAGATCTTAGTATCTAAAAAACAACACTCGGCGTCGCGACATCCATCTATTGACACACACACACACACAAATAGGGAGGAAAACCAATATTTTACACTAAATTTTTACACTTAAAACAAGTAATAAAAATGTTTAATTGGATTGGAAACCAAATTGCGATTGTAACCTTTATTACCGAAATATATGATTTATGTATTTAATTTAAATATAATTTTTGATGTAAGCTTATTATGACCTTCAAGTAAAGTACCCTTTTTGGCTCACCAATTTTAACCAAAATATAGTAAATACATTCACATCAATATAAAAGTCCTATTTACCAAATTTGAGATGTTTTACATTATATTTTAATATAATTTTTGATGAAAGTCTAATATGACCTTCAAGTAAAGTACCGCTTCCAGTTTTCCGATTTAGACCAGTATACCTAGTATGTTATTTAAATCAATATATAAGTTTTATATACTAAATTTGAGAAGTTTTTCATAGTATTTTAATATAATTTTTTATGGAAATCAATTATGACCTTCAAGTAAAGTACCATTTCCGCTGATCAAGCAGTACCCAAAATGAGAGGTTCACAACTAAATTGTATAGCAATCCTAAATCCAAAATTTCAACTTTCTACAACTAACCGTTTTTTGAGTTATGCGAAATACGAACGTACGTACGTACGTACAGACGCTACGACGAAACTAGTCAAAATGGATTCAGGGATGGTCAAAATGGATATTTCCGTTGAAATCTGAAAACTGAAAATTTTCGCGATTACAATAATTCCTTTACTTCTTACAAGGAAGTAAAAACATATAACATCATATATACCTCATGGGTTATTCATGAATAGAATGGGAACGTTTGTTCTACAATGGTAATATGTAATTCCTAATGACATGTGCAATGAAATATGGAAGTACCAGGTAAAAATCACTTAAATTTAACAAATATGTGAGGTGAATTACACTTGGTTTAACCCCACAATCAAAATGTCACCAACCAATATCAATGCCACCAATAGTTTTGTATTCTTCAGAGCCCAGCAGCCACTGAGTGTTTAAAAGTGATACTTTTTAAAATCTTACATATTTTAAAAATAGAAAATAAATCAGACCCAATAGTTTAGAAATTAGAATTAGTACAACATACAATAATAAAACAATTTTTATTTGTTTAAAAACTACTACAGACACTAGTTGGATCGATTTCCAATCGCCAAAGACGATCTTCATTTTCAAAATTTCAATATGTAATTGTTTAATAAAAATCGTACAAGGACTTACTTTACCACACACCTGCAAGATTTAAATGACGTAGAATTATTTAGTGAGCTGATTTTGGGAGAAAATAATTGTTCGATTCTCGGAACGATTTCTGTTGAATTATCGTTTTTCTACGTTTAAAAAAAAATCTTACTGCCTATAACTAAGGGAAATTCATTTATTAAAGTTGATATCAGTTTTTTTGTTGGAAAAAAATATGACACACGAAACTCAGCGGATAAATGACCACTCTTAATGTCGCTGAGTGCGCGGTGACGTCATGAACTCACACTCAAAATTGACCTAGTTCACTGGCTTAATGTACCTCGGCCTTAATCCAAAAATTCTTTATGCAATCATCAATGGCACATTTTCTCTGTTAAATGATGCAAATTCTACTTCTCTATCATTTATAGAAGCGGAGCTATGAGCTTTTAAAAATGACAAAAATAGCGTATGGAAAGGTTTCTGTCCTAACACCCCGCAGCGTGGAATGTAATTACACGCTAAAACTAAAAAAAAAAAAAAAAAAAAAATGCTAATTTCCTAATTAATATATATATTTATTTTCTTACAATTTTCAGTAAGAATCAGGAATAGGTATATATTTTAAAATTATTTATATTTAATGCAAATGCAGAAAAATGTCGTTTAAGGAATGGAACGTTAAAATAAAACTGATTAACAACATAAAAACTATAAAATAACATTCATTTTAGATTATATCTAATAAATTTATAAAAATGAATACAATATAGAAAGTATAAATTTAATAGGAGAATATTTTATAATATCGTACTATCCTCCTACAATAAATAAATATGTGTAGTAGAAATTAAATTCCCTTTAAAAATTAACTTTTTTTTTTGTAAAATCATTAGGTATATAATTAAAATGACCTGTATTTTCATCGCCACCTTTTCCTGCTGACAGTGTTACAAAAATATTCATTCATTCATACACATTTTGAAAATTTATGTATTTTTGTATCTGTTCCCCTGTAGTGGCTTAGTTACTATGCTTGAAGTTTGTTGTAAATTACTCCGTTATGTTACTTGATTGTTTATACCAATTATACAGATAGCATACAAAGCATACAGATACGGTACAAAAGAGCAGTAAAGTAGAAATACTGCGATTCCACCACTGGTCATGAAAATTAGAATACTACTGGATATGATAGGTCCAAACTTGATAATATTGAGGGATTATTTAATCAACGATATAGCCCTGAATAATGCAATCTGAAAAGGATTTATCTGGATATAGGATTTGACGAGAATAGGAAAGGATTTTAATCGTGCGATGAAATTCTATTGCTTATTCACATTGAAATCAATGCAGTTCAGCTCATCCAATGTACAGAATCCGATAGGATCCATAAACCCGTGTTGATGGAACGTTCTTCAACAATTCAGCCGAACTACAATAAGGTAACTCACAAGAAGGAGCGAAGAACCCGCATTGATCAATAAAAAGTAAGTGGCTTTTAGCCTCTCTATTTTACATCAATATCAACAACAGGAAAAAATGAGAAAAATAAATGAACAAGAAAGAAAAGTTTTTGAAGAGCTAAAACTGTTTTGGAAGGAGAGTAGAAAGGAGGGAGGTATAATTTTAATCATGCTCAGCCGTTTGTTCAGAAGAGATTTTGAGTTCTCCAAGTTTTCTTGGAGGTGGAGGGTTATTTAATTCTGTTCCCTCCCAAGATGGCCTGGGATCCTGCAGTAATTTTATATCCCTCTTCTACGAAAAAAAAAGTTTCCAAATCATGTTTCCTCGTTGGTGATGCTTTAAAACACGAATAAAAATAAAGCCATTCTAATCAAAAGAAACTTTGTGTATCCATTCCCGAGGCACTTTCGTTCATAAATAATTCATGTTTAAATTATTTATTTTTCATTATTTATTCATCTACTCGTATTAGACTTGAAATTTGAATGTTTCGACGGGAATGTCATGAATGTGATACAAGTCGAACAATTTTCTGTACGAGATAGACTAAAGTAGTATAAAGCATTTTCTTTGTAAATAAATAATGAGAGAAAACTATCCTTTAAGATGAAAATCAATTTCTACAGGCCAACTAATCCTTAATTCCACACAAACAACTATTGTACCAAGTATGCATATCTAATGCCAAATGGTACATAAACGGGCTGTAAATTGCGAGAAAAAATCAAATCGAAAAGTACTAGGTACTTACAGAAATTATGCTTATCTTAAAATCATTGTTCATTTTAATGTTTTATTCATATAATCATTGCGTAAGACCTTATTTGACTATAATATAGACTTTATTTAAAAGTTCAAACAAAGCCACGTTTCTTCTGGAATTATATTGACCCAGTGAGATGGCATCTAAGTTCAAAAGCCCAGTATAAATCTTTGACTGCCTAACTTTTATCTTCTACATGACATTGGAATAACAATTGCTA
Organism: Rhaphigaster nebulosa; assembly: GCA_948150685.1. Taxonomy (NCBI): domain Eukaryota; kingdom Metazoa; phylum Arthropoda; class Insecta; order Hemiptera; family Pentatomidae; genus Rhaphigaster; species Rhaphigaster nebulosa. The sequence continues at coordinate 48,364,970 of OX411310.1, read as the reverse complement.
AAACGTAAATAAATAATTTACATGTAATAGAAATACAGAAAGAAATATATATTATAGTGTTCAATCACTCTGCTTTTGCTGTGTTTCAGAGAAGCATGGTACTACTAATGGACAACAGGTAAACTTGGAAGCTGAGAGTATTTACTCAACCATATTTGCTATAGGTTTGATGTCGTACTCATATAGTTTACTTAGTTCTATATCAACATTTCCCTATCAGAGATCAAATAGGTACAGCCTACTCATGATTTATATATATATATATATATATATATATATATATATATATATATATATATATATATATAAATATACACACACAATGTTTAAAGTATTGATATTCTTACTAGTAGAGCCAAAATCCATAATTGAAGACCAGTTGTTACTAACAGAATTTCTAAATATGAAAGTCTTAAACCGCACACATTTTTTTGCTGCGGGTCCGTGAACTAGTTTTAAATATTTTTTTTAAATTTTAAAATAAAGATAATATTGTTTTAAGCGATTTAAAGCCATTTCTAGCAGATTTTATAAATATTGTTTTTCTAGCGTTTCGTGGTTGTATTGACTCATCTTCAAGTTTAAATCTCAACTAATACACCAATCAAATTCCACTTTGGTGTATTAAAATTAGGGGGAAAGCCAGTTGCGGAAGATGAGAGCGGCGGTGGATTATTTTAAAAATCCTGAAACTTTGTTATAAAAATAAAATATACCCGAATAAAATAAACATAAACTTTATTTGAATCATTTTTTACGCCCATAAACCTCACTTAGGCGAACAGTGGGGGAAAAATAATTGAGAAATTCATTTTGAATTTCAGATCGGGATTTTGAATGGAAAGAAATGAATTTAATGCAAAATATCCCTAAATGAATATTTTAGCACTGTCTATGAAGTTTCCATGTCGGTGGTTATTTTTGACAATACTCACAAAATTTATAGCGAAGAAAAATTCTTTGGGCGTAAAAATTATTCAAATAAAGTTTGTAATTTGTAAATATATTTTAATTATGCTTCGGAAAAGAGTAGTTTTACACCTCTATGACTGATAACAACAAAGTTATAGCATTTTTAAGAATGGCCAACCGCCGCTACTTCAGATACCATTTTGAACATGTTTCGTAATCTGATTCCTGAGGATATTTTAGGAGATGTATGTTTTAATAACTTATAAAACATATGTGATATTCCACTTTCTCCTTATTTTTCCAGCTTTTCCACCATCTTGGAGTTATTTGTCTGAGGTTTAAAATGAATTAACTGTCCATTCAATAAAATCATAAATAGGTATTTTAAGACAGTTTTTTGTTGTTGTAAACGTTAGGTAGATATCATCATAGTTATATTAAACTTTTTTAATTTATTAATGAAACATGCCCTATTGATAAAAATAAATAAACTTTGTATCAATCATTTTGACAAAGTTAATGCCCAACTGAATAATAATCGCATTATTAATTTTAAAATAATTTTTGAAATTATTTTATTATTATCCCATTTTTATTATTAAGTATATTTGATCCGTCTATAATACAAATATTGACCATCCCAACGAATCAATGTTGGGATATAAATGATTATATTCGAACTATATTCAATTTGATGTAATTTATCATTCCCTTAAAATTTGAATCATAATAAAATTTTAATTAAAATATTATAGTTTTAAAATTCCAAGTGTACATGATTCCGATTAATACAGCCTTTGCATTTTTAAATATTTTTTTTTTTACATTGAATATTTAAGTTTATTATTACACTATTCTGGGTGGTTAACTTTTGGAAAAACTGCTTACACAATCGATCTATTATTTTTCTATGGTAAGCATTGTTTCAAAGGTGATTTTTTAAAGTAATAAAATTTGTTAACAATTTAAATTTATGATATAGTTTTAATCCAAAGATGAGAAAGAACAGACTCGAAACGTTGTAAAATAATATGAATAAAATTGGAAAATTAACTGGTAATAGCTATAATTAAAACAGTTCTTTAGAAGAAAAGACATAATGGTACAGGATAGGTGTAATACGTAAGGATACCTCTCAACAGTTTTTTGGAATTGCCATGATATGTATATCTATATGAGGTTTTCAAGATTGGTTTATTTACTTAATACTAATCAATTTGTCTATTTAACTATTCAGCTGACAAATTTCTGATTTTTTAAAATTAATTTTACTATTCAAAACTAACAAAAAAAAACAAGTTCATGAGTGTTACCTCAAAAACTGATTTCTCAGATCACGTAAGTCCAACACAGGTGTATTAAATTATACTCTCTTCTACCTGAATATAAAATAAGAACGAGGACTTTCTGCTTGTTCACGTTCTGCGGTATCCTAATCTTGTCCCATAATTTTATTGGGAGAGAGGAGTAATATTATTAGATTAGAAAATATTAGGCGAAGAGACGGAAGATGTAAAGTATTATCAGAGGCAGTTGGAGACGTGTCCGGTATAATAAGCTTATCCAGGAATCTGGGCACGTCCAAGATGGCACACCTTCCTTACACACTCATTCCAAACAGATCATCTCCATCTAGATCCATAATCACAAGCCATCCCTTACCGACTTATCTCACAGCACCAGTGATCCCGATAAGAATATTCAAGTTCAATCCTATACGTTCAGAGTGGAAAGATTTATCTAGCTCCTGATCATTCTCAGTTTTTCAAAACGTTATTGTTACGTTTTTCCAGGACCGGGCCCATTAGACCAAGCGGGATAGTTTATTTTGTAAAAACAATTGCAACGGTACTTTCTCAATGAGATAATTCGAAGAAAAATAGTAGAAACAAATTTTATACGTTTTAGATAAAATCGGTAGGTAGAAACATGGTGAAAAAAAAAATTATAAAGGTGCCGAAAAATAGTTTAATGACACATTTAAGATGTGAAAAACAATAGAAAATAGTACGTAATATCGTTTAGAAATACGAAAAAAATTAGTTTTAAACAATTGAAGTCGATCAAAAACTTTTCGTAAACAAAACTTTTCCCGAAAATTGGGAGAGTGTAAAAACAGGTGATCTCGAAAAAAGATTTGAACATGGGCCAAAATGGTCCTACAGTCATTTTTCAAAGCGCTTTTTGTTCTCGAGGAGTTTCACTACAACCCTATTTTCATGAAATATATGTGAGGTTCGATTAAATACCTAAAAAACATCTTTGAACATATTCGATCAAAAAATTTATTTACTATATTATTATTATAGCATTCTCAAGTCAATCATAACCTTTTTCCAGTCAATTGTAACTTTTTCCATTTCAACCATAAAATTTTCTATTTCAATTGTAACCCAACCGGACATGAATTAATTCTATTTATTTAAATTTTATTATTACAAATAATTATTTTAATTAAAGTATTGACCTTTGAAACAATTTTGGCGTATTTTTTCAACAATTTTTTCTTTTATTTGAAAATTGATTTTAGGTTCTAATTTCAACTAGTTAATTTTTTTCTAAAAATAAAATATTAATTAATTTTTAAATATTTGAAAATGGTTATTGACGAGACTACACATTGGTAGCACTTCAATGACTATTTCAAGTTGGAAGATCCCGTGAACATATTCTTTTCAGACGCCTCGGAGGGTTATCAGGAATGTATAGAAATGGCAGGTTACGAACAAGGGGGTTTGTGTGTGCAAGGAGTTTGGAATTAAAGCAGATATATCTTTTTCAGGCTAAATCTGCGACAAATGGGATATTGAGGTCTTTATGGATAATTTTGTTTTGTGACAAATAAGGAGCATTAAGGATTCTTCGAAGGATTTTGATGGTTTAGTGGAGCCTAATAAAGTAAATATAAATACAGGTATTAACGAAGGTACAAATCATACTATCGTAAAAGTTGTCATATGTGGCGAAGAATACAAAAATCTTTTTTTTTCTGATGACGAAAACACTTGAATCAAGATCGAGAAAGACAGCTGTCTTGATTGGACTTTAACAGCACCGCGATCTGGCACAAATCGGAACCCCTCAGATATTATCATATATATAAGAAACAGTGGAGGAGTTCATCCCGATCAACCTACCCCAAAATATGTTCTCATCTTCCAGGCCCGGGGAGTCACAATGATAAACCACAGGGATTGCCGATTGGAAATGCCCCACGTATTTATTAAATTTTAACAGAAATATGAAACTGGAGTTAGTAATAAAGCGCTATTTGAATAATGAATCAGAACTTGAGTATTTAAATAAAGCAATATACTATGACATCTGGGAAAGAAAAAATATAAGTGTAACTTAAATATAATAACATTCACTTCCTATATATGAAATATATAGTAAGGGAAAAGGAGTATTGGAATAATGAAAAATGTCGAATTCGAGTTTTCAACTGAAATAAACGTTTTAAGGTTCCCTGAGTCCAAATAACCAAGTCTCACAAAATAGTCTATGTGTGTGTCTGTGGTAAGTATGGTTCAAAAACGAAAATTTTTACGAAACTTAAAAAATTAAGCATTTAAGATAGGTATATACTTGGGATGTCACAGCAACTTATTCGCAACCTAACGGAATTGCCACTTCATATTATTGATTTCACACTTTTCTCGAAAAAGACTTACGATTTTGATCAAACTCATAAATATCAATGTACAATTAAATGCTCTTTAACATCAGCTAGGTCTTATCCTCATTGAAATAGCCCGATAGGCCTTAATTACTGCATTTTCAAAATTCCTTCCATTAAAGTATCTTTAATTTTGTTTATTTGAAATACCTAACCTTCTCTCATTGTTAGTAGCAATTAAAATGGATAAATATAAACTATGAAAGAATCTGATAATTAACAAAAGGAGAAATATTATCCCAGGCTGAAAACAAATTTCCAGAAATATAGATTTATAACATACCGTTGGAAAGCTGTAGATTTTAGGGTGACGAATAACGCGAATAGCTGTAACTGCGAATAGCTGTAACTGCGAATAACGCGAATAGCTGTAACGAATAACTGTAGATTGGAGGGTGACGAATAACGCGTAAACTTAAGTCATTGTTGTAGATAAAAATTTTTACTTTTTTTATTATTTAACGGAAACTAAATGGAATTTCTATGGAAACTTTTTAAATTTATTTCAAATTATGTGGTAAGTGAATGTTGTGTGATTCGCGCACCAGATTTTCTAAAAAAGCTTTTATTTTTTGTAATACGTATGAATATATTGTTTTATTTATTTACAGTAGTCTAATGAAACACATATAAAAAGTCTAGAGTAAAAAATGTTTATAGCAGCGAAGGAAATGGTCTTTTCTTCTCAAATTAATCAACTATTAAATTAAATATTGTTATTGTAATCGTAATAATCGTTTAATAAAAAAACCTTATAGTCAAAAATAATAATGATTATTATGTTAATTACTATCGGAAACTCTCTCACTCTCTCTCTCTCTCTCACTCTCTCTCTCTCTCTCTCTCTCTCTCTATATATATATATATATATATATATATATATATATATATATATATATTCGTTTTATATGTAATAAATTTTGTGTTCCACTGAAAAACAAAACAAAGGATACCAGAGATTGAAGTTGACGTAGAAAAAGAGCGAACATAATCCGAATGGTTTGCAGTTTTAAGAATTCTTAAATAAAATAAATAACCTTTGTTAAAAAAATAAAACCTGATCCAAAAAAAAAAAAAAAAAAAAACTTGGAAAGAAACATGTCGGTGAAATGCCATTAATCTAGCCGACCGTGGTCCCTTGAAAAAGGAATTGTCGAGTCTTTATTCGCCCTGACTTGTTGGCAGGATAATACCTTATCTTGAAAAACGTTCTGTTTTGAATATGCCCCTATCGCATGGCCTGTGAAAAATCGCCTGGTAGGACGGCTATAAGAAAAGAGGAGACGGAAGTTAATATCTGGAGGAGTTGAGCCGTCATAAATAAGAGGAAGAAGAGGTTGAGTTAGTGATTTAGTCACTCCCGATCTAGGTCGCCCACCGCCGGTCTCTCACTATTTCATATAGTCCCTGTAATGAACGGTCAAGTCTAGCTAGACCCCATCCACTATTATATTATTTGAGTACCACTCACCTAACGCAATAGTCGGGGGTTATTCCTTAATTTAAGACTTAGCAATATAGTAGAACTTCGATGAACGACACATTTATAAATTATTAAATAAGTCAATTTAGAACTCAAGTATGGTAGAATATTATAGCAGTCTAAGGAAATTTTTATTAATGCTTATGCCTTTGTTAATAATAGGTAACTTAGTCTCTTCTTTCATAGTTCTTGGCTATTTTTTACGAGAGCGAGACCGAACGGAAAATGACAGATAATTTTTGGATTATTAACAATTTTTGTAGCTTATTAAAATCCCGAAATTCAGGAAAACAATAAATATTTCAAACTTCTTTTTATGTTCGCTTATCTCTTGGTTCTATTTTCAAGCCTAAAGAAGCACAATTAACAAAACATTGCCATTAATGTACAAAAAACGTAACAAAGTTTATATAAGAAATATAATTTTCTATATTATGTAATAAATATTATTAAAAATTATTATAATAATTTAAAACAATTTGGTAACATTATTTATCGGTAAAATTTGAGAAATAGCAAAAATAAAATTATTTATTAAAAAGTTATTCTACATCACTTACGTCGTATTATTTGTAAAAAATATCTTATCAAATATCGCATATCGTCAGTTTAAAAAAAAGTAATATTTAGATAAATTGATTTTATACTAATTAATGATAATCAGTATTCCAAATATTTTAAAACCAATACATCAATTACCTAAGTATATACTATAACACAAATCTGTCTGTTAACCTCCATTTTTATTCGTAGACTACACTGTGGACTGTTTTTAATGACGATCAAAGGGATTTAACTAATACCCGTAATAAATGCTTTGATTTCTTCGTTATAATTATTAAATGTTTATTTTATTTATAATATCATAATGTTGTCTTTTACGTCTGTCTTACAATTAGCAACATTTTTTATATTTTTAATAATATATATTGATTCAATAAATCATCAACTTTTATTGTCATCTTCCTTATTTTAATTCTTTACATTATTAAAATAAAAGTTATGGTTATTGGTGATAGTATGTCTGAGCAGTGCCGCTGAATTAATATTTGTGTGATTCTTTACATTAATTATATTTTGGTTAATTCTCGTTTTTACTTCCTTGTACGAAGTAAATCGCGAAAATTTTCGGTTTTCAGATTTCAACGGAAACATCCATTTTGACCATTCTTGAATCCATTTTGACAAGTTTCGTTGCGGCGTTTGTACATACGTACGTTCGTATCTCGCATAACTCCAAAACGGTTAGCCGTAGAAAGTTGAAATTTTGGATTTAGGATTGCTATGCAATTTAGTTGTGAACCTCTCATTGTGGTTACTGCTTGATCACCGGAAGTGGTACTTTACTTGAAGGTCTTAATTGATTTCCATAAAAAATTATATTAAAATACTATGACAAATTTAGTATTTATAACTTATATATTGATTTAAATAACATACTAGGTTTTGGTCTAAATTGGAAAACCGGAAGCGGTACTTTACTTGAAGGTCATATTAGACTTTCATCAAAAATTATATTAAAATATAATGTAAAACGTCTCAATTTTTTTAAATAGGAGTTTTATATTGATATGAATGTATTTATTAGATTTTGGTTAAAATTGGTCACCCGAAAAGGTTACTTTACTTGAAGGGCGTAATAAGCTTACATCAAAAATTATATTTAAATTAAATACGGAAATCATATGTTTTGGTAATAAAGGTTACAAACGCAGTTAGGTTTCCAATCCAATTAAACATTTTTATTACTTGTTTCAAGTGTTAAAATTGTAGTGATATTGACAGTTTTAATGTTGTCACGGAACATGAAGAAATCTCTTGGAAACTAGTTACCTACTGAAGGCAAACGACATATAATAACGGAATGAGACCCCCAGAAACAAGAGTGTGTCTGTTGTATATTTTTGTGTTTTTTTTTGTGTGTGTGAGTGTGTATGTGTGTGTGTGTGTGTGTGTGTGTGTGTGTGTGTGTGTGTGTGTGTGTGAGAATAGATGGATGTCGCGACGCCAAGTGTCGTTTTTGAGATACTGCAATCTTCGGAAACTAGTAACCAAATTCAGTATCAGTTTTTGAGCCACCGATTTATAGTTTTATTGGGGATACAAGGAAGTTATTTGCTGTCCACATCAGATATTTTAATTTTGTGAAGTTTCAACTATGTAATATTATTCCAGACATTGTTCGCAATTGATTTGGCAAATAATATTTTATCTACAGTTATTTTCTATACTACCTTTTTTGTTTGTGATGAATTTATTTAATTTATTACTATTGTTCACGCCAAACTTAATATTATTGTGATCGCATTTGGTGAATACATTTTTAATTGTTTAAATAATTCTCAAAATAAATTTTTATTTATGAAATCGATTGTGGTTTATAGCTCTGATCTTTGTGTCATTATGTTTTTCAATTCTTTAAATTTATAGCCACGCTATATATGAAGAATTTTTAAAACGATCATTGTTAAACATCTCATATGCCAGGTCGCACCCACAGTCTTTCAGTACTTCCCGGAGGCCCAGATGAAACTACTTAGTATTCTTCAATCACTGCTCTGAATCGAAAGGTCTGACCCTAGACCGACATTTGCTGTCCTTCTGAGAAAACCCCATTTGCTACATACTGTCAAGTTTCCTCTTCTATCTAACAGTTTATAGCTCCCATATTCTTTGTGTCGTGTCAATTTTATACTTTAGTGACTAAACCCTACACGTTGCCAAACAATGGCAAGTCCAAGCGATAAAAAACACTTGATTACCAATAGAAATACCCCAAATACCGTACAAGGTGATCTAAATACCCCATTTACAACCTCGAGATTGTGGGCCCTTTCCATTGTTTGGCAAACGTGTAAATGGACTTTAAAGAAAGGGCTCTTCTGAGAATTTCAAATGAAGACTATCCATCTAATTTCCCCCCTTTTGCTCTTATCACTTTGTTGAGTCCCATACCTTCTTCTACCTTGGAGGTTTGGAAGGGCCCATCTGATTTACAGGGAAGTATTCCATATCATTCCACAGCTATGATTTAACTTATTGTTAGTTAAAATATTGTTAAATGCCAAAATAACCTTTTCCTTGATAATAACAATTATTTTCTAAATCTTCACTGCTGTGAGTTCATTAATCCATCCATGCCGGATTCAAGAGAAACCTTTATATAACCTATTATTTAATGATAGTCTAACGTATCTGTACAACCATAGTTTGTTCGGTATAACTTACGTCACAGATAACTTCTTATGCGGCTAGATTTTCCTAAAACACATGCCTGAATAAACGAAAATCTTTCGTTAAACTTCAAATCCTTCGTCTTAAAATATACTTTTGATCATAAAATGTTACAGGAAAAATTCAGGCCATATCTTAAACATGGTAGGCGCTTTAGGCATACCATACCGCATCATAAACCATCTGAGATGACTTTATACCTAATAAAAGAATAATTATTATTTAAATAATAATGTCCATTAAAAGAAAATTAATTAAACAAATTGAGCTGAATGTTACTTAAAGAATACTTTTTTAAATGTATAAATGCGTAAAGCTTACTCTACCAAATATTAACTAATTTGGTTTATTATGCTGGCATAGAGTTGTTTAAAGGAGTTAAATAACTTACAATTAATTATTTTATGATAGGAATATAATGTTAAAAATAAATAAATAATAGTAACGAAAAATTCATCAACGGAGCTATGATTAGACATATTTTAGCACGATGTAGCCGGGTGCGTGATAGCGGAAGCCCATTAAACCCTTCCTGCATCTAATCCTACTAATCGAAAATCCTCGATATCATCCGTAAGCTTCTAATCACATAGCTAATCAATCAACTAAGTAGAAAAATCCAGAAAATGTATGACAGATGGAAGTCAAAATATCAATAGGGATTCTCCCATCTAAATTGCTTTCTTTTTTTGTGAAATATTATTATTTCTTATCAGTTTTGTTTTTGATACTGAAAGAGGAGTTCATAACTAGGGCATACATGCTTCGTAAAGGATCAAAAAGTTGCAATTTGATTTGGAATGATTGGTGATGCATGTTCCACTCTCATATAGTTAAATTTAGCCATTTTAAAAGTTGAAGTACCTCTTGCGTAAAGATCCAATACCATCGAACTTAATGAAAAAGCTCCTGGAACAGTTTGCCGGAGACCGACGGATGAAGTGGAAAAAGTCTGCCTTGTCTTTAATATTCATTCAGGGGCGGGCAAACTTACCAACCTTCTTCCATCGTCAGCAAAGTGGACTCGGTATTCTGGCCGGGGGCCCAAAACTTCCCGACTCCCTCTCCACTTTCCACCGCGGTGACTTTTCCATTTTCACTAAACATAATTTTTTAACAATTTGCAGTATAGGGCTGTTTTTAGTGAATTATTTAATAAGAAAGCGGATCGATTTTCAATTTTTTTATTTAATATTTCAATTACTTTAAAAATGAATAATCAAATACCATACATCTGAAAATGATTTGATTTGATAAAATACATAACGCAGCCAAACTTATAATTTAACTTTATATTTAGTATTTATCATCAATCCGCATCAACATGTATTTCTGTATCTCACGCCATAACAGTTAACACAATAACTTATTTGCTTAGAACATGAGTCAGTGATTCTGAAAATGGGTGCCGCGAAGTTTTTAAATAATTAAATTAAAAATTAATGCATTAAACACACACAATGATTAAAACAATCATATAATTTACTTCTATGGTTTATTATTTAATTTATGAATCTCATATCTTTTCCATATCGTATCTAAATGAAATGGGATTCTCTGCACTCGTAAATATTAAAACAAACAATTGAGAAAACCAAAGACTGCGAATGAGATGAGAATATGTCTTTCAAAAATACAACCTAATATCAAAGAAATGAGCAAACACCACCAGGCGCATACATCACATTAAGTTTACTTTATAATAAATCAATTGTAAATATTTTAGAGTGAGAACGTATAATGTCTTCAATCAAATTATAATCTGAAGGGTGTCGTGCCTTTTTTGAATTTTTTTTTTCTAATTGCCAATAAAATTATTTTTTAATAAGTATATGAAAGTTTGCGTAGGATAAGGTTTCTTTGAAACTGTGTCCTCTATTTTTGTCAGCTACGGTAACTGCAAATAGTTTTGGAGATAAAACTTTTTTCTATCTATCTTCACTCTCCGGTTCTCTTAATGGTTGGGCCTAGCGATGCCTAGGCATCCATCGGTAATCGTCTTAAAAGAATGAATGGCAAATTATTATAGAACGTACAAAGGAAAGGGTAGGAAAATCTGAGCTCTGAGAGAGACTTTTTCATAATAGGCTTGTTGGAGAGATTGCAAGTTAAACATGAGTTGTACAAGTTCAGTGGTCCGTACAAACCGGTTATGCTCTCAGTAAGACCTCACTCTCCCCTTTACCCTCCCCCCCCTTTCTCCCTCCCCCACTTGCCACGGCGGAGTTATCAAGTATTAACTCGGACTACTGCTACGAAAATTCCACTTCCAAGTTTGTTGGTACATTCAACACTTTCAGCGGCTTTTAGAGAACTCACAATTTGAGAAACTTCAGTAGAAACTAGTTTTATCAAAGCAAATTATTCCACTTAAAAGAAACATTTTGGTATTTACTGAAAGCTCCAGACCCCGTGGAGGGATGCCTTTTATTTCAGTCTCTAATGATTGGAATTTAGATGAATATTTTTCCAATTTTCCTCATTGAAGAAGACTGAATTGCTTTTGGTAAATCGAGTAAATCTAAAATGATTAAGTAGATGAAATATTGCGTTCCCTGCTAAAATATCATTTGACTTTATTAATAAAATATTTTGACAATCGTGCATTAATAAATAAAGTTTAGATAAAATAAAGGATCTTATAGTAATGGTAATGCTTTAATAATATTAAAAAACAAATAGGCCATATTGATATAAAATTCTAATGGGATCATCATAAAAAACGTGTAATTTCTTTCTTTTTATGTAAGCTCTTTATTGTGGGGTTATTAGATTCTTGGGATATACAGAAGAATCAGCCAGTGAGGAAGAATTTTAGGATAAGATAGGAGTGGAAAGGTAAAATATATTTTATTTTCCACGCAGACCTGTATACAAAACACTGCCGAAGCGTTTTTCAATATCAAGGGAATGGAACAAAAATATATTTTTTCTTTCATCTATTATTGCGATTTGAACAAGCAATCGGTGGTTTGGCTTTTCTGTGATTTAGAACGCTTGAATCTTAACGAAATTGGTGATCAGGAATTAATTTTGTTTTCTCTACGATTGTTTTGGTTTATTGATTTATAGAGCGGAAGTGGGATCATTCTGCTCGAATGGGTTTGGATTCATTTTGGTCGCAAACCAATTCTAAAAAGAGAAACTAGTGGTGCGTATGATTGATTGCATCATACGATTAAAGGAATAGATGGATATTTTAAGGCAAGTGGCGAAGAATAGAAGTGATAAGATAAAAATCGGAAGCTTTTATATCAAAGAGGAGTTTGACTTCATTGTTTACCTCTTTAGTGGTTTTTTAGGGACAGTAAAAACAAAGATGAGGAAAATCAACGGAAATAAAAATAAAAATGATTTTACATCTTCATTTGAAAAAATAATTATGATAACAAAAAGAACTAATTGAAATTTTTTGTTTTTGTTCATCTTTTAACTATATATTCGTACCTGTATAACAAAAGAGTAACAATAAGCAAATGATTATGGATATAATAGATAAACGGCATGGATAGGCACGAGGAAGGATAGTACCTAGCAGCATCTGTAATTAGACCTTTAATTCAAGAAAGGAGATCTCTCATCCAGCTCCTTTTTAGCCTTCTTCATATGGTCATGTCAGCCATAGCAATTTAGTCTGTTGTGATGTCTTGTTATGATGAAAACGAGTATAAAGGGCACATATGTGTTAGTCAATAGTTGGTTGTTGTAAATCGGAATGTAGAGTTTTGTTTTAACGTACCAATGAGCTTCTGTTATCAGTCTTGACTTCATTGTTTACCTCTTTAGTGGTTTTTTAGGGACAGTAAAAACAAAGATGAGGAAAATCAACGGAAATAAAAATAAAAATGATTTTACATCTTCATTTGAAAAAATAATTATGATAACAAAAAGAACTAATTGAAATTTTTTGTTTTTGTTCATCTTTTAACTATATATTCGTACCTGTATAACAAAAGAGTAACAATAAGCAAATGATTATGGATATAATAGATAAACGGCATGGATAGGCACGAGGAAGGATAGTACCTAGCAGCATCTGTAATTAGACCTTTAATTCAAGAAAGGAGATCTCTCATCCAGCTCCTTTTTAGCCTTCTTCATATGGTCATGTCAGCCATAGCAATTTAGTCTGTTGTGATGTCTTGTTATGATGAAAACGAGAATAAAGGGCACATATGTGTTGGTCAATAGTTGGTTGTTGTAAATCGGAATGTAGAGTTTTGTTTTAACGTACCAATGAGCTTCTGTTATCAGTCTTAAAATTTTGGATTGAAAAGATTGCAGTTTTGTGAGCCATTTTTCCTGAACCATAAATCTGTGAGACATAAGTCTATATGGGTATAAGTAGGTATGTGCATGTATTGAGGTTCTGCCTGATTTTTAGTTCTGATGATTTGGAAAAAAAGAGAGTTCAGTAATTTCAGTCGTTTGTTTAGACTATTTCTTTTCATCTTGACGTGTGGTTCCCAATTCATCCTTCAGTCGAATATCAGTCCAAGGCAACGTACTGTGTCCGTCTGAGCAATTTGTTGGTCGCCGATATAAACTGGTGGACATGCGTCTCGTCGAAGTGTGAAAGTTACATGTTGGGATTTGTCATGATTTAACCGCATTTTCCAAAGAGATTTTCTAAAGATAGTTAAACCAATCTGGGGTCTTTGAGTACTGTTAAAATTGTTGTAACGTCAGCGTAGATAGCAATAAGTGTCTCGTAGTGGGTAGGTATGTCGTGTATATATATAATGTACAGTATCGGAACCAGTATTTATCCTTTCGGTACTCCAGCCAAGACTGGTCGAATTGAAGAAATTTCTGAGCCTTGTCGAATAGAGAAAAATGAATTTTAGACATTTAATTTTAATTACTACTTTAATGTAAAATAAATTAATAAAAATAAAAATCGGAGAGGGGTAGCTCAGTAAGTAAGGCACAGCGCTCCTATCTACTGTGTCCGGGGTTATTTACAGAGACCGACTTTGGCAGATAATTATTTATTCTGTTTAATCAGCCGTGGATCGAAACGGGTCAGGAGGGAGGGGTCTGGGGCTCACCCAGCCTCTATAAAGTGGGTACCCTTAATTGTGGGAAAACCTGAAGGTTGAGCATGATCCCAACCAAATCACATTTTTGCACAATCGTTGGCCTAGAAACACTACGTCCTTACTAAGTATTGAACCAAAGACACTTCGTGGGTTGTAGTGGAAACAGGTTTTTTTAAAAATTAAAATCTGAAAAATTAGCTGAGAGGAATGTTGAATGAGGAATCAATAAAATAAATTAAATAATTATCTTTTTTTTCCGCAATATCATTTACTATTTCAAATCTTCCCTATCTATGTACACAATGGCGGATTCATTTTTATTTGAGTCAGAAAGTTTTTAACTAAATAGTTGTCTTTTCAGTTATATCAATATTTTAAAAATGGCGCTTTTTGTTGGAAACCAGCTTTTAATTTTACAAATTATTTGTGTTTATATTGTTTTAAGATAGCTAACAGGTTTTTTAACGTAGAGAAAAACTAAATCATAAAGTTTACGGTTGAAAAAGTGTAGCATGAGAGACCATCTGCTACGTCCGTTTTGAATATATGCGAACAGGTGTACTAGGTAAAACCTTTTTATTCTACACTAACTATTTGTTTCGTACTAAAAAAATATTAATTCTAAACATTATTTCAAACGATAATTCTAAAATATAATACATATATAATCGACTTCTAATATTAGGAAAATAAAATAGCTTTTACGATGCAATAGAAAAAAAGTATAATAAAAAGATATCTGAAAAAGTAAAAATATTAATAAATTCGTAAAACCTAAACAACCTTCATCATGAAAATTAAATAAGTATTCATACAGTTCCTCCAATAATATTTATAAACAAGATAAATAAATTCAAGATGCAAGCAGAATTTCTTAGCAAGTTCTAAGTGGCGTGACCCTACGGGCCAATTTCCTCTCTTGAGGCCGCAACTTTATAAATGATTCTGTTTCTGCCAACTATCTTATGGGACCATGTTGCTCAAACTTTAAAATAGATTTCTCAGACTTTAAAACTTGCAGGCCTGGAGCGGGGCACGCTAACTGAAAAAAGTTGTACCTTAAATATTGCTAATTATATGAATATATTAGCAATCATTTATTCACACATACAAACACACCAAATGCGTATTTAAGTATGCATACAAATGTACGGATATGAGCTATTTTTGGAAACTTCAGAAAAAAACAAAACATCGAGTCTCTTTAATATAAGAAAGTAACAAACCTAACCACGTACATTTCATAAATTTTATTTATAACCAAAAAGAAATCTAACATCACTCCGAAACTTATAAAGGAGATGTATTACATTAAAAATGCAGAGGAAGATTACACGTAAACTTTCTTATATAAAATATCAAAACAACTGAAAATACACTACGTTACATTGAGCATAAATACCTCAACAAACAGTTCTGATGATATTAAAGGAATGATAAATAAATAAAGAATTGAAAAAGATAAATAAAACAATCAAATAATAACAATATCACAGCCGCACAACTAAACATATGAATTTAAAAAGGATCACATAGTTAAATTCGTTTGATGTCGTATCTAAAAGGCTAAATGGTTCAGAATAAAAACGATTCGAATTTCTGCTGTCGGTTTAATAATTTACTGTGAAATCTACATTCTGTGCAATGGGAATAGCTTGTGCTGTAAATTATTCACAAACGACTGAAATAACAATAAATTAATATTACAAAAAAAAAATCTAAAACGAAAACAACTGTGACATGTTGTAATGTCTAAATGAAATAAATATATATGTAAATTGTTATGAAAGCTAAAAAAAATATTTATTTTTTTTTAGATAAAATTAAAATGGAAAATATATATCTCGCTCATTTTCATACCAATTTACCTGGAACTATAAATATAATAAATTCTGTACACGTAAATTATATTGTAAAGGTAATTATTATGTATACAGCAGATAAAATCGGAAAACAAATTGGTCAAATTCAATTTTAATTTTAAATGAATCGAGAAAAAAAGGTCATTTAAATGTTTCATTTGGATGTATATTAATTAAAAATCAATAAAAATGTGATACCTTACAGTTCCCCTCCTTTGTAGATTTCATTAGTATAGGTAAGTGGATTTAAAAAAATATATATATCGAAATAGATGGAGTAAGAGAATCAGTTTGATATACAATACATAATCCATGATTGGGACTTTTATGTCACATCGTACCCAGGTTCATTTGGGAGATGGATTCGCTTTGTCGAGTGGTCCCATCATCTCCGATTACTTCATTAAAATCTTTAGCTACGGGAAACAATCATAAATATTTAATCATCGGACTTGAAATTGATTTATCTTCTTCTAACAATTAAGACTAGTGATTCACGAGATTTTAGCCGTTAATTGACAGAAGTCATTAGGTAAACGGTTTTAAATTTACTTGAATTTTCTTTTTCAAGATTTATAAAAAATATCCACCTAACGAACTGAGGAAATTTCAGACATTTTCATATTAAAATTAAAAATAAATGTACATATGGCGATTCTACAACTCTCAAGATAGATGGATGCTTTTTTATTTTTTTTTTTTTTTATTTATTTATTGAAATTTACAACTGTATTACATAATACAACAAGTAAATGAGAATTTGAAGTACAAGACATGAGAATTACTTGTGAAGGAGCCACCCATTGGTAGCACTTCAATGTCTATTTTAACTTAGAAGGTCCCGTGGCCATCTTCTTTTCAGACGCCTCAGAGGATTAACAGGAATACATGGGGATGAAAGGCTACGAATAAGAGGGTTGGTATGGGCAAGGAGTTTGGAATTAAAGGAGGTATATCTATTTCGGGCTAAATCTGCAACAAATGGGATATTGAGGTCTTTATGGATAATTTTATTTGTGACAAAATAAGGAGCATTAAGGATTTTTCGAAGGATTTTGGATTGCAAGGATTGGATGCGGGAGGAATTTGATGGTTTAGTGGTACCCCAAAGCTCTATCCCGTATGTCCAAATAGGCCTGATAATGGTGATGTAAATGAGCTTTTTGTAGAAAATCGGTAATTTGGAGCGTTTGTCAAGTAAGTGTTGCAGTCGTGTTGCAGTGCATCTTCGAGCAGTTTCTTGTCGTTTCAGTCTTGTGTGAGGATTCCATGTAAGGCGTTTATCAAGATGGAGTCCTAGGTAGCGGATTTGTTCGACTAGGATAAATGGTATATTATTAAAGGATACTGTAGGACAGGATGTAGTGGGTTTACGACGTAGGGTAAAGGTGATTTGATGGGATTTGTTTTGATTCTCCAGTTTTGACACCATTCTTCAATGGCTGTGATGTGTGACTGCAGGGTTTGAGATGCGGCAAATGGGTCATTGTTCACAGATAACACACATGTGTCATCAGCGTAAGTAGTGAGGATGGTGCTAGGATGGGTTGGGATATCAGCTGTATACACCGTGTAAAGGATGGGGCCAAGGATACTATACCTTGAGGTACACCGGCGGACTGAGAGAATAGTGATGAGTAGGCAAGATTATGGTTTACTTTGAAGGTTCTATCGGTGAGGTAGGAACGGATTAATAGAAAATATGTCGGGGGAAGGAATTGACGGAGTTTGTAAAGCAGTCCCGGGTGCCAGACTCGGTCAAAAGCTTGTTCCACATCGAGAAAGGCTCCCGTGGAGTACATTCCACATCCACCACACGATGACACTGCTGAATAGTAGAATGGGGTGTTCGAAATCCAAACTGATGGTCAGGAGATGGATGCTTTAAAACGTAAAAGTCATAAATACTTTAGATTTAAAATATCACAATATGGTAATATGAATATCTCCTATTTTACTAAGAGCTCAATTAGCAGAGTCATAGCAAAGAGCACATCTCAATTAATTCTTTTACTAGCAGAGGCCCATATTTTTCTAGCTATCTACAAATTGTGAAACTTATTTCGGTTCCGTCGGAACCATACAATAAGATACTGACCTTAGGCTAGAACAGGTTGGAAACTCGTAGACATTCCCATCCTGTCCTATTTTAAGATCATAACAGTTAAATTAAAAAAAAAAAAAAAAAGGCAAACTTATTTTGACAATTAGCAAAGAAATTTGTAATTTTTCTTTCTTAATAGAAAAAAATAAAATAAATAAATAAACATTTTCAATAATTATGGAAAAAAAGTTTGATTCAAAGCTATTAAAAAAAATGTGGCTTAACTTAAATATTAAATACGACCAAAATCGGGTTCATAATCAGAATATATAGAGCTATTAGTAGCGTTTGCCAGTATCCAGGAAGACCTAGATAGAATCAGTGCCTGGGCAAACCTGAATAGATTAAGTTTAAACGCTATGAAAACTCAGGCCATTGTCATAGGTTCCAATTCCCTCCTCAGATCCAATGACACCTTTCCTACTTTAATCCTAAATGATCACCCCATCACGTTCAGCTCCTCAATCAAAAAACTTGGGTATTACCATCGACCAAACCCTTTCCTGGAAACCCCACATTGCCCAAATTTCCCGACGGTCAATAAGTACCCTTAAATTATTCCATCGTTCTCGACATCTTCTCCCACAACCTACCCGCAAACTCCTTGTGTCCTCTATTATCTTTCCCCACTTTGACTACGGATGTGTGGTATACGGGGGCCTCTCGAATGTGCTCGAGGACAGATTGAAGCGGATCATGAACTGCTTTTTAAGATTTGTCTTCGGCACCTCGAGACGGGCCCATGTGTCCCACCTATACGGCGAGTTGGAGTGGCTCTTCCCCTGCAACCGTAGACAATATTTCCTCGGATCTTTTCTATACCAAACCATCACCACCCACCATCCTTCCTACATCTACAGCCTCCTACAATTCAAATCCTCGGTCCACGCACTGGAAACAAGATCTCGCCTTTCTGACCTCCATACTCCCTCCCACAGAACCAAAACATTCGAACGCTCCTTCCTCGCCCGCTCCTCTACCCTTTGGAATTCCTTTCCTTCTAATATCCGCCATGCTTCTTCTCTATTCTCATTCAAATCCCTCCTTTTCCAACACCTTCTTTCTCTCCAAAATGATGCTCTCTAATTGCGAAATTTCAGTTTAGGATTAACATCTGGATCAGAAGTGGATAATGGATTTTAATGTACAAACTTTGCTAATCAATTCATTATTTTTGTATTTTTCATTTTCTGTTTTTTTTTTTTTTTTTTTTTTTTTACTTTTTTCTTGTTTGTTTTTTTTGCTCAAATCAATTATATTTTTTCGATAAAAAAACCTATTTATTTGCTTATTTATTTTACAGAAGATATTGTAAAAATTAATTGTTCTATATTCTATAGTCTTATGGCCAGATAATGTTACTGTTTTATTGGCTCCTTCTTGTTATTCTTAAGGGACCTAGTCCCAGAATAAAGTTCTTTTATCTATCTATCTATCTATCTATATTATATTACACATTACATTTCTTAGAAAAAAAAATGAAGTGTAACCGAAGATGAAAATACTATGATAACAGGGGAAAAGGAAAAAAATAAATGTATTAAAATGTGTATATATATATATATATATATATATATATATATATATATATATATATATATATATATATATATATATAATGCCCAACTATGG
Source organism: Rhaphigaster nebulosa (assembly GCA_948150685.1). Classification (NCBI taxonomy): domain Eukaryota; kingdom Metazoa; phylum Arthropoda; class Insecta; order Hemiptera; family Pentatomidae; genus Rhaphigaster; species Rhaphigaster nebulosa. The sequence continues at coordinate 48,345,022 of OX411310.1, read as the reverse complement.
ATTGATTAGTAGGCTTTGCTGTACCATGTATTTGGACAGCATTGATGTTTAATCAATCATTTCTCTCTGTTATTTATTTTAAATTAGTATAAAAGTTATTGAAAACATGTCAAAGGAACGAATGAAAAACATGATTGTGATTAGAATCTGATCTTAATCTATTTCCTCTTTTTGCTGACAAACTTTTTGAAGCATATTACAAAAATAAATCGGCCAGCGACGGGCTGGCACTCATTGGTATTACTTATATATAGCAATAATACTTGTTAATTAGGCATATTTATTGGTCATAAGCAGCTTTTGATTACAAAAGGAGAAATGGTGCATCCAAGAAAGCAATGTCTACTTGAATACCAGCACCGTTATCGACTATAGAAACAGACCCTTCCAATATTCAACATACGTGAGAACAATAGAAACGAATATATGATGTATAAGATATCCTGTAAAGAGATGATTGACCTACCATAAGATCAGATTTAATCTGTAAACAAAAGATTTAATAGACCTAGAACCAAATTTATTTCGATGATGAAAGAATACAACGAGTAGCGGGAATATAATAATACATCGCTTCGAAGCGGAAGATGCCAAGCAATAGGTCTTCTTAACCGACCGCTCAGTGACCATGATTTTATAGCCAAGTTATAAAATAATCGGTTAATCCAATTCATCCGTGTCATGTATTATAAAATAATGTGCGAAGTATATACGTTTGATGTTATTTATTTTAATTAACGAAGAAGATTATATACACACCAGTAAAACAAAAATATTTTATTTTAATTTTTCACTCAATTGATCCCTAATTTTAATCGATAATTCCCTGATTATTCCTAATAATTATTAATCTTTCATAATATTTGTTTTATGATTCTCTAATTTCGTAATTGATCCCTTTGAAGATTTGTATCTTGCTGAATTCTTAATTAAATTAAATGCAACTTCATAGCATGTAAGTGGCATTCCATGGGGGGAATCGTGATTTTTGGAACATTATATCATAGAAATAGTTTTCTTTTACATTATATTAAATTTTAACCAAGATATTGAAGTACTATAGGCGAAGAGTCGAAGAGATATGGCAGAAGACGAATACTATTACTCAATGAGAGGACCCATCTCGGATACCGTAGACTGAGCAGTCATTCAGCCATTTTACTTCCATACATTCATAAATCCACAAAGGAACCATTGAATGAATCAAATTTACTCATCATTTCATCACCACTGCATTCATATGATTTCCTTCTCTTCTGAGAAAGTAAACGAAAAAATATCTATAATCCAGCAGCCCTTCAGCACCGCATCCCTATTTCATGGGAAGAAACAAATAATCCAAACAAACAAAACAAATAATGTTATCTGAAAAATACTGGTGAAGAAAGCTTTTCATAGTTTGGTCTTAGGTGCATATCCTATGAAGATCTTACATGTTTTACTAGGAATGATTTTTATTTATTGAACGGTTTAAAAAATTATTATCATTTATTATAATTAGTTAGCTTAAAGTAATTTAATAGATACTCATTTATCAAGAACAGGCTGTTGTTGAAGTGTACCCTTCCAATTCATCCAAGACAATTTTTTATGTTAGCAACAGCTTCCTGTTCATCATTTCATCCCACCTTGATTTGTCGTCAGGTCATTGAAATCGAGAGAAATTGATGATTCCATTCTAACAATCTACATCTACCTACTTTTTTATTTGCTGAATTTAATATCTATCCTGCATCTCTTAATAAATCGACTTTCAATAACTCAGACAGTTATGCAACATTACGCACTATACGGTCGACCGTCAATTGAGGTTATAACTTGACACTTTAAACTGATTCGTATTTATGCGAATTTAGGCCCCGATCTCAACTAAAATAATCTTTTGTGGGTTTGTTCAATTATTGAGCGAGCGCAGCGAACGGAATTCGACAGATTTGATCTAAATATAGCAGTAATAATAATAGTATAGGTTATAATCCACAACAATGGTCGACTGTATAGTATGTGAGCACCCTCAAATTCTTCTCGAATGTTAGAGAAAACATTATCAAGCAAAAAATACCTTTTTCATGTCTTGATACTAAACCTCAGAAAGCTGAACAGATGCTAACATGAAATATATATATTTAATGAAAAGAGGATCCTGGAAAAAGAAGAATCAATGCGATGTCGAAAGCTGCTAGATATTCGTGTTTTCTATTCTGAAAGAAGCAAAACATTATAACTACCATATAATGATGAAGAGATGGTCTTCAAGAGCTTAAAACCAATTTAATATATTTGTCAATTTATATATTTAACTAAGCCTTCGCAGTATTGAAAGAAGCTACACTGATGATCAAGTGAAGCTTCTATCTCAAGACAACTTATATTATTGAGAGAATAGGCAAGAGTTAGGGCTTTATAATAATTCAGTCTATGGTGTTCGTGTCGAGTACCTTGTCGTTAAAGGACTGCGATGGACTAGCTGTTCTCGTCTTTTGGAAATAGTCTGTGTAGACGATAAAAATCAATCTCCAATCTAATTTGTAGTTGGTGGTAACTTTTGAAAGAGTTTACAAGCATTAAATAAAATTATTTTATTATATATCGAAGTCGTTTTTTAAAAAGGCATAAGCGCCATTTAGCAAACTTTACAGGAAACACATGAAACGGTTTTTCTCCCAAAAAACAATATATTTTTAAAAAAGTTATTCTTTATTGTATAAAGTAGGAATTTATTAAGCTGGGAAAATCTTTATAATTGCAATATATTTTAAAGGATTCTGGCACTGGTTAAGGCCAAGGTGACGATTGAGAGTCGTTAGTATTTGGTGCTTACGTAATCAATATTATATTTTTAGACCATTTCCAATTTATTTTTTCGATATATCGTGACCGGGAATCGATATAATAGTTCAATAATAGTCAAAAAGATGCTTTTGTCTCAACAGTTTTAATTTTATCACATCACCAACGTTTCAGCCATCATTATCAAAGTAATCTTTTAACACACAGCTTTATCACTTTTAACATTAACATAACAACTTTTATTATTTTTAAAACATGTACTTCAAATATAATATGTGTGTACATTTTTTTAAAACAGTTTTTTCAGTAATATTCTTGAAAATGCTGCAGACTATTCTGCCCAAGTCTTCTAATAATATAAATATAAAACCTACTATATACATAAATATAAATTAGACACATTACATTTTTTTTATTGTTAATATTTAATATCTCTAGTACCTATGCATTCATATATAATCTTTTATCTGCTTTTTATTTGATTTTTTCTACTGTTTAATTTCCAAATCATTTATCTTAATTGTAACATTAACAATTCATAACCTGTCCCCATCAGGCTAGGTATAATATCCATATATTATACATTATTCACTGATGATATGCAAGGACGTTCCAGGTGATACGCGGACAAGCAACATTCCTTGAGATAACAGAATTCTCTCATGGAATGTAATCAAAATAACATAATTGATGCTTTTCTTCAAAGTGCCTAAATTTGTTAGTTTTAATGGATACAGTTTGATTTGCAGAAGTGCTGGTATTATATGAATCTTACTACAGTTGTTGTTATATGAAATTGATAATTTTTTCAATTTATTATTTTCTAAATCAAATTCACTGTACTATAATTTATTAATTTATTTTACCAGTTTAATAACCTTTTGTAAATTTGAATTTTTTTTTTTTTTATGAAAACGATAGGTACTTGTACCACAAGATCAATTTTATTTTATCTGGATCAATTATAATGGCCTGGAATGTCAAAACTTTAGTGACGTGATAAAAATAAGATTGTTGAAACAAAGGGACATTCTTGACTATAATTCAATAAAATTATTTTGTAAATTTTCCTCAACCATGATGCCACTATTCCGCTATGGGTTAATTAATCTTTTGGTATTAGCTATCATTTAACAAAATAAGAATTAAGAAAATATGAATCCCTATAGCTATGTCCACATTATTCAACTTTCGAGAAAACTTTTGAATCGACATGATAAATTGGAAGGGATGCGATGCCGAATAATTATTTTATTTATTTATTTTATATAAATTTATTCACTCAATAATAGATTAACGAATAAATGGGTTATTCATTATTTATACTTTTTTCTCTGAATAAAACTTGCCCAACACTGGTTAGGTTGGTTGTTTGTTTTTAAAACGATTAAGGCGTAAAACCTGTAGGTTATCAACGCCTTCGTTAACGTTTATGTACGTACATTAATAATATTGAAAGACATTACCATGGTAGGGTTAAATAAAGTGACAAGAAAATAATATAAGGATATGAGAACCAAAAATAATAAAAATTAGAAAAATAAGAGGGAGAAATAAATAAATAAAAATAGAGCACAAATAAGAATAGAGAAACACTGGTTAGGGCCAATGCGCCTAACGAAAGTCGAATCAAAACTTGAAAGTCGAACAGTGTGGACAAAGCTTTTAAAGGATATTCTCGATATGGTATAAAATGATTGTTCTTAAATTTTGTTATATTTAGAAGAGATTTTCTTCTAATCAGGGTTAGGTGTTTAGGATCATCATAAATAGTAAATTATGTTAAAAACAAGGGAGTGGAATACGTTTAAAGAACAGCAAACTCCATAGGTAATTTTAATATATATCCAAATAAATAGGAGATCTGAGTTTGGGAGGGATATCCAAGTATATAGGAGATTTGTGAGTGAGAGGGATATAAGGGCGGACAGTAGGAGAAAAGGGAGGACAGATCGCTCATTGGAGAACGAATGGCCAGCTAGAAAGTTGTGATTTGTGGCCAGGGCCGAGGCTCAATTAAAACACAGCCCTACACCAGGGGCAAATTGATGGCCTCAGTTCACAGCCCCGGATAAATATCTCACTGATTCAGCGCTTAATTCCAACCCCTATCAGAATACGATTCTATCTGTTTCCAATCAGCCCGCCCCTTTTTTATTTTCTCAGATAGCAACGACCCCGCTGTCATTTGTATCTGATAAAATCGTAACAAATTGATATGCCATCCCATAGACTAAGAGGGTCAGCAGTATTAATTACTAAAAGAGTTTGGAAAAGAAAAAATATAAACTAAAAGTGATTCCTAACGTAATGTGAAGCGATTCTATTCTCCCTTTATCCGTCGTCATTCGGATACTCTTACTTTGAAATTTCATTTCTTTGAACATTTAACATTCATAAAGATCCATGGCAACTGCGAATTGCCTCCATGCCTGACCATCTGTATAATTACTTATATTTACCTCAACCGTTTCCCCAGGAATCAGAAGACCCTACATGTGGTATTTTCGAAAAAAAAAAAGAAATATTAGAAAAAATAAAGATTTTAAATCAGATTTAAAAACTAGATTTTACTAATGGTGCATGCTATTACTACTAATTGTGTTTTTATTTAGGACGAGGAATCCTAGATTGCTTTAATACTTACAAAAAATATTGGATGATTTCCTAGAAAATTGAAGAAACATACATTGCTGAGTCTAACTTGGTATTATATTTAATAAACATTTTCAAAACTCCATCATTTACTTAGAACGTGAATAGGAGACTAAGCATGAAAATACAATATTATTCCGAACTATAAAATGATAAAGGAAATCAAATAAATGCTCCAAGTTACTTGCGAGGAAGGGGACTTTATTTAATATTGAAATCAGAGAGATCTAAGCTAATCCGGATTTGAGAGACCTTCCTCTCCGTAAATTGGGGAAGTGCTTTACAGGGCCACCGCCAATGAACACCCTTGAGTAGGGCATAGAAATATTTCATGGAAGTACACAAAGCTGGCGGTACAAATACTCTAATGACATCACATACGACCGATCACGGGTATCGTCACCCTAGCAACTATAGGGTCACTAAGACAGTGACAATCGAAAAAATTGTAATTATAAAGCGTATTGAAGATAATGAAAAACGAATATGTTTATAAGATAAATTATCCTCATTGAAATATAAAACTACCAATCTTATACCTGGTATATCTTTAAATCATAAAAAATCAGCTTGAATATGTTTGTGTTCGCAAACTCGAAAAATAGTCGGTCGATTTTGATGCGGTTTTCACTATCATTTACAGAATTTCAGTTTTTTCTTTTGATTATATTTCATATCACGAACGTTTTCATTAAATATTATATATAATACCAGTAGGGTTATAAAAGCAATTTTATTTTAACCAGTTTTAAGCAATTTTATACAACTATACATATGATTATCTGACAAAAATGTGTTTTTTTTTTTAAATCAAGTCATATTTCTTTAATATTTTTCAAGTTGCAACTTGTATTCTGAAAACATTTTCTAAAGGCACTTAGACTCTTTTGCATTTCTAGACTTCAATTATTAGAAGTCTATGGCAGAACTTTTGAAGAATTCCAAAATCCCACTTGAACTTTTTTTATCATTTTACATCATCTTTGACAACACATGTTATATACTTCACAATCTTTCGATCTTTATTTAATGGTCATCCGCTTCTTTTCATAACATTTTGAACCACCCTACTAGTTTACAATCTTTTTTCTACAGTATTTATTGGTGAAAAATAAAGTGGTAATAATTAAACATCATTGATCGTGCTCTCAGACAGGCATAGTATTATCTCGATTAATTGAGGTCTTAATAACCAAAACTCGCTAGACCAATTTTTAAAACTTTTTCAAGGGAATCGTAAATATATGAATAAAATATGGACAACTGAAATTTCTAGAATATTGTCAACATTTATTGTACTAAGTTTTTACTATAAATGTTTACAATATTATTGAAATTTTTGTTATTCAATACTCATATAGTTACGATTCCATTGAAAAAATGTAAAAATTGGATTTAGCGGATTTTGATTCAAAAATCCTCAATTATCCATGCACTTGATGATGCAGTCCCGTTTTCATTCACACTTCCCTCCGTTAATTTAAATTGAATAATGTAGAAGTAATTTATTGAGGAAACTAATAATTACAGAAGTGAAAATAACATCTTAAGCAATAATTTTTCTCTAGGAATGGAGCGGAAAATGCAAGAATAGCAGTGGATAATCAAAATAAGAAATCTGCTGAGTAGGGATACACTGTATGTATGAGCTGAGACTGGATGTTATAAACTTTAAGGGCAGGAAGTTTCTATAGAATATAGCACAAGTTAGGACTTGATAGCCAAATCATTGCCCTTTCTTTTATTTCTCAATGGTCGATGGCACTGAGCCAAGTCTTATAAAGGGGCTTTGCACTTAGTTCTACTCCGAGTGCCCTTTTCTTTAATGCCCCAGTCGGACGGAAATTTAACAATAATAATAAAAATTTATAACCCGAGAAGCGAACTTGCCAATAAAACTATTCTCTAAATGATCGGGTATGAGGCAGTTGGGAAGGAATGGATATATTTAGCTTCCCGGCTTCATTCACTGTAACTCTCCAGTATTTTAACACTTGGTCGATATTATAAGTGAGATACGTGGATTCTATTTTAATATTTCTTTCACTTATTTATAATATGAAATATATAGTAAGGGAAAGTATTGCGATCGTAAAAAAATTCGAATTCGAATTTTCAACGGAAATATACTAATATAATAAATAGACTAATATGATAAACTAATTAACAAATGGCTACTGCATCACTTAATAAATCCTAAATTTCTACATGATAACCAATTCGATTTTAGACCACAGTGGGCGCTCTCTATAGAGTTGTAAATATCATAAAAACAAATATGAATTCTAAACAAATACTTTGGTGCTAAGCATGGACATAAAAGGGGCGTTCGATAAGAGCTGGTGGCCAATAATTCTTCAAAATCTCTAAGCATATAATTGTCCAAAATATATCTACTCAATAATCAGCAGCTATTTTAAAGACAGATAAATTTTTATAAATTCAAATAATTATATTGTTTAAAAAAAAAAAAAAAATCAATAAGCACTCCTCAAGGATCACCACTGTCACCTGCATTATGGAACGTTCTATTCAACAGCATTTTTGAGATTGAACACCCAGATCATGCAGAAATTGCAGTATTCGCAGATGATTTCTTAATTATCGTACCTAGCAAACATTTTGATGTTCTACAAACTTTAACAAATTTCATAAATTACAAATTTGAGCGGCTAATAATAAATTAAAATTTTGTTCCGATAAATGCAAGTATTTGATTTGCTCTCGAAAAAGGATTATCCCACTTTAATTAGAAGTTAAAATTTACAAAACAGTGCATAATACGGACATGCTCAGATTTTTAGGACTTTTGATTGACAGAAAATTAAACTGGAAATACTACACAGACATACTAGTAACGAAAACAAGACTAATAAACTTCTTGAGTCATTCGGCAAAACTCTCTTGGGGCCTAAATTCCTCAGTGGATTTCATTGCTTTGGTGATCTAATAAACAGCCCTTATACACGAAGAAAAGTTCAATAAGAACTGTAAATCTAAATGCGGATGTGCGATGAATAATCTGATAGTAAATTCGAAAATATAGTAAATGTAAATTAATAAACGATACCAGTACCAAAAAAAATGTCAATTGTAATAGTAATTCGAAATACACATGCTCGATAAAAAATCCAATTCAAAAAACGGAATCAGAAACTTAGGGAAAATAATATATGATCCCCATATCATATAAAACTCCAACAGTAACGGAAAAGCGAAATGCGCATGCGCAATCCAAAATCCAATTCAATAAATGGAATCAGAACCCTTGAACACCTAATAAACGATCCCTATAAATATCAATAAGTTCTTACAAGGGCATAAGCTCTAAGAGCATGAAACATGTTATAAATCAATAAACGGCTCTCTCACAGAGTTACTGTGGATGAGAAAGAAGGAAAAAAAAAACGGAAATATACACTTTAATGCCCGTTGAATCCAAATAACCAAGTCACAATATAGTCTGTGTGTTTGTGCCTGTAAATGTATATGTGAACGGCCTTGCTCAAAATAAAAATCTGTATGAAACTGAAATTACGTATTTAAGATACTAATCTATACACCTTATGGTATGCCAGTAAGTGCCACTTAAAACTATAAATTTTACACTTTTTTTTTTACAATTTTTGCTTAAACGGCTCTAACGATTTTGATGAAACTTGCCCGAAGTCTTCTCCTCAAAGTCCTGTAACTTTCCATTTATTTAGTACATCATCGAGAAAATGCGGGAAAAAAAGTTGACGAAAAGAAAATTTTATTTGCGTATAAGTCAAAAATATGGATTTTATGAAAAATTACATAAAAGGTAATTAAATTCTCTAAAAAATCCAAAAAGAGTTATCTAAATTGGACCAGTATTAGCAAAGATACAGCGTATAGAACTACAGTAGAGTATGTGAACTGCCTAGCAAAAAAACTAAAAGTCGTATTATACTGAAATTACGTATTTAAGATTAGTATATGTCTGGGATACTGCAGCAACATTTTTGCTAAGCTCAATTGACTGGAAGTACCACTTTAAATCATAGATTTTACACATTACAACTCGTTATAACAATGAACAATTAAATGGTCTTTAATTGAAATATACTGACAGGATTTAAATGCCGAATTTGAAAGTGGCTTCCTCTAAAGTACCTTAGGTTTACAAGCACCGAAACATCGTATACTACCCTTGTGAGTGAAAAACAATATGAGGAGAAATGTAGAATATATTAAAAATATCGGAATCCTATACACTCTAACTTTTTATTTATAAAAATCTTATATAAAAAAGTTGAAGCATAAATTATTCAACTCTTTTTAATATATTCATATCCCAATTTATTTATCAGAACATCTTACTAAACCGAGATAAATTAAACACAAATAATCGATAAGAAGAGATCAAAATTCGATAGGGACCAAATACTTTGTCCTACTTTTTCCCCTTGTACGTGCTTAAAGTACGATATGTCCGGATTATCCGTGCAGCCAGTTCGGAGGCGGCATGCAAATCAAGTCGTGGCCCTACCCTCAAGTGTCAAAGCGAACTTGGATAGCTCGGGACTTGATGACTGAACTTTACTACTAATCCCACACTTTTAGTCCTCCAAGCTTCTTTGCGCAGGAAGATAACAAAAGCGCCAAGTTTCCTAGCTAGTGACAAAGTTTTTTCTGCCACACAACTTAGTGGCGAACCTCTTATTCATATCCCAGCCGCTATTTATCAAAAGTTTCTTAACGCTTGAGTTCAAATAAATATCCTAATTAAATTAATTAAATGCTTAGAAAGATATAACTCTTTTTAAGAAAACAACTGCTATTTGAGAAGACAATAGGTATTTCTCATACAGTCCACCATTTATGTCCACCATTATTCAGCCTTTTAAAAGTCATTCAGCCAATATTCATTCCAACATAATATAACTTGTCACAGTCTCGTTATTTATTACTCTCCATGCAGACCATTGATTGTCTTGTTAAAAATGATTCAGCATTGATAAAACAGACTTGGTGTAAAATTGTTTATAACTGTATAAGTTAATGACCTATTGGCATTAATTTTTCTCATGCATAATTATTTTGCTATATAAATGCTTAATTATTTTTCCTATTCTTTCATATGATATTCCTTATCTCCTTTGTGCTATTTTCATGTACTTAAAATGATAGAAGCTCCATTTTTTTCTTTGCGAATTTTCATATATTGACATGAATGAAATGATAAAAAAAAGTAAAGTTAAGAGTATAACAAGGTCACTTCGTTATTCGAAGAAGCGAAAATGGTGAAAAATCATTCAAAGCGGCCTATTTTTTTTTAACGAGAGGAAACATAAAGCTGATAAAGAGCCATGAAGGTCTTGTTAATAGCTTTAAAATTTTAGTTTTAATAAGTAAATCATTTTAAGCGCATAATTACAGAAAAGTGTAACGTTAATGTCTAATAAAAATGTTACCGACTTTCACTCTTGATGCCAGTAAGAAGAGACTTAACTGCCAAGAGGAATTCCTGAGGTTTCACTCTCATCCGCAGGGCCGCCAACCTTCACCAACAGTAAGTTTTCTCGAAATTTCTCTTTTTTATTTATTCAGTTTCCTTTTTGTATGTTGTAATGACTGTGCCTCAAGGTACATGTGGTTTTTGCTCTTCACTTGGTAGATATGAGCCAGGTATAAAGTATAGCATAAAAACTATTAAATGATACTTCACTTTTCGAGGAAAGTCAAAAGTTGGCTCTCCTTTGATTTGGAAAATAATGGGATATAAATGATATTAATGATATCATTCCTGGGACCGTTACGCTAAAGACATTTCAGGGTTCAAACTAGTAAATGACTAACATAAATAACCATAATGACGATCTTCTTTACAAATAAAAAAAAAGTAAGGTCTTTTGCATACAATAGTTAGTGGTCATAATTAATAAATGAAGCCCTCAGAAAGGGTCATGTTCCCTTTGGAAATGATAATAGACTGTGTAATGATAAGATTATTATGATAATGCTCGCGGGAATATGAGAAAGAATGTGAATTCTTATTAATAGAATTAAATTCAAGTATAACGTCTATGAAATTAATAGTATAGCATAGCACTGCCACCATTAAGGATCATGGGTTGTTTGCTATATTATTTGTCAAGAGAAAATTATAAAAATAATTAAATAGTCATATCTCCCAGCAAATTATTTTTTCGGCATTCATATTTAGATTAGTTATTGACCAGTCACTACCTTAGGAAGATTGCAGACCCAAAGCGACAGGTATTCAGAATAAGAAGTTTGACGTTCAAGGAGAGACCCCGCCATATCTGCAATCTCCAGATAAGGAACCACATTCGGGGGGACATTGCCAACAGCTCTCCAGGGGAATTAAATTCAGTCGGTGCCCCTTCCACTCCAGACTGCTCCAGACTCATTCAGTCTGATTTCCCAAATTGAAACTGTTTATTACTTCCCTCATTTGAATTTCCTCACCCATTCCTTCAGTATTATACTTGACAATTTATTTACAGTACTTTTTTTTAATGTTAAATGCTTAAAAGAAGCAGCGCCGAGACTTTTTTTTTTTGCGATAGACCCGATAAATTCCTTTTATCCTTCTTTGTTTCGCGAACTATGCGCGGAGAAAAACCTCGCTCCATTGGTCCAAATAAAAGGATATTAAATTCTTTATTTCCAAGATCTGGGTTCTTGTATGCAAGAATTGTAAAGAAAATAACTACAGAAGGTTAAGAACCTTTAGACCATAATTTCCTTATATGAGGAAGAATGTAAAAAAGAGACTATTTTACAAAAAACAATAATTGAAATTGTAAACATATTATTAGTAAATATTTTTAAATTTATAGAATATTATTTGACACATATTACAACACCCAATTATGTAATACTTTTTAAATTCTGGTAGTTTCACATAAAAACGATGTTCGCAGAATAAGTCCAAAATTTATAAAAACATTATCGCTGCACAATATAACTAGATTCTATTAATCCCCCAACAGTTTTGCTAAAGCCATCTTCTTTACTTTATTTTTGAGTTGAAAAATTGAGCATGGGGTTTTTTATGCTCTTGCTATTGCAATTGAAAATTATGAAAATTCTAAACATTTTATTGCACGATGTAATAAAATCTTCGATGTTTAACTTTCGTGTTGAATGTAAAATTTATTCCTTAAAATGCCGTAACTGTGTTGTTACAATAATTTAGACTACTACGGGGAGTATCTATTTGAATAAACTATAATTATAATAGATCTTTGGGTCACACTATCGAAAAAAACTGTAAATTATTAGACTACAGTTTATTACTTCCAAATAGGAGTATAAACAAAAAATTATTCAGATTGAAATATTTTTTTCAATGCTTTTTTTAGACTTTGGAATAATGATTCCAAAAAAAAAAAAACATAATATTTTTCCGTTGTAAGCATAAATTGTGGATATATGGATGTATGAAAAGTCCAATCGGCCGCCATTTTGGAACAAGGGCTGATTTAACGTAGCGCTTTGAGAATCAAACTGGGGTGACCCGAGATTTTGGTGCAAAATCTAAAAAAAATCAGTCCAGTATATTGGAGAAAAGCCGTGGACGGACGGATTTTTTTAATTATTCGATTTGTGGATTCTACAGAGTTATCGTGAAACGCAAGACTTCAAATCTGAGGTTGGGTTAATTTTTTGTTCTTTGACGATCACAAAGGTTTATTATTGAAAATAATAAACCAAAATTCATTGCTTGTTGAGGAATGGATTACTGAGAAAAAATTTTTGGGATCGACAAGGTGGCAGCGTATGGGTCTTCTACAGGAGGTAAACTAGAACCTATTGAAAAATGATAATTAGTCAACATTCGGAGCGACTGATCGTGTTTGCTGTGGTGATATCTGGGTCGCCAAATCATGCATGTCTAGCCATGCAAGAGTTCTTGCGTCCTTAGGGCGAGAGCCCTATTCCTCATAAGTTTGAAGGCTCTTGAAGAAAGTAAAAAGCAATAGCGGTTAGTGAAACTATAGAGGCAGAAGTAGAATTTGTGCGAAATATCATTATAACTACATATGGATATGTTTATATTATATATATATATATATATATATATATATATATACATATTTTTTTTTTGGCACTACAGACCATTGAGACGTTCCTACGATGTATTGGTGCAGCGGCAGGCTGCACATTGCTCATTGGCCAATCGGCAGTGTCCTTCCCACCGACTCACTCGGGTTCAAGGACAATGACAAATTGGTCTAGATCCACGGATTATGGCTGTTCGGGGTCAGCAGATGCACGAGGACTTATATTTCTTTCCCCGAAGCAGACCGTCCATGGACCAAACCTCCGAGCTGCTATTTTACTTCTTGGAAAACCACAACGCGTTTCAATTAGGTACAAGGGGTAGGGCCTTCATTCCTAGACCCGATATAAATATAAATAAATATATATATATATATATATATATATATATATACATATATATATATATATATATATATATATATATATATATATATATATATATATATATATATATAGTAACTAGCGACAGGTCATAAAATTATCGATTTTCAGTTGAAAACTCAAAATTTCGTTATTGTACAAATATATTATATAAATATTGAGAATCCTCTCTCAATCTTAAAAGTTCATGAAATTTTAATTTCATATATTAATTCAAGAATAGTCCTCATTTATCAAGATGCAGGAAGAGAATTATAAATCCAGTACGACAAATTTATTTATACTAGAAGAATAACATTATGGATAGAAGACATAGATCTCCGGGCTTTTGGAGTTAATACACGGGAGCAATAATTCATGTCCTAAGCCGGTTGTCACTGGTTCTGAAAGCCCGGGTAGGACTGTACTCTACCGGTCCGAGGGAAGGCTTCTGCCATCTAGCTGTACTCTACCAAATAAAGTACCCTACACTCTGCGCTGACTGTTAGGTACTGCTATAAACCGTAGCACGTTTAAATTTAAGTACCTATCGTTAGTGTTTTAGTAAAATTATTAACGTATGACATAGTAAGTTATAAGTAGAATTATGTAATTATATCTATAACTTATAATAAAAATATTTTAAAGATATGTAATGCATAATATGTATTTTAAATTTAAGTAAATGAAGCATACATAAAAACAAGAAAAAAAACTTATGAACATAGCCGTTGACAGAACATATTTTATACTTAACTAAGTAATTATTTTTTCTTCATACTGTATTCTAATGTTTATTGCTATGTTTATACTTTTTAATTTCCTCAACAATCAATGTTATTATTATAATGTAACTAAAGCATTACTATACAGGCAGTGCAGTGCAACAGGCATACACCATGGAACCTGTAGGTCTTATAAATACATGATCTTCATACAGAGTTATTATGGAAGGGAAAAAGAGAAAAAAAAAAAACTAGATAATATATTTCTCAATGTGAAACCCCTGAAGTGTTGCCTTAAAACGATATGTAAAATAAAGGCACACTTGCAGATTCATAGCCTTTTATATAAATGCAAGTATGCAATTTGATAAATAATTGTTTATATTTTTTAAAGATTTCATGATAATTTATAATAGTTATAGACATATAAACTAATATAAACCTTATGCGAGTTTTTTCTATGGGAACTTAGAAAAACTCCCATTTGTAGTTTTAACCAGATCTTTGACTCCGTGTTAATAAATAAACTAAAACAAAAACTCGGTGTATCTACAAATAATTTACACATCGTAAGTCTATATGAATTACACAGCACTAACGATGTGTATATGATTCGTATGCTCATTTTTTTTGCTCATTGTTTTTGCTCCATCTTCAGGATTTAACATATTATTTCAATTTATTCATTAAGTTATCCTCTAATTGGTCAATAAAAAATCCGTATCACTATTTCGTTATTCTATATATAAGTCGTTTTAAAACTATAATAGCAGGAGTGTTTTATTTAAATTTTTTTTTGAGATATGAAATAGAGACACTATATAGTTTTAAAACAACAAAACAGTATATATGTAATGACAAAATAGTCTTATATATTATTTTTTTTTTAACGAATTAGGAGTGGATAAGTTAATGAATAAATTGAAATGATAAATTAAATCCTAAAGATGTGGCAAAAACTCCGAAACGTTGGTTTTGATAATGTAAGAATTTTAATAAAACCATCATAAGGAAGAAGAGAAATTTTCACATCCTATTACTAAAAAGAACTATTACTACTAAAAAACAAAATAATAAAACTGACATTAAAAATCTAGGAACCGATTATGTAGACATCATAAAATAAAAAATTTCTGATTCAGAATATATTAGTAATTTCAACTGATTTAATTAGATAAGAAATAATATAAAAAAAAAAATAGTTTACAACAATAAATACTTAAATAGATTCAAAATAATAATCAAAACAAATAGTTATTTAAACTAAATATGTTATAGAGTAAATAATAGATTATACTTGAGGATAACAAAGTCTAAAATAGGTTAATCCAAAAATGTGCTTTACTTAACAAGGAGAGCTAATGGCCTAATAAAAAGTTGTTGGCAAATCTTTAACCATATGGCAAGATAATGTTTATTGATTAAAATGAAAATATTTTTATTAATTTAATATGCACGGTATTTAATTTTATATATTAGTAAAAGTTGATGAGCTACAAATATTATTATATTATCTTAGATGTGATTCATTAACTAGTATGATTTGATAATTGGGACACAATAGCAAAACTTCAACGCATAGTAGAGGAAGAAAAAATAAATAAATTAAGGAAATTTGGAAAAAAATTCTATAATTTAAATTTTTTTGAAATGCATTAACTTTAGCAATAAAATAAAACAAAAAATAGACTCCAGAACACACAACTATACCACATCTACTAAATCAACCAGTCAAATTATGAACTATAAGAATAATTTATAATAATGAATGATATCAATAGTCAATGCCATTATAATATATGTTACTTATCGATTTAATCAATCGATTATATATAATTCTAAACTTTAGTTATTACAATGATCTTGAATATAGAATTATGGTACTAATGAAAATTTTCATATTGTGAAAATATATTAATAATGAAATTTATTTAATATCCTCATTAAAATGTAAAACTTCCTTCCCTATATTTAACATGGCGGAGGGAGGTGAACAGGTGTAGTGATCCGCCATGCTACACTCGAGCATATTAAGCTGTAATAACAAGAAAGATGGCTCTCATTAGTTAGGTGAGATGTTTCAGAATAATAATTCCATTTGGTGGAATGGATGTCGTTTGTAATTGCTGTTAATCTGTTGTATTTAGTCCAATTTAGGTGGAATATTAGGTCCTTTAATTATAACCGGGATACATATTCCGTCGTTTCCAAGTCAGAGATACACGATTCAGAGTTTTGATTGAAATATAATGTTTTGCATAAATATAAGACCTTAGTTTATTAATTATTATTAATTTGTACATTACATTGGATTTTATGAGATTCCTATAATATAATATTATTTTTTTCAAATCATTGTTTTATGTAGTTATGATAGGATGTATCACATTTTAGTTTACATTGTATAATAATTTATTTATCCAAATAACTGAAAATTTTTGGCAACCATAGCAATTAGATATTATACCACACAGATACCTACTATTTATTTTTCAGACGTTTAGAATATTTATGACGCAAATGATAGTCTGGACATCAGAAAATAGGTAATGAGTATTAAAAGAGAGATTGATTGCTTCTAAAATTGTTGTATTGTATTTCAACAAATAATTATTATTCTTCATTGTTTTTACGCTGATTTTATGAATGCCGTCAATTGAATTTTCTTGAAAAATGTTAAAATGTGTTAAAAATGATTTCATATTACTATATTCATATTATCATATGAATAATAATATTATTATCATATGATTTCATATTATTTCATTTAGAATGAGTTCATATTGGTATATAGGAAAAAAGATAAGATATAGGAAAAAAGTGAGTACAGTAGTTCGAGTGGCTAAAGATCTGTTCGTTTCATTTTTACATGCGGGCACCATGTCATCCATCTCCAAGGTTACTTCAAGATCAAGTACGATGCCCGTCTGAGGAATTTGATTGTTTTCGATGTAAACTGGAGGGCATGCAATACTTCTATGGTTAAATGTTATGTGTTTCGATTTTTCATGATTGATTTGAATTTCCCAAAGTTTGAACTAGTCGTGAAATTTATATTATTGATATAAAGTTGCTGAGTTCTGTGTAGGATCTTTATGTTTCGTGAGTATTGTTGTAATTTATTATTATTTCTTTTAGATTTTTGTGTAATTATTCCAAAACTCATCATATTTTCCCTCGATCTTCATAAATTGCCAATATATGAGCGGATGAAACCTTTCATCTGCCGCCATGGTGGTGTCGAGTTCAAAGGATCATCTTGGGGTGATTTCTGACTTTTATGGCAAATCTCTAAAAAATCGGCCCAATATTCTCGGAGAAAAGACGCGGACGTCGGATTAGTCTTCAATTAGTGGATTCTGCATATGTTGAAAGTGAAACCTCAAATTTTGAGAGGTGAGGATAATTTCTTCGTTTCTTGATCTTTATTGAAAATAATAAACCAATCCATTTGTATGCATTTCCTTTTAATCTATTTCAAAATAACAAATTCATTTCAAAATTAACCACAACGGAAGCCTAGAAGAAGAAGTTTAATGACTTAACCGGTATTTTTTTTTCTTACCCATTTCTTTCGGAAAGTTAGGAGCCTACCATTCTACTCATTTTCCCATTTTATTTTTGGCCAAAGCAGTCTCTGGCGAAGCCTTCCAGGGCTGCTCCATTATGTTAGTGACAAGAGAATCCACTCTTTTCAGCCCAATCATTGCAGCGGAACTGCCTTTTTCAATCCTTCTTATTCCGCAGTTGGAAGATATCTGCGAATAGAACTTTATCCGTATCAATCTTTTTTTCTCGTAACAGTGCACTCAATATTTAATAATTTTTAATCATTAAATAGAAGGTATCAAAAATTATTGAACTGCATTATTAGGGTCCACTCATCAAGAAACCTAAGGACTTATACAATTATACTCTCTTCTTTCACTTAATTACTTTAACCCGGTTTGAACCTACACTTCACAGACATACGGAATTGCTAAAAATACCAACATACAGCACATGTTGAATTAAAGTAAACTCAAAATTTGAAATTGTTGGAAAACTTTTGCCTGCTTTAAAATAAAAGAAAAAAGGTCAAAAATTTCATATGGATCTCTAGTCATTCAAGAAAAGCAAAGAAACGTCCACATTCTTCCCTCTGCCCCCTTCTTCCGTCTCTTTCATGAATTTTCAATTCTTTTAATGGAAAAAAAAGGTATACAACAGCATGAAACTTAAGTTTGGCCTCAGGTTAACAAAATAAAATAGTTAAACAATTATTTATACAATAGGACTATGGAATTTGACATCAAGACAAAGTAAACAAGAAGTAACGATGATAAAATTTACTTATTAGCCAATCAAACCCTACAAGAAAGGATCTATTGCCAGTAACATCTCACGATCAAACATATCAATGTAGAATTTAAGCTTTACTACAAGAAAAACAATAGGATCAATTATCAAGACGTCGAAAAATTACTTAGAAAGGAAAAATATTTTTAATCAAGTTATGAAAGATTTAAATTAATATATAATACCTCACTTCACTTATTGTTAGCGGCTAGGATATATAATACAATGCAATATGAATACAATGCTATTTATATAAGTTATATCTTATCAACTTGATAAGGTGTTGTAAAAAGGACGCATAAAATTGTATAAATAAAATAATAAATAATTGTATGTTAGAAATTCACACTTTTTATTCTAAGGATAAAAAAAAATAAATAAAAGCGTAAGGTTGCTTTAATTTTGTGTGATAAAAAGAGAAACTCCGGTATACGGAGAATATTTTCAAAAAGTGTTCATTCCATTACCCTTTGACTGCCTGATTGGAGTGTCCACTGCCAGGGTGGAATTCACCAGCATATCAGAGCTTTTCATATTTCTCTTTCAAAACAGCGCAAAACTTACCTGTAAAAACAAATAAAAGAAAATGTAAACAACCTTTAAAAAAAAACATATTAAATTTGTAAAAATTGCAACAAATATTACTAATGAACTGCCCAACTGTCGATTAAAAAAAATAGAAAAACGAGGAAATAATCAAACAAAGTTATATATGTTTTATATCTTTCGTATATTCTATATACTACGTCATTCTTGGAGAAAGGCAGAAAAACGCATACACGCTAAATGAAATGAAGGACATCCATGCAATGCTATGTCAATAAACTTAATAAATAAATATATAATATTATAGAAATCTGAATTTTAGATTTTATGAGAAAAACAGTTTCATCTATGACAATATCATAATATTACACAGACATATAGCTTCAGATAAATATTTCAATTATTTTGCCTGACGGAATTAGAGTGACAGATGTTGAACTGTGACGGAGGCGGAGTGTTAGGTTAATTACTCGTGGAATAATAAGTACCATTAGTCTCGAGTGTGGAACCTGAGGCCGGGATACAATACCTCACTTCACTTATTGTTAGCGGCTAGGCTATATAATACATTCTGTATTGCAAGAACTGTTTTTGTGAGTGAATTTACAGTTTGTTAATCTTCGGTTTAGTAATTTTATGTTAAAATAATTGTGACGTAAAGGTAAAACATGACACGTAAGCAAGAAAAACGTATTGATTTTATTATACTTGTTTATTAGATCCATAATTGCAATAAAATCTCAAAAAAAAACAACTAAAAAGTTATTTCTTAACCTTTAAGTGAATAAAACAAATAAAAAAAATCAACCTCAGCCCTTTTAGTGCCAACGACGATACGAGTCTACCGTTATTCTAATTATAAAAGATCCAACGACAAATAATATATTATTATTAAGGAAGAAGTTGGTTTTAGGGTGCGGTCAAAGACACACATTAATAAGTAAGACTTATTTATTTTTTTATACCAACGTTTCGGCCTAAGTTTTAGTCCATCATCAGGGCTAAAAGAAAAAAACAAAATAACAACATTGAAAACAACAGAGGCAGTGCCAGTAACAGTAAAAACTGATAAAAACTGAAACAACAAGCAAGATAAAAATATATGAAGAAGAAGATGCATAAAAAAGATATATAGAAAAGATAAATATGAAACTATATATTGTAAATAACGAAAAAGTAATGTTAAGTGAAAAGAGTGAAGGAAACATTATGAATTATATGAAACAATTAACTTCATAATACATGATATGATAAAATATATACTATACTAGTATACTAGTAGTCATTTTAATTAATTGTGCTCCTATATTTTATCATATCATATATTATGTACTTCATTGTTTCATGTAATTCATAATCTTTTCTTCACTCTTTTCACTTAACTTTACTTTTTCGTTTTTTACAATATATAGTGTCATCTTTTTCTTTTTATATCTCATATATTTTTATCTTGCTTGTGATTCCTGTTTTTACCATTTTTACTATTACTGGTACTGCCTCTGTTGTTTTCAATGTTGCTATTTTGTTATTTCTTTTAAACCTAATGATGGCCTAAAACTTAGGCCGAAACGTAATTATATAAAATTATTTATTTTGTTTTCTCGAAAAAAATAATTAATTCTTACTTGTTAATATGTTAATCTTTGACCCCGACCAACTTCTTCCGTAAGTATATCTATGGTCAACCAAACTCACTCCAATATATTATTCTATTCTATTATTATTCTATTATATTATTAATAAATAATTTGTATTATATTTTATTGTTATCATATACATCATCGTTTTGTAAAATAATCGTTTCGTTTGTATTTATTTATATTAATTTATTTTCAGATATCTCAGCCCATCACATACACACACTATATATATATATATATATATATATATATATATATATATATATATATATATATATATATATATATATATAATGTATGCCATGGGCTTCATATCAGCCCAAAATTTATCTCAAAATAAATTAATATAAATAAATACAAACAAAAAAGAGTTAAGGAGAATCCCTATATTACTACATGCTAAAATTAGGTACATTTTCTCAAAATCCGTTGGATCAACTACTTTCTATTTAAAAAAATATATTTTATAGTGATATTGACAATTGGTACATATCCTCAGTCGTTTTAGTTTTTCTCGAGAATATATATCTAAACGTTCTTTGGAAAACAAAATTTTTACTTACTATGCCGTGTTTAAAATATTTAACATATTTAATTTATTGTAAGTACGCAAATGTTATTGTTTTCTAATAACAAATAATTCAGTATATGTGTCACATGACTGTAAAAATTTCAACAATTCAGATAATTACGTTCCGAGAAAATTTCCTTATTGATCAAAAATATAAATTTTCAGAGAAAGTAAAAAACAAAACGAGTTTAAAACTTACATATTTGACATTTCGTTAAGTAAATTGGGACAAGAGAGACCTTATTAAATTACTTTAATAGTATTAATTGTAGCTTCTGTAATATTATTATTACTCAAAGATATTACTACTATACTATTGGTATATAAAAATATTCCTGATGCACTCGTAAATTATCTGAGAATGGTTGGCACGGAGGCACTTTTTATTTATAATTATTTATATATTATAAATAAAAAGTGCAAAAGGCACATAATTATTTATTTATTTTATTTTATTTTTTTGACGAAATAATGTATGTAATATATTCATATTCTATATCATTCTAACCAGAAAAATTTCTTCTGTAATACAAAAATATAAACATTGTCTTAATATTTGTTTGTCTTCTCCCATCCCTTAATATTAAGATGTAAGATAATTTGAATTATAATTGTAATAATTGCAATTATAGACGTTAAAAAAACAAGGTACACTCGTATACATATCTCGCTTTTTTTTTAATTTATTTTTAGGTACATATGTACAAACTTTTATTTTTTTTAAACTAGAAATATTTTTCATATTTTTGTACTTCATAGGTAAATTGTGTTAAATCCAATTTTGTTGATTTTCAATTTTATTATTGTGTGTGCATTATTTTGTGTATGAATTTATTTTGTGTGCATGAATTTCAGGCATATTGATGATTATAAGCATATTTTCCGGAATAAAATATTCATATAAAAAGAAAATGTGAATAACCTAAATAAGTATTTCTCTTAAACCTTTTAAGATTGGTTAGAATTAGATTTAAATTGAATTTCATTCTAACGGCTTTTGCCCCTTCATTTTTAAGACCTACAGACCAACCATTTTGTTATGTATTGTGGTATTGTATATATGATAATTTAACGGTTTGATAGTTTTTACAGATTATTTAAATTTTATTGACGTTCTCATAATTCGTAATACAGTATCGACAATCAGTATATTTTTGGGGACAACAAAATTTACAAAACAAAAACTTGATCATTTTTCTTCTAACGCGCAAGCAATATGAAACGTCAAGATTACATTATTTCTATTAAATATTATTTAGCATTGTTAAAACTTTAATGACTATAACCAAAACTCCATGGAACATCAGCAACATTAATTTACGTACAGATTCTAATAAGCCAACAGCTAACGAACCAAAACGGTCCCACCACAAATGATTTCACGATACCTTACACGGACATACTAGCTTACTCATACAAGACATGGATGGCTATAACCAACATGCCTGACTACACTCTCTGAAAACTTAAAAGGAGCTGGATTAGGGACCTCCTTGCCTAACTATATACAATAATCAAGACAGGAAGAGGTGCCACTGGGTATAACTATCATGACACAATATTAAATTTTTAGCCAGAAAATCCACTGTTTTTCAAAATTAAGAGATGCGAATACCAAAATAAAACCAAGCCAAAGATTATTTACAGTTAATAGAGTTCTAAAATAGAATTTTTTTTGTTCTTCTTTATCCATTCCTCTTTTTTTGGACAATTTAACCACGGTGTGCCTCCTCACATGACTTTCCCTACCGCTTTGGGGGTAAAGGCCAGTAGAAAAATTAGTTTAGTTTATTTTTTTTAATTTAGCTTCGTATATCCTTTAATTATCTTCTGGGAGATGTGTAAATTTCTAGTGATTTAAAAAACTGAAAAATAAAAAAGTAAAAAGTAATCAGGTAACCAGCGGAACATGCGCTGAATGTTTCAGCGCTACATAGAAAAACTATAGAATATCTATTTATAGTCTAGAAAAAAACTTTTTGTGATTAAAAACGAAATTTAATTGACTTTCAAATGAAGATCTGACAATTTACGATAAAACGTATACTTTTTGAGTCACGCGCAAATCAAATTTTATTTTTTTAATAAGTATAATTTTGTTATGCTTCTTCTCGAAAATGTATTAGACCATCCCATTAGTAATGTCGGTTTTTAAAAATATGTCTGTTTATTTTGATATTACTAATCCCTCCCTTACAATTGAATTGTGCATGCATATTTTGTTTATAATAGCATTACATACTGTTCTTTTTATCATGTTTTTGTTGGAGAAAGTTAGTCTGTGCTTACGCCATGTTATGCTTTGGGAATTCGATAAAGGATAAAATGCTGCATCAACTTATCGGAATATTGCAGAAATATATGGAGATAACGCAATTAGTGAACGGCAAGTGCAGAGGTAATTTGAAAAATTTCCAGCGCGAAACTGCAAAATTGAAGACGACCGATAAGGCTTGACAATGAACTCCTGCAGACTACTGTTGAAGAAAATCCTGTTGTAACAGTTGAAGAATTAGAAGAAAAAACTTTGATCGACACATTATACTGTCCACTGTCATTTCCAGTTGATGGGAAAGGTACCGAAATTGTGAAAGTGGGTCCTTTACGAGTTAAGCGTCGCTAATTTGCAACAGTGGGTGAAAACTTGCTTTTCTCTCCTCTCCCGTTCAGATTAAGAACCTTATCTAAACAGGATAATGACTGGAGATGAAAAGTGGATTTTCTGTCGCAACGCGACAGTGGTTAAATCCTGAAGAAAAATTGAGAAAAGAAGCGAGACTTCATCCGAAAAAGTAATGATGTCTGTTTAGAGGGATGTGGAAGGAATCCTTCATCATGAATTCCGTGATATTAACCAAACTATCACTAAACATCTCAACTGTGATCAGCTGGATTGATTGAAGCGGGAAATTGAGGAAAATTATCCCTCACATATCAATATACGAGGCATTTTAATCCACCATGACAATGCAAAAATTGAAGGACTTTGGATGGAAAATTATATCTCAACCACCATATTCTCCTGACTTAACGCCTTCGGGCCATCACCTTTTTCGCAGTCAGCAAAACTCATTAAGCGGCATGAATCCAGTCGATGAAGTGAAAAACGAGGTTTTTCTTTAATTCAGAACCAAAGGATCTTTTCAGAAAAGGTATACAAAATTGGGTTTCAAGATGGCAAACTGTTATAGAACAAGATGGTTAATACATTTTAGATTTAACGTGCTTCATTGATTTTTTCCTACCCCTTATATCACGAAATTAAATACCGACATTACTTATGGGATGACCTGGTACTACATACTAAAATTTATTTCCTTACGGAAAGTAAAATAATTCATTAAAGAAATTTTTTTTTTATTTTTAACATTTTACACGCTAGTTGCTTAGTAAAAGCACAAAACTTATGTGTGTATATATATATATATATATATATATATATATACACGTATATCATAAATATGATATATTATTTATAAATATGATTTGAATGATACCAGGTAATTTATGATGCAAGTTAAATCTAAAGTTAATTTACATTAAAAAACAATTAAAATATTGAAATAAAAGAAAAAGATTAGCATTAAAAATCACAACCTAGTGCTATTTTAATGCCACCCATGTATACAGATTATCATTTTATAAAACATTAAATTACATCGCATTAACATAAAATTATTTATAGAATATGTATTTATTTACCTTCTAATTAAAGATATGTTGATTTCAAAAATAGGGAAGATTGCGACACAAGGTTGTATTCCCCGCTTGATTCCAGTCGGAATGAATTCGTTAAAGAGATGAAAGCTTAAAGGGCCTCACAAATTTACCTTTCCTTTTATCAGGAGCCACTAATTTAGAGTTCGTTAGTGCTCGGGAGGAGCGCGCTGTTTGGCCAAAGCCCACCCATTAGCTGGCATTAACTGCCATTTTTATGCCACCCTCTAATAGAGATTTTTAATTGGAAGAGTGTAAAGTACAATTAGAATAATTTAAAATTATAAACCGCAGGGTTACACGACTCCCAAGAAATGAAAAATAAATAAATTAAATATAAAATAGATATATATTATATAATATTAGAGGTAAATAGATAATTGTCATTACTTAAAATGAAATAGAAGGTTAAAATATGAATGTATATTTAAGTGTGCCGATGTATATAAGCATATTTGTATTTGTAAGAATGTATTCATTTAGTTATGTATATATTTAAGGATGTAGGTATGCATGTAATAAATAAATAGGAGGTTGTGGCATAAACAGTCCATTGATAAATAAGATCAAAGATCAATCTTAAATAATGCAGTGATAACAAAGGAGTGCTACAGTTTTTAATAAATTGTAAATTAAGAATTGATATTTAACATGCGACATGAGGAATAATTATATATTCTTGAAAATAAGCCAATTGAAGGTAAATTTAATTAAATTATTATATTGTTTTATAATTTAATTTTCATATTAAATGACCGGGAAGAAGTGCTGCTGGGTACTATTCTTCCATATACCTATTATACCATATACCTTCCATACATTTGCTTATTGTCACTCTTTTGTTAAGCACTTGGGAATATGTTGTTGAAAGATAGAACCGAAAAAAAATGTATGCTACTCTTATAACAGAATATGTTTTTAAAGAAATTATTTATTATAATATAAAAATATTGATTTTAGTTCTGAAGATGGGGATCAATGCTCCGAAACGTTAACAAATGTATAAAATTGGATAATAAAAGTTACCATTTTGGAAGAATAATTGATAAAATTTCCAACTAAATTAATACCTTGACTTGGAATTTCTGATGGAAAATAATGTAAATTATAAAAAAATTGAAGCTATAAAAGCCATTTTTCTCTGCACAGCTCAGAATAATTTATGATCAAAATTGTTAAAAATATAATATTTTCAAACTAAGTTCCATTGACTTATTTCGTTTTTTCTAGTAGGTAAAGTTCATTAAAAAGAACAAAATATAACTTAAACCAATTTTCGACCCTTTACCCAAACACCACAGTATTGAAAAGGTTAACGAAAACAGAATCAGTATAAAAGAAGCTCGGAATGCTATCAGTTCCGATTTCAAAAAAGATATAATATTAATTAATAAATTATGAATTTAAAAAAAAGAGAATTAATATCCATTCGACAGCCAGTGAGTTCTTTTTTCAGAATTTTAATCATTTGATCAATAAAGTTACACGAGTTACATTTTTAACATGTTCACAGATGCTCTGAAATTTTCACGGAAATTGTGATACTTATCGAGTGGTGACACCGAAGGAGAAGCTGGTGAACATAAACGAAGTAGAAACAGTCTCTTCACTGGAGATGGTAGATATAACCGAGGGGAACTTCTCCCCGCCGGCGTAAAATGTTTCATCAGATAGTCCCTCACGTGGTTAGAATTAAAATAAGTTCCCCTTATGGTTTATAACTCTGTCACCAGCTCAACTTGTTAGTTGTTGTTCTGTTCTCTTTCACTTGATCTCTCGACTATATTCCTCTTATAGAACCACTCTCACTCAACATGCAAGTATGCTTAATAATTATTAATAAGTACATTTAGTACTAATTTCTTACCAAATTGATGTAATTAGAAATTCGTAAATGCTGTTGTATGTTTTATTCGTCTCATTTATCTCGATTGGTATTGTTACATTCATGGAATAATTTTATTTATTTATCGATGTAATAAGTATTATGTGGATGCATTAACAAATAAAATGAAAAAAACAAGCGCCTTGCTTATTAGAGAAAAAATTGTTAATTAATTTCATCTACAATTATTATACTGCACATTTATTTATTTTTATTTATTAAGAATTGTTTAAAAATTCTGAATTTTGCACCAAGCATTTCAACTGATAATTCCTCTTTCACGTTTGTAGCAATAACAGCGTCATTGTATATTTTATTCAGCCTTTTTCGTGCATAATTGATGATATAAGGCATATTTTGGATTCATAAGTTGTGGAAAAAGGGTGACCCTTGAAACCAGCCAGGGAATCGTGAAGGCAAAAATTTGTTATTTGGTCTCAGCAAACACCTAACAAGTTCGGCCATATCCCACTCAACGAAATGCCACCTATACAAAACCTCCATCAGAGCGGTCCTCACTTACGGATCGGAGATCTGGACCCTCACAAGTGCGGATCTTTGCTTTTGAACGGAAGACCCTTTGTTGGTATTTGGACCAGCTAAGGTCGGCGAGAACCGAAGGAAGAAGAACAAGGAGATATATGATCTGTATAAGACTGTGCGATGGGGCACATTAAGCTTGGACGATCTCGTTGAGCTTGTCTAGTTAACATGAGATTCCAAGAAATTTGAGTTTTTGACCGCATAAGATAGGTTCTTTTTTGAGGATTTTCTTATCTGTAGAAAGCTAATTGAGGAGATCAAGAACCACTTCGGTCTTTAGCGCCACGGAATTAATTTGGTACGGTTGTATAAATTTAAAAAAAATAACCGTTTTATATTTTGAAGCCTTATGCAGAGGTCTGTGAGTTGACTTGCTCTTAGCAAACAATCAGATCTGTTAAACTTATCCTTTTATTTGATTTGTTTTCTATTTTGATATTCAGCATGTTATTGTTGAAAATAAACGAATAGCACAATTTAGCAAGCTAAATGAGAGATTGCCAGTACCACCGTTATAAGAAACTCTAAATTGTTATTATAACTGACAAAGACATGCATTGTATTCAGGGCTGGAACGGACTCTACTAGAATAACAGCGCATCCAATACTTGCCTGACAATCCCAGCGTAGAAGCTTCGACATCTCCAACATCTCCAAGAGGTGGAGTACCTTGGGGATAATGGAAGAGCGTACACTTGCAGGAGAGACTGGCGGAGGCTGTCAGGACCACTACCTCTCGATGGCTAATTAGTTTTCATTTAGAGTCCTGGATCCATTCATCTTACCTTCCTCTGAACCCCTTCAGTCGATCTTCTTTAATCTCTTTTACTGATTAGGCCAATCGGGGCCATTTATCCTTAACCTTCTAAATTAACAGGCCCCAAACTGAACATTTTGGCTCATTATAATTCAGTAGGAGATTACAATTAATGAATTTATGTTTTTGAACATTGCAAATTAATTTTATTCATAGCCAGTAAAAGAATTCACTATCACCTCAGTGCTAAGAATGTACTCTTATTCATGATAAAGTTTAATAGTGGCTGCTGCATTAAGACATCAGAATACTTCTTATTGTCTTTTGGAATCTGCCTTACTGTTACCATGCAGAAATACTAGCTAGAGATCTATTAACTCTAAAAATACAAGTTCGGATATGTCTGGAGTAAGAGTTAGGAATAGAGAAGGTGGCGCGTGAATGATAGGGTATTGGTCAATGGACGGTACAATTGATAAACGGTACAGGAATAAACTAATACACAGAGTACTTTTTAAAAGCACTGAAAGTGATTCTAATCTCGAAAACTAATGCACGTTGACTATATCGACGAAACTGTACTGTAAACTGCCATAACTTAATAATTGAACTCAACATCGAAAAAATATAAAAAGCTAAAACAGATCAAACATGTGAGCGCGTTTATCAAATCGACAATATTTTTATTAAAAGCCCCTCCGATAATCCAATAATGGACCTGAGCATCGGGGATATCAGAAAAGTTTAAATAAATCGATAGGTGAGCGTGCGATCTTAAAATCGATAGTATTTCCAAAAACTACGCGTCTGATATGATAAGAATGGACTTCAATATCGAACAACTTTTATATTCTTACTCAAATATAAAAATCAAATCGTGAATTTTATTTATTGATTTCAAATATCTAACCTCTATTTACAATGCAATACTCAGAACGACTAAATTCCCTCTACAATGGAAATACTCACACATTACCATGATTCATAAACCAAACAAAGACACAGGTACTCCATCATCATACAGACCTATCAGCCTGCTCCCGATTTGTTCAAAAATTTTTGAGAAACTACTCTACAAAAGACTTCTTGACATACTGACGAACAATAACATAATACCTGACCATCAATTTGCATTCCGATCCCAACATTCAACCATTCAACAATTACACAGGGTGACGGACTACATTGCGACGGGGCTAGAGCAAAAATTATATGTAACCGGAGTATTTCTGGACGTCGCTCAGGCGTTCGATAGAGTCTGGCATCAGGGGCTTCTCTTCAAACATAAGACGATACTTCCTCCTACCCATTATCTTATTCTTCAATCCTTTCTTTCTGAATGATTTTTCTCTGTCTGCCAAGGCTCAGAACTATCTGCCATTCGACCGGCCTTAGTAAGAGTACCTCAGGGATCAGTACTAACTCCGCTGCTTTACATCATAAATACACATGATATTCCAAACAGTACCGAAACTCTGATAGCGACGAATACAGACGATACAACAATTCTAACAAAACATTAAAATCCAGCACACGCCTCACAGACTTTACATCACCTAACAAAACTTCATGATTGGTGCAAACTTTGGAAAATTGGACTTAATCAAGACAAATCTCAACATATCACTTTTACTCTCCGACAAGAAACCTGCCCTAATAATGCCTCCAATATACCTCGACAATGTATTAATTCCGCAGACAGACAAAATTCGATACCTTGGCCTGAAATTTGACAGAAGAATGACATGGGGCCCACACATCAAGAATAAACAAAAAACGCTAAACCAAAGACTTAAACTGTTATACTCACTTCTTTCAAGCCGTTCAAAATTGAAACTTAGACATAAATTGAACACACACTTACTTACTGAAGCCCATCTGGACCTACGCTTCACAGATATACGGGAAAGCCAATAAAACACACGTACAAAAACTCCAAATTTTTCAGTCAAAAACTTTTAGGACTATCACCAAAGCTCCTTGGTACATCAGCAACTTTACGTTACATACTGACCTCAATATGCCTACAGTTAACGAACACATACGGACCCACTACAAACGATTTCACGATAACTTACACGGACATCCTAACATACTCATACAAGATATGGCGACAACCAACATGCCTGACAACACTCGCAGAAGGCTGAAGAGGAGCTGGATGAGGGATCTCCTAGCCTGACTATATCCGATTATCATGGCAGGAAGAGGTGCCGCTGGGTATTACTCTTTCTCATGCCTTTCATGCCACGTTTACATGTTCTTAGCCAGCACATTCACTGGTTGTCTCATAGACAGGTGTGAATTTAAAAATATAGTTAAAAAAAATATATATATAAAAATCATACTTTTATTTTTTGTAGCAAAATGACTTATTTCACTAACAGAGAATTATAAATGTCAAAATGTAATGCATACTTTTTCAGGTATCAAACTGTACTTTTCTGTAATACAATAGAGCATGTACTCCAACCCATCAAACAGGTGGCTTAACCATATTTATACCCATTTCCAGACAAATTTATGAAGTCTTGCATAACTTAATATTACAAATGTATTTTAAATAAATATATAATAACATAATAATAATTCAGTATGTACAATGTATAATCGACCAAGAAAAAAATTATCCTCTCCCACCCTCAAAATTTGAAGATAGGTAGAAACCAAAAATCGAATAAAAAAAAAAAAAAAAAAATCCGTCTTTCCGCCGTTAATGATAATAAATAACAAATGATAAATAACTTAAATTAATTCGAATAACGGATGATCTGTTCACAAATTATGATTTATACAGATAACGAATAAAGAGATTATTCGTCATCTATCACCGAATAAAAACTTGCTGGAGTAATGCACAAATCTGCTAATTACTAAATGGAACCAGAAGGGTAAAAGGAAACGTGAAAGATAGAAAGATCGGGATGCTGTTCACAGAGAGTCCAATTTTTATTATTTAGAGACTGGACAAGACAAGTAAACAATACATTTTTATAAAATATTCTTTGTGAGAAGAAAAATATTTCACTTCTTTATTAATACAAATATAATCTAAAGCAAATAATATATAAAGCCACAAGTGCTATAGCGTAATTGTCGAAGACCTACACTACTGTTGAACCATATTATCCATTCACTTAGCCTAAGAAATAGGACCTTTACTAGCTTGAGTGAAAACTTGGTCTATCTGAATCAATATAATCCACGTATAAGACAATACACTTCTGTGTACTATTTAGACTATTTACAGCCTCAAGTACTGATGATAGCCTTTTCAGATTAGTATAGTTGGTCAGCTAAGTTTCTCTGACTCAGTAAAAAAAAATCTCGGAAGGGGGGAGGTAACGCGTTATGATTAGCTAAATACAGCTAACATTATCATTCACAAAAAGTAGATATAACAAGTGGATGGAGATCATAATTAACCAAAAAGGTCCTCACTCTATGAGTGGAGATAACTCAGTACAAATGTTCTACTTAACTGAGCTGCCATTCTTTTTTCCTCAATCAGTGACCACTCATTCATTAAAAAGAGATAATCAAATGGAACTTTGAATAGATTCGTGAGGGGATTGCCCACTTCTATGGATTACATTTGCAGAATACTAAGTGGCAATTTGATTTAACTTTCAGAAAATTCATATTAGATATTGTAATATTTTAGAAAGAAAGCAGCTGGATGATATATAATTGTTTCTATGGTAGAAATGGCAAATTTTGATTTTAATAGCTTTGGAGAGAAGAGAGAGTTTAGCTTAGCTTAATTTCTAAACTAAAGCGTACTAGCGGTCTTATCAATCGATTATGCAAAATATATATAATATTTTTCATTTTTAATTCAAATATTCGTTATAAATCATTATTATTACCACTAAATTATATAACTGTTGTTTTTTATATTTTAACCTCTGTTGTACTCTTTTTTATATATTTTTTTTTTCAATTTTCCAATTATTTTTTTATAATATTTTTATAGTAATTAAAAAAAATAAGTCAACAGTATTTATAGTATAATAAAATTTTATAGATATTAAAAAAAAAAAGAAGTCAACAGTTACAAATTTATAAGTTCAGACACATTTTAGGACTTAAATTACTCCTAACGTGCTGTTTATCAGCACATTCACTGGTTGCCTCATCGACAGGTTTGAATATAAAAAAATAAAGCCCAAATAAGTACAACAATATTAAAAAGACCAAATAATGACATGGGGTCCGCACATTAAGAACAACAGAAAAAATCTATTATAATTTAAAAAAAAAACTAAGACTATTATACTCACTTCTTTTAAGAACTTTGAAATTGGATCTTAGACAGATATTAATACTTAAACCTACTTACTTTAATCCCATGTGGAATAGGCTCCACTGATATACGGAATAGCCAAACATATCCACATAAATAAACTTCCAATTTACCAATAAACAATTTTTAGGACTATAAATAAAGCTCCCTGGTTTGTTAGCAACAATCTTTATATACATATATAACATGCCACTAGTTAACTTACACGAATATACTAACTCATTTAATGCATGATCACAACCCGCGTGCAGGATAACTAAAGCTGAAAAGGAAGAACTAACTCCTTACCTGACTGTTAAATGTAAAATCATGTCAGAAAGAGGAACCACTGGGTATTAATCTCTATGGTGCCACTATACCACATATTTAGCCAGAAAATCCACTGGTTGTATATACTTTTGAGAGGGGCGAAAGAAAAAATACTGTTTAAAAAAATAGACAACTATAAAGTTTTATAAAGGCAATTTAATTAAAATATTTATTAGAGTAAGTATGAACTCTGAAATTACTTTAGTTCTGATCCTAATTTTTCCTTTATATCAGCAGTGGCTAATTAAATTAAAGAGAAATCCAACTCCATTGATAATGAGAGAAGTAATCATAAAACTAGCATCCATAATCAAATATAAATCATTTATTCGCCATTTAAATAAAATTTACCCAAAATCAACATACAGTCAAAACACTGTTTTATTATCACATATGAGTTAGTAAAACAGTGCAATTTAGCAACGAAACTGATATATGAGCGATTTATAGGCAGTAAATTGAAAAAGTAAACAGAAACCAATACCGTTTGCTCAAAGGTGTGTGTGCCTTTTCAACTTGAGGAGGCAAGGAAGGAGGATAAATCCGCTAAGGGATAGGAGGCAGGGCTTGAAGAGGGCAAAGAAAGACAAAGGATTGGAGGAATCCAATTAGGAGTGACAGCTGTTCTCTTAACGACAATGTCACATCACAATTAGTAACAACCCTGTCCTTGATGGCGGATCATAAGCCCTCCAATTACCATCCTCTTTCTTATGACCCCTCTTCGCTAATCTTGTCTTTCTCTTAACCTTTTTTAATAATACCAATCTCTCTCTTTCCATTACACGACATTTGTAGAGAAGAAATTTAAACTTTAACTGGAACTACTACTAATTCTTCACTGTCTGGAAATTTACTTTCTTTCAAAAGTTCTTGAAGGATCATAATATATAATGGAACAAAGTTAAGATAAAAATAGAAACATATTTTTTAAGGAAAAAAAAAGAGAAAGATCATACTATCTCAAGTGGATCTTAAAGCATACAGTTAAACTAACTAGTGATTTATTCATGTCAGTGGTTCTCAAACCTTTTGCCTGGCGGTATAATTTTTAGTATATTATTTTTACTATATTATTTTTGTTTGGATAAATGCAATAATAAACCATAGAAGTAAATAAAATAGAAAAATAAAAACATTGAATTGTAATAAAAAATAATATTATTATTTAAAATAGTTTTAATATTTATTTCATTTTATACCTTAATTTTTATTTTTATTATTTAAAATCTCACGGCACCCATGTAGAGTACTTGCGGTATTGTACTGAACCACTGGTATTATACTGCAAGATAGTTATAGACTTTACATAAGCAACCTTAAAGATGAGCAGGGCCGCATTCCCGAAAACTTTAAGGGAACCCAATCTTTAGCGGGTATATAAATAAAGTATTTCTTTATTTTATTGACTTTTTTAAGAATATTTTTTTGATAATAACGATGGTTACAACTTTCGAAATAACCAAAGTCAATACTCGGCTAATGTTCTGGTACTTATAGGCTCGAGTTATAACCTGTCGGGGAGAAAGAGGGGGGGGGGGGAGCTGGAGGGAACGCGCCCTAGTAGTCTGTTATATATCGACGTAGTTTTTTTAAAAAGTAAACTTTACATGAAAAGTTACTTCCGCAAATAACAATATGTTTTTTAAAAATTTTACTCTTTGTTGTGAACAGTAGGAGTTTATTAAGGTAGCAAAAATTTTATTATTACTATATATTTTTAAGGCTTATAGCACTGGTCAAGGCCTAAGAGTCGTCAATATTTGATGATTACGTCATCAATAGTAGATTTTAAGACCATTTCCAATGTGTTTTTTTTAATGTATCGTGAGCGGGAATCGATAGAGGTGGTATTTCTTAATAAATTGAAATCTAAATTTTGAAGTTTTGGCACTTAAACCTTTTTCAAAAAATGACGACGATATATAAAACCAAACAGAAAGGAAAAATCATTTGGACACGATTAGGCGGTTTGGTAAAATTAAAAACCACAGCGGACCTGGATTGCGCTATAGTATAGCCATTGCGCCGTGCCTTGCAAGAGGTTTGAAACAAACGTTAACTGATTGCTAGAGTTTAACGACAAATCGAAAAACATTACATTTATTCTCAGAAGAAATATCTGCCATCCGAGAAACTCGATAATATAATCAATTTGGATTTAATTACACGCCAGGATCCATTGAAGCCAGTATCAATTTTAAAACCGGCTGTTTTTGAAGTAAGGACCTTTTGAAGGACCTTTATTCTCTCAATAGATAGCATTATTTTTATAACGTTACAAATACATGCATAAATTCAGATATTATTGATGGTTAGTCAAGGATGTGGTGGCTGAATGTGCGGTTAAAAAACACAAAAAAACAACCTTCACGAGGAAAATAGGAGAGAAAGAGCAGCATGCTGCTTCAAAATCCAACTAATATCTCCAAGAAATATTTTTTAAACCTTATTCCTTTATCTGTATATATATTTACTGACAAGTAGCTAATTGCCGGGCGTACTTGTAAGCATATCATGGTTTGATCCCATGTTGGAACATTGGCTCCAAACGTATCACATCCGATCTAAATAAAAAAATTAATGAAGTACATATGTTATCCATCTTATTTCAGTAACAGTGCTCACTAGCACTTGTGTTCACATTTTTTCTATTCCTTTATTGATTTGATTTGATGATAATCCGTATGTATTCGTCAAATGTTGTCATGTGTAATAAATATGTAAAGTTTTATTGATAACATACCAGAGCGATTCAGTAAAAATTCATATTTTTTGTGGAAAGTCACAGTAAGTATGTCTTCTTACAATAGCACTGAAAATTTGAGAGGCGTAAGTGCATAAAGAACTAAAGGAAGATAAGAAGCTATGGATAAGTCTTCATTTAGATTGTTGTCTGATTGGTGTGTGCATACGCTAGTCTTTATTTAAGATCTGCTGTGTTTACTTTAGTACGGCCCCATCTCATTTAAATGCTTGTCTTCGGCGTACTCTCAGTGGCATTTTGGCATCAGCGTAGATTCCTAAATACGCTAGTGATCGCCATGGCGTAATACATTTTGTTCACCTGGCTTCATCAATCAATGATGAGCCATGTTGTTACTATTCCCTATAATGGTTATTCAGAATGATATCAAAAAATCCTAAATATTTATAGTAATTACAGTCAAAGCTGAAGGAGGATGTTTACTCATTGTTATATCGTTTTGAATGAATAAAAGAACGAAGTAAATATAATTTCTTAAATATTCATACCTTCATGTAATATCAATGTTTTAAAAGAAGGTAAGTGATTGAATAATATCTTATTCTGAAGTGTATTTATTTATTTTTTATTATTTTTAATGTGTAATCCATCCAGAGAGTAAACCACGACATAAAGCGACGTGACGTATCCATTACACGATTCATCTATTATAGTGGAGGTAGGAAGGGAAGCTATTAATCTTCTAAAAAAACATCAAATCGCCTTGAGAGGGTAATATTTCAAGGGAATTTAATTACCTCTTCTTGGAAAATAATACTTTTCCTACTCTTTCAACATTTTCATAAATAGCTTTATTGACTGCTGTTGAACATACATTAATCAAATGTTGGCCTTAAAAAAAAAAAGTGTAAAATATTTTGAATATGTACGAAATACTATATTGATTAATTTTTAAAATTAGAAGATATTCGAGTATAAATTTACATATAGTTTTTTTTTTAATCAGAAGTTACCGATGAAGCGTTATTACAGAAAAATAATATTCAAAACATTAAATGGACACAAAAGCCGCAAAAACATATATTATAAGCTTATTTGAACCAATTAATGAGATTTTAAATGAAATAGCTTAAGAAATTTTAATAAAGATGTCGAAAAATATATTTTTGGTATTTATTACTTAAATTCCAAGTAGTTTTTTTTTGGGAGGAGGGCTATATTTTTTATACACCTGTCGATGAGACAACCAGTGAATGTGCTGGCTAAGAACATGCTATCGTGGCATGAAAGGCATGGATAAAGAGTAGTACCCAGCGGCACCTCTTCCTGTCATGATTATCGGATATAGTCAAGCTAGAAGATCCCTCATCCAGCTCCTCTTCAGCTTCAGTTATCGCGCATGCGGGTTGTGCTCATGCGTTGAATGAATTAGGATGTCCGTGTAAGCTATCGTGAAATCGTTTCCAGTGGCTCCGTATGAGTTTGATAACTGTTGGCATATTGAGGTCTGTATGTAAGGTAATGTTGTTGATATACCTTTGGCTTTAGTGATAGTCCTAAACGCTTTTGTCTAAAAAAATTGAAGGTTTTGTATGTGTGTTTTTTTGGCTGTCCAGTATATCTGTGAAGCGTAGGCACAGATGGGCTTGAGTAAGTTAGTGTAAGTGTTCAATTTATGTCTAAGTTTCAATTTTGAACGTCTTGAAAGAAGTGAGTATAATAGTTTTAGTCTTTGATTTAGCGTTTTTTTGTTTGTTTTTGATGTGTGGGCTCCATGCCATTCGTCTGTCAAATATAAGGCCATGGTATCGAATTCTGTCTGTCTGCGGAATTACTACATTGTCGAGGTATATTGGAGGGAACGTTTCTTTTCGAAGAGTAAATTTGATATGTTTTGATTTGTCTTGGTTAAGTTGAATTTTCCTATATTTGCACCAATAATACATATATAAATTCAAAATGTATACATATATTGTAACGTTATAAAAATAATACTAGCTTTGATGAGGATAGATGCCCTTCAAAAGGTTCTTATTTCAAAAATAGTCGGTTTTAACATTGATACAGGCTTCGAAAGATCCTGGCTAGTTTTAACAATCTCCAAGTCCATACCCGTTGAAGCCAGTTGGCCCCGAAAGCCTATTAGGAATCGCGTAAGGAAGGGATAAATTGTAAGGAATTGTAGATAAAGTGAAAAAAAAAATCATAAAAGTTTGAAAGTTAATTCATGTTTCTAACCAGACTCTAGAATCAGAATAAAAAAAAAGAAGGAGATATACGGTTATTAAACAATGAAATAGTTTAGGAATCACCCAAGCCAATGATTGGCCAACGGGTTCTTTTTCTCTACTTTTTGAAGAGTTGCTAAATAAACGGGCATCTTCACGAAATGGCACCCGTTGAAAAGCATAAGAATATAAGAAATTGGCTCAGATGAGCTGGATGAAAGATCTCCTTATAAATTAGATAGAACAGAATCAAGGGCGGGGAAGGATTCGCTATGTACTGTTTCTACCGCATCAATATATCAAATTATACCATAATCATATTACCATCGCTTTCTCTGATTGTAATTATAATTTCATTAAAGGTATGAATAAAGTTTTTCAACATTAAATTAATATTATTGTTCAATTTCTGAAGGATCTTTTCCCAATTAATTAATTATCTTCTTTCTTATTATTAATTTTCCCTTTAATAAATTAATTAATTATATAATAAGTCAGTACGGTGTATTCTTGTCGCAACTGAAAGAGATCTTTCATTCTTGGAATGGAGGTATACACAGTATTCTTTCAATTAAGAATGAATAGGTTCATTAGAGAGATCTGAATCACCTTTATTTACTAAGTTGTGTAAAGATAAAAAGTATGGCTTGTTTTTTGTTTATTTTTTTTAAAGGTACTAATCAATAATAATAATTTAAAAAAATGTAAGGCTTGGCCTTTTTGCCCCAAATGAATATGGGCCGCTCTCATCAGACTTGTCAAATTGGCCTTTCTAGCGAGATAATTTTTAGAAAACATAAAGTGATATATCTTCCTCAAATTTTTTGCTTGTGCTATCTACTACATTATGAGACGTTGCATCGGGGGAGGTAAGAGGAATTCAGGTTTACCACCTTAAAAAACTAACATTTCCTGAAATAATATTGGTAACATATTTGAGACTCGATTTCACCTTACAGACATAAGTTTTTTATGATCTCCTAACCATTGCAAATGCTCAAAAATCTGGATACCATTTATGTTTAAAAATAGCAAACTTGTGCTTTTTGATTATTACTTTTGATTTTGAGGTAGGATTTTCTTTCATTAATGTCTGCCAATGAATGTTTTGGTGTATCAGGATGTGGACAGTAACATACTTGAGAATATTAGATTTTAAAATTTATTTTAAGTGTAAATATTTTGGCCATTCACAATTTATTAACGATAGATGTACTCACCCATAATATATCTTTCATTCTCCCATTACATACGAATTTGTGTCCTAAAGCGATTGTGGTTTCTACATGAAATTTCTTGAACCCCGACTGTAACAAGTGGCTTCAACGTACTTTCATCTTGAAAGTACTTCAGTTTTTTCATGGTTATTGATTTGTTTTCATGGTTATATTTGAATTCAAAACGTCAAAATCTATTTCCCTCATGTGTCCTATAACACGATTTGGTAACGTTGAAGGTGAATAAGTTCTCCATTTCTGCAATTATTATCTTCTTTTTTTTTTCTAGTACCTCTGATAAGTTGAAATATATTGGATTTTCAAATGGATCGTGAGACTAATTGGTTACTATTATAACAATTACCTTTCATGCCTCGGACCCAGAGGTTCAATCTATTTCCATCACATTTTTTGGAAATCCCGCCAAAGCATAACCAAGATTCATTCCATTATATTTCAGGCTGGCAACACTGCAGTAGCTTCCAGCCAAACTGAGGGTAACCTGACTTAACAATAAACTTCATCTGTTAATTTTCCCAAGTTTGTGTTAGTTCAAGTGTTCGAATCACGTCATTTGTCATTCATTCTATTTCCTTCATATAGTGATTTTTTAAAGAAGGTAAGTTTGATTCTTGTTTTATTTACATTAAAGTACATGTTTCCGAAGGAGTTCAGAGCTCCATTTGTTTGTTTTTTTTCTTTGAAATGCATGTGGTATTGTTAACCTCAAATCAATTTCAAAATTCTAATTCTCTCATGTCTATTTCCCTCACAACACCTAAAGTGAGGGAAATAGATGTTGTGAGGGAAATATATCACAATAGGATAAACTAGAATTGAAATAAGATAAAATCAGATCTTTGATATTTATTTTCATAGTTTAATTGAAAAATGATACTCCAGTCCCTCCCTGATTTGTGTATGAATAAATTTATTATTTATTTATTTAATTTAGCCCTCATACCATGACGAAGACGATTAACGGGCAGCCAGCATTCTAATTAGCCCTCATACCGTGACGAAGACGATTAACGGGCAGCCAGCATTCTAATTAGTGATTGATTAATTATTTGCTACTTCTATAATTCAGTTTTTATTTATAATTTATGCATTCATCTTCAGTTCTGAAAATACATAAAAATTCAAAAATAAGCAATTCAAAATACAGTTTAGTATTATTATACTTATTAAATTATGTATAATATAAATTAGTATTATAAAACATTTATGAATTATGAGTTTAATAAAGACAAGTAAGTACTCACCAAGCTTTAAGTGGATTATATCAAACAGAAAAGTTTGTATTGGTTTGTTCACGCACTGAACTAACAATGGAAGAAAGGTGGATTGTTTATAAATAAACGGTTTAAGTATCGGAGTTTTTCCAGTATTCCGGTGTGTAATTGTTTTAATAGATTTGACCGGAATGTTTTAACAGTTTTAATAGATGGCAACAAATTTAAGATTGGACTATTGGAGATATTTATTTGGTCATTTAAGAAAAAATCTGGATTGGATTTGAAGAATTTTATTATTTCAAGTGCTTCATATTTATTTAATTTGAGACTGTTGAGAATATGAAGCACTTGAAATAATAAAATCTTTGAAAAACTTACAAAGTACTTAGTTGGTAGAAGTCATAATTTTTTAACCATTTATTTTAAAGTAATATTATAACATAAAAAATGACATTTAAATAAAAAGGCCAGACAAAATTATTTTTTACTTTCATAATTATTGTTAAATTCCATCCTAAGCATCGAATTAACTGCCAGTTAATCTATTACCAATCATTTCTAACCCAACTGTGTCGAGGGAAAGGGAACATTTCCAGTACCAAGTGGTAATAATGGTCCACATGATGGACAACATTGCTTATGTCTACGCGGATAGAATTCGGTAATATCGTATATAAGCGTATATGCATCAAACTGCACCAAACAGACCCTACTTCAAGCTTATTATTTGTATGACATGTTTTCATTCAATGATAATTTTGCGGCTGATACACCAATTACAAATGTCCCGAAATAAATAATATAAAAATACATGAAGCCATCCTCATAATGTCGATTTCTTTTATTGAACAGCAGTTTCTTGTGAGGAATATTCTATGCATTGTGCTGACTATACAGGAACCGATTATTTTTAATTGATTTTATTTATGATGATATGAATAACAAACACGAACATTATTATTCTTTACTCTTTGTTATTTATCATACAAGTACTAAAATTTCGAGAAAAAAACAGAAGGGAGCTTATTGTTTGTAATATTCTTTAAAAGCAAGTCCGATTTAATAATGTAGGATGTCTCTGGTAGACATTTCAGATGAAAGAATCGAGCTCAGTGAAAGTTCAGTGACTTTAAGTCTAACAAGGGGAGTG
Source organism: Rhaphigaster nebulosa (assembly GCA_948150685.1). Lineage (NCBI taxonomy): Eukaryota > Metazoa > Arthropoda > Insecta > Hemiptera > Pentatomidae > Rhaphigaster > Rhaphigaster nebulosa. The sequence goes on along the minus strand of OX411310.1, from coordinate 48,303,282 downwards.
CACGATGTGTCCCTCGCCGATTTTCATCAAATTTTTTTGGGTGATTCTACATTGAAAAAAGTCTACCCATGTCCTACCGTTTTGTCTAAGAGGCTCTAGGAGCTGAGAAAAAAAAATATAAATATTTATATTTCGTGTTTGAATAATGGTATTGACATAGTGTGTCTAGCTAAATATTTGTTTTTTAAAGAATATTAAGAGAAAAATATAAAAATTAAAAAATAATTGATTTATGGTCAAATAAATTTTAAAAAATGTTTAAATTACTAAGTAAATTAGCCTTATAGATTTTTTCACACCTAAAATGATGGCAGATTTGGATTTAGAACATCAAAAAACCTTAATGTTGTAAAAATCAACGACAACAAAAAATAGCTATTTTTTTTTTAAATTTCGATTTAACTTTTAAAGCCACAAAATTACTTTTGGGTTTGAAGTTCTTTGAACAATTCAAAACAAATTTGGGCCATCGGTAAAGGTTCTTAAGCTATGCGATTTGCTTTAACAGTGATGTTCTTACGTGCTTTAAACCAACCCTTTTTTGCAATCACCTTTTTTTACACAGATCATCTAGGATAATGTAATAGTTTTTTTATGTATGGAAAGTAGAAACTCCCCTCTTTTCAAAGAGTTCAAGAATGTTGAAGACGAAGTACAGAGCTTCAAACCCAAATGCAATTTTGTGGATTTAAAAATTTCACTCGAAATTGAAATTTTTTTTTTGTCGATAATTTGTTAACATTAAGGTTATTTGATGTACTGAATCCATCATTCCATCGATGTGATCTGCCATCATTTGTGATGTGAAAAAATTTAAACACTTTTTTAAATTATTTGACTGAAAATGAATTTGTTTTAATGTTTAAATTTTTCCTTTAATATACGCTTTTCAATGTAGAATCACCCAAAAAATGTTGATCAAAATCGGCGACATATCGTGCATACCCCTAGTAAGCAGTAAAGTGATACTGCTATACAACATATTGAGGCAAACATTATAGGTTTAAGCTTTTTCTGGAATTTCCAATCCGTGGAGATTATCAAAAAATATTACAACAATGGTCATCATATCATATCACATCAAATCTAATACCTGCATTTAATACCGTTAAATCATCTGGGATGAATGCCCATCTTGTTCGGCACTGACTGCACCATGATTTTTGAAATTGTATAATAAAATAGAATTGCACCTTGAGGTTTAATCCGATTTTGTAACCTTCAAAGAGTTCTCGAACCATCTTGGTTTAGTTCTGTGCCTCCTTTCCAAAATAAATCCTTAAAAAGTTTTACGTATTAAAACCAACCATTCTTTTCGAGTTCCATGAAACGTTCATACATTTCGAATTGCCGAATCTACTGACCGTCAAACACATAGTAATTTAAAACTAAAGCAATTAACTGTTTTTAATTAATTGTAAATATTGATTACGAAAGAAAAGCGTCTCACACTGTCACTTGAAGCATTCAAATTACATTTTTCAGAGCAACTTTTCAAATTTTTGTTTTTAATATATCGACAAACCATTGACAGACATTTTCTTTGAAATAAATAAAAACACACACGCATAAAATAAGAATCTTCACTAGTTTCTTTCCAATCGATGTAGCCCATCTCTTTGTAGAACAGACTAATGAGAAACCATAAAATTTAATTATTTCATATTTATATGGCTTTGTCGAGACACATGGGGTGGTAATGAATAATCAAGGATTTACTGGGAAATATTTAGCTTAAACGAGATCGTCCCTTGTTTAGTTTTAGACATAAATGAGTTATAATTATTAATTACACAATATTTATACATAATGTTCATGAAAGACCGAATTTATCAAGCAGATGACCTCTAATAATTAATCTAAATAATTAAAACATTTTTTTGATATTTCTAAATTGTTCTATATAGACAAATGTTTTAAACCGATAAATCAAGCTGACAAATAGATTTTTTAAAAGACTCCTATATTTTGAAACGTTCAAAATAATTTAATTTTTTAATATTCAATATGTATATACCGGAATAATTTTATTATACAATATAAGAAATACTAAACGTCACGATGTATTGATTAAATGATCAGGCGAAATATTATATCTAATTCTTCTAGACATGGTTGTAAAATTCAGAGAATTAAAGGACAGAGCGAGATGTCTTTTTTTTTTTTTTTCTTTTTTTCAAAAGGGAAGAAATGGCACTGAGCCGGCTCATAGTTCGACATACTGGCCTTCCTAAAGATTATATGATGAGATAAGGCCCTCCACCTCCATGCTTCTCCTATAAAGCACCATTGACAGTGCTTCAATTTTCCAGTGGCTTGTTAAGATTTAGAGTATTAATGAGAAAGACGTTATTAGACTAATATTTATATTACTTATACAATTATTTTATTTGTATGTAATTCTTATGTCTATAATATCATATTAATGGTCGCTACAAAGCGTGTTTTGTTTTTTAAATCGAACAGTTTGACCGCTGTGCGCCGTCCTCGGCCAAATCTGATTTTTTTTTTTTAGTTTTGACGCAAAAGTAGCATGTCACCTAGAGGTCATTCAGAGGTTTCATACGCTCATTTCTAGGCAAATTATGGAGATAGGCGAAAACACAAAGAATTTTGGAATCACTTTAACAAAGCCAAAGAAAATTACTTATTTCAATTTTTTTTCATAGTATAATGATTCCGAAACACTTTCAATAATGTTATTAATAATTCATACTAAAATTAAAAAAATAAATAATGATAAATCATTTTGAGCAGCGTTTTATAATTAATTTGGATTTTTTTTTTTGTTTTTTGGTGATTCATTTGATTTTCTTTTATTTCTTTCAGAAGGGGCAAATGACAATAGAGTTTGAAAAGCCCTAATGGAATAAATAAATCATTAATATTGTATATATTAAATTGGTATTATATAATTTATTTTGTTGCTCATATTGTCTAATATCTTATTCAATTACGTACTCAAATCTCCTTTGTGTTTCATTAGTTATTACCTATTAGGCCGAAAATTCCTGAAGAAAAATAGTCATTTGCAATATTTTAGAACACAATTGGAAAAAAAGACTGAACCCAGATATGGCAGTTAAAGAAATATGTGCAATGGAAGATAGAAGGGATGTTATAACGTAGAGGATATTTAAAACAGAAAAAAGTGGGAAATACCTGTTGGACGGAATTATGTCGGGCTTTGCAAATTATTATCGATTGTCATAAATTAATTTTATATTTATTGTTATATTCATGTTAATATAGAGGGTTGGATTTGATTTAATATAGGTGTTTGGTATTATGAAGTGCATTAAGTATTTCACGAAAATTCCTAATTTAAAATAAAAGAAAAATCTTCTTAGAATATAATCAGAGTGGCTAAGATTAACCAATTTTAGCATATTTCAATAATTGAGATGGAATAAAAAAACAAACAATAATGCTAGTTATTTATTTATTATAAAATTTTAAATTGCTTTAAAGAACTGCGAAGTTCGACCGATAGGGTTGAAAATTTTATTCATAACCACTTCACCGGGAAACCGGTCGCGGAATGCTGCCCTCGCAAATGAACAACTCATTACCAATCGCTATTAATAATGAAACCTCTCTCTGGTAATTAGCTAGTGAAAGCGGTGTTGGGAGTTCTAGGTAATTACCTAATTAAAGTTCAAGTTCTGTCTTAGATCATAGTTCTTGAAAATTGCTCAAGACGGTGTCCTATTTCTTATAGAGGAGAGCCTCAGAGTAGAGAAATTAGATGCCCTTTTAGCAGTACTATAAATTAAATTATAAGTTAATTAATTTAATTTTATCATAAATATAAATTAATTTAAATCGGTAGATGTGAAGGTGAATGTTTGATTTGTTATATTAATATATACCTTAATATTATCAGAAAAAATCGGACATTCACTTGATGAAGATGATTTTTTCTTCATTCGACACATAAAACGTATGATATTATAGCAGTAATAAATTTGATATAAAATTATTGTCAGATTTCTGTTTTTTTAAAATGACAATTAATAAATATCAACTACATGCAAATAATTTTATTAAAAAGTAGATAATGAATGAAAGTTCTATTATACAAAACGATTATCCGGCCAATTCTCCTTTATGCCTCAGAAACGTGGACCATCTCCAAAACTGGTGAGCAGAATTTGATGGTCTTTGAGAGAAAGATTCTGCGTAAAATCTTTGGAGCTGTGAAGGTTGTCCCGGTATGGAGACGTCGAACAAACCAGGAGATCAAAGATTTATTTAAGGAACCAGACGTGGTGCAGTGTTTGAGGCTCAGTAGATTGAGATGGGCCGGACATGTTGCTCGGATGGCTGAGAATGATCTGCCAAAGAAAATAATGACGGAGGTGATACATGGAACAAGGCGAAGAGGAAGACCTTGTCTTCGATGGAGTGGCTAGAGATGCTAGGTCCATCCATGTTGGGTGTGAGAAGCTGGATGGTTGCAGCGCAGGATCGGAACAATTGATGTGTTTAAAATCATATGTTTTATTTTATTTTTCATTCTGTTTGTTTCATGTTATTGTTATTTTAAAAATGTTATCACCAAAAAAAAGTCTAATAACAGTTGTAAGTAACTTCAATAATACCATCAATCAATATTTTTAAGTCAAAGTTTTTTATAAGGCCGCATACTTTCAACGTATAAAGTTGATATACAAATTTAATAAATTCTTCATTATATTAATAAATTCTTAATGCTAAGATATCCGAGATCCGCCCCGTCACCTAAATTTGTCTCCTCAGTTATCTTGCGTTGATATTATTCCAATCTGTTAAAATACTTCATTACCACCCAGTTGACTGTTGATAGTAAAATAGATGTGACAGTTTATGTTTTGGCTCAGTATTTTTCAACTTTAAAAACTATTAAATACAAGTTGGTTATAATTTTTTATGTATTTCTTAACGCTATTCTGGCCAAAGCATTACTATTCGAAGACTAGACTACTGTTTTCATGCCCAAATTTTCCAAGACCCATTTGTTTATTCGTTAAGTTAGTGAAAGCTGCCATTGTTTTTATCGGTCGAGTCCCAAATTCTTCCCTTTTTGTTTGGATGGATAATCAATAACATGTTTTAATACAATAATCAATAAGTTTTAGGTATTTAATGTAAACAAATTGCGTTAAGGGGCGTTATTGCGTTTATTTAAATGTCCCTGACTTCATATAAACAGTAAATTGTGAATTTGATTGAGGGATGAAATAAGGGCCAATCTTTTGTAACCCAAAAACTAACGTAATTATTGTTTTTGACTAATCGATGGAAAGATTATTTTGTCCTGCCCAAAAACGGTGAAAAAAATGTTGTTATAGAACAGACCTGCTTCTATCAGTTTCTGGGAATTTTAAACTTTATGTTAATATTTGAAATTTCGAATTTGGCATAGAGGGGCGATATTTAGCCACCATCTCTAACTGTGGAGACGAATGAAAGAAAAAAAAAATAATCATACTTTCTATATATGCTTAACTATTAGTGATATGGTAATGTGGTGTGGTATGGATTAAAAAATAATTCAGTATGATCCAAGTTTGGTGGTTTGGAAACTGCTGATATTTTCTCGCAGAACACCTTAAGCTGAAATAGGTTGACGAAAATAATGACGATGCCACTTTGATTTTCGAATTTTAAACCTACCACTCTACCCAATGGAAGATAAATCATTCTAGTATATAATCGTTTCATATTTGCCATTTTTGTCCCAAAACATGGTATTCCACCTTGCACTAAAGCGCTTGCAGAGACTGTGAATGTCCAGTTATACACATGAAGTGAAATGATCAAAATCTGAACACAATTACTGGATTAAAAATCCTTATTTACAAACTAACCATATATTATATTATATATTATATATGTAAAACTTCTGGAAGCCACTAGAAAAAAAAAATGATTTCATTATCATATCAATTAAGTATTTTAAATTCGTTGCAAGACTTTGTCGAATGCCTAGATTGTATATTTTTCTCTAGTGCTCCAGCTTTGTTATCAGTAACTCTTTGGTTATATATCATATATTAATTATCTATTATACCTTATGTCAATAAGTCTTTTAAGTATTATTAATAATTTTTAACATATAAATATATTAGCTAGTTCGTTAAATAATAAAACTTAATAATAGAACAGGAGATAATTAATGTTAAGTAATAAAGGTAAGTGTTTACCTGAAATTGAGACACGTAATTAACCGTAGTGGACAAGATACCTATATAGACACAGCGGCCTATATTCTCCCTCGGGTATGACAGGTAGAACGCTCATATCAAGTGATTAAAGCGAATAATATTGTACACTATTAGTGGCAAGCAATTGTTTAATTATTGTAAAAAGGACTAAGTCAGAGAGAAATTTTTTTTTATAAAAAAAAAAGTATATGTATGCGAGTTAAAAAAAATATCAATCTCTATACAAAATATCTATGGTCCTTTATATAAATATTTCATTAGCTTAGCAATTACCGAATTTGATGTATGTATGCTGATGTTTTATTAATAGGTTTCTGCATTCGAAATTTGAATGCATGGGAGTTTCATATAAATTTTTTAGGCAATGAATTCTAATTTCATTGGCCTTTCCACTCTGTTTCATTGATTGAAAAACGTTTGATTGTCAATATGAGTTTTCCAAGAAATGAAATGTACTGTTGTCATACTAGTTATGCTATAGTATTAAAATTAAAATAATTAAAATTATTTTAATCATGTCTAATAATACAATATTCTATATAATTTTATAGTTTAGAATGGTCAGTATACCAGGGTATGGAGGTAAAACGGGACGATTTCAATACCGAATCGTACATTGAAGAGTTGATTTTTTAATTACCATTTGGCGTCCAATACAAAAAAAACTATATATTTTTAATTTTTATTTATTTACTTATTTTTAATGGTATATCATAAGTTGAAAAATATTTTTTTTATATTATATTATAAAATTATATTATAATATTATATATTATACTATATTCTTATAGTTGTAGGAAAATAAACCCTTTTAAACTTCCTTTCTTTTTTTGTTCTTTGTCAAAATTACATTAGGCAACGTTTCGGGCTCATTTTTCCCATTTTCAAATCTGTCATCTATAAACAAAAATTATTGCATATTAATTTTATCTCTTCCACAAACATCTACAATATCATTGTTTGGTAAAATAAACATAGTTCATTCATATAAAAGAATAAAAAAAAAGAAAAAAAATTAGAAAAGGCCAAATTAACAATTAAAAGGACGTAGATTACCTTCATATTCCACTAGGTCATTAATTAAAATCCATTTTTTTATTAAAACTATTTACTTATCGCATAAGAAATTCTTAATTGTCATAAATTTAATCTAGAAAATATATATAAATTATTTATCAATTCAATTAATTTCTATCAATAAATTTTAACAAAATATTTTAAAAATTATAGATAATTGTATAATTATCTATCTTAATTTATATAAATCTGAAAATGCACTCTGCCTAATTCTGTTTTGCTGACTAGGATTTCTCTAAAACATACTGTATAATCAAAATGTTGCTTAATCTATTATTTAAATTATCTTATTCATTTTCAATTTGTGATTAGTTTTCTTTTTCTAGAAAGGAAGTTTATAGGGATTAATTTTCCTGAAAATATAATTATATATATATATATATATATATATATATATATATATATATATATATATATATATATATATCCCATGCACACAGAACTATGTGCTCAAACAACGTATTCAGGGCGAGATTGAAGCAACACTTGTCAATTTGCTGCGAGAGGTTATGCAAAGATGTGTGGAAGATATCTGGCGAACGTAGTGTTTAGACAAAAGTTTTTATTTTGTATTTTAATTATATCAATAATTTAAAGTTTAAGCGTGATGCATATGTTTTCGGAATATTTCTACCTTCATCACTTCTTTTGTAATGCTCATTTATTTTGCCTTCTACTTCAACCGTATTAGTTAGAAATTTCTCTTGTTATGCATCAATATATAATAATTTTACTATTTATAGTATAATCATTGGTAACCAGATGATGGGGTTCACCCACTATTTCAATATTAAAAACTAAAAATATTTAATAATTAGATTACTGCCGTAAGTGATTTTGTCATAGTTGGTGGGTCCGAGTTTGGTTTTTTAAATACCTCATTTCCCGATAATTCCCGAAAAAATTTGCTTGCTGTAATTCAATCATTTTTTTTAATACCTGTACCTCGTCATAAATTTTGTTTGTCTTATAATATTAAACAATTGAGCTCCATATAAAAGAGCTAGTATAAGAAAATTGCATTTATCGAATAGATAAAAATATTTTAAAAAATAATAAATTATCTGAGAAAATATATTGAAACCAGTAAAAGTTTATCGATTTCGAATTCTACCTGCTCTTTCAAAATTAAAAAAAAAAAGGGGAAAAAAAGGTTTATCTGGAAGCATTAAATGGGTGGTATGGGATAGCCGAAGGACGACGACTTTATTGAAAAGCTCTATCTCATCCGAACTCATAAACTATCTCGGACCACTTTTTCCTATTGCCTACCTCTTGTCTCCTTCCCTGGATATTGCTCTCATTCATCCTTGCTGATCAGGTGTAATCATACCAAAGGCTCAAATCCGGCGTCTAACACGATAACAATAAATTATAGTGATATAAGGAAATATCTATCTGCAATATCGATTTTAAACTATAGCAATTATTTATTTTTCTCTTCACACTTGCCATCACTTTATCCTTCTATTTCGTACACAATTAAATTGATATTATCCACACTCCACAGTGGTTGAAAAGCGGAAAAAAAACTATTGTTTCAAGTTATCGGAAAAATCATCCTGTTTTCATTATTCATAAATATAGTAGTGGCCAAAAATATTTGTCAAAATTAATCGGAAATATTTAAATTTTAATACTTGTACCGACCCTTTCTAATCCAATCATGGATTAACATTTGATTTTTATGGAAAAAAATGTCCATTTATTATTATTATTATTGCCACTCACATTTTTTTTTTCTTGGTGCTATTTTTCTTTAGAATCAATAACAGATATACAACACAATAAACTATCGTGAAATTTTTTTTTCGCTTTTTTAAGCTGATAATAATATTCCGAATAAGTACCAAAAAAAAAAAAAAAATTGTTAGAAGACATCTTTCGAACGCTGCTGAGCTTCGAAATAAATCTATTTTTTTTATTAAGACAAGACTCCTAATAAAATATTAAAAGATTTTAGATCCGTCCCCCTGCATGTGTATGCAAAATATGATTTCGTTTATTTTATTACTCTTGTTATTTGTTTATTTTTAACACGGTTAGGTTTTATTTATTCGATTTAAAAATTATTATGCAATATATATATATATATATATATATATATATATATATATATATATATATATATATATACATATATATAAATTGGTATATCTTTGTATTATATTAAAAAAATTATTATTTTGATCTTCAGAAATAAACAGTTGTTAAAATACAGAAAAAAAAATTCTTTGTTTTGGGTTTAAAAACCAGGAAACCCATCCTATTTTTGTCATTTTATAAATTAATTAGTATATCATAGTATAATATTTAAAATTTATCATTTTTGTCTTGAGAAATAATTAGTTGTTAAAAAAAAAGAATTATTTTCATTTATTTTGGGTTAGTAACACCATGGAGTTTCTGGTATTTAACCTGATATAAAATGACAGCCCTACATCCTACGCAAAATGTCAAAATATTATTTTTTTTTAGTTCATAAAAGTGGAAAACATTTCATTTTTCTTTCCGAAATATGGATTACTCTCATTTGACCTGAATGTTTTGACATGTACATTGCACATGCGCATGCTTTGAGGTTGTTTTTACATGCCTCTAATTATTGTGGAGTTAACTTCAATGTTTGTGTATATTACTGGTGAATACACCTATGATGAATGGCCACATTTTTACATTTAAAGTAAATTTTGATTAAAATAGTTAGTAGGTCATCAAGAATTTATGTCTCCAAGTGAATGACGAAAATGAGAGCTGAAGTATATTTTCCTAGAATCCAGTACCCTACCTATGCAGACGATTTAGTCCTAATAGCGGATTCCACAGAAAGATTACAACAGGTCATGAGAGAGTGGTACGAAAAACTAAGAAGAAAAGGCATGCAGATAAATACTAACAAAAGCAAAATACTTCAGGTTAGACACACGATGGCTAGACACACCCCAGGCTGAAAGGCATACGGATGGAAGTGGAAGAAGAGGAAAATCCTGGAATCCAGAGAATTTGTGAGATACTGAACCTACAACTGAAATCATAGTTGAAACATATTTGAACACTCGTTTTAAGCATACCCTGGAGATGCAAGTTCTTGATGACCTCCTAATCATTGGAAATATTAAAAAAATTGAAAACCATTCATTTTTTTAAAAATAGCACACTTTTTCTTTGTAAGTGCTACTTTCAATTTGAGCTCGGATTTCTTTTCCTCAATAAATGCCAATGCGGACAATAGCATACTTTAGAATTTTTAATTGTAAAATTTACGTTAAATGTAAATATTTTGGCCATTCACTATTTACTAATGATAGTTGCACTCAGCAATAATATATACGAAAATTAGAGCCCGCTTTGTAATAATTAGAGACATATAAAAACAAGGACAAAACAAGTGCTCGAGAAGTATGATGAGAATGACCCATGTCTCACAATTTTGCCCACTAAATCTATGGTAAAAATATTTGATATTACAAAACTTAAATTTCAATGTGATTAAGATGATATCAAAATAATTTTTTACCGAAAAAAAATCGATTTTCAATAATTGTGCGCTGGAAGTACAAATCTGGGAGAAATATTAAACATAATTCATCTCAGTAGTTTATTATAAAATAAGTAAAATATATTTATAAATGACACATTCAGCAAACGTTTTAATAAGGTATGGTACCTGGAAGAAGAAGAACCCTGTATCCTGTGTACCTGTTCACCAAGGTATAGTACCTTGGGTTAATTTTCATTTATCATAGAATTCTTATTCAAAAAATGTCTATGATTGCCCTTTCAATAAAAACCTGCCAGCTATAGAAACGCTCCTTTCTCTGATTTATTTAATTTAAATTATATCGAATTCTGTATTTGTCTTTAAAAATGTGGGCAATGGTTCTCAATAGTTTGTTGATAAAGTTTTATTTTCGGAACTCGCAAAACCGTTTTTATGTTGTTTTTCCTCAGAAACTTTAGAGTTGGGGTTGATTCTTAGCTGATCCTGCATCAACTCGCTGCTAAGCTCACACCACCTTCAACCCTCAAGTAGTTCAAAAGTTACTCAACCGTTCTTTCACGTGCCTTCTTGATCCTACGACGCATCTGTTTGATTCTCACCACAGTTTTAGTTTCTTTAAGCTTAGCTAAATTTTTATTAACGTCTGAATTACAATGTACTTTTGTCGAAAAAATCTTAAACGAAAGAAAATTTGGGAAGTAGCTTATAATAGCCCTCACATGAATCACATGATTTTTTTAAATATTAAATACATTATACAACTTTTTTTATTGTGTTTAAGTAATAATAGCCATGAGAACATTCAGTAAGGTCATGCTGTGATACGGGGTAAGTGCGTAATTGTCTCGATAAATCCAAGCCCTTAACTCGTAAGAGCTGTCCTTTACGGAATGAAGCCTAGACACTGATGTATCAGAAATCAGCCACGAAACTTCGCTAATGTGAAGTATAACGAGTTGTAAAGATATTAGTTCCTACCTGTTAATAAAGTTGTGTCTTTCAACTTTTGCAGTTTTGTATTTCTAAGAATATTGTTTGTATAAAGAAACCGAACCAATTATTTACCCCCAGAGGTCGATGTCGAAGCTATTACAATACTAATACAGAATAAATATTGTTAACCACCCACTGAGATAATATAAAAATAATATTTTACAAAATAATATCTATATCTTACTACATCCCATCATTGGAAATTAGCTCAAGCACTTTACTCACTTACAAAAGTAAGTAATAGATGTTTCTTGACCTACGTTTTCGCAAGGAGATTGATACAGCTTGCCTACACGCTCAAACGCCATGTTTTTCTCAGGTTGGAAGGTCCGGTTTCGAATTTATGGCTGGCCCCCAGGGGGTCTACCGATCTTAAAGTCGATATAAAGCTGATAGAACTGAAAATACATTTTACTTGCTGTAGCTAGGATATATACCCACTTGGCAACTCCCATTCATCTAAATAAATGAAAAGAAAATGAAGAAGATTTGTAAATTAAAAAGAATATTAAGCGCATATATTTTCAAAATTTCACTCCTGAATGACAAAGCAAAATTGACATCAGATTTACCTCCGCACTAATTTCTACTGCTATATCCACTAAAACTATGATAACCTTACCCTTGATTCTTGACATATCATTGTTCTGTTTTTTCCTTAACCTTGGTTTTAAAGTAAATTCGTACAATAATATCACGATCAGTCAACTTTTAATTTATCATTGATTCACTTTAAGGTTTTTCTGATTAATTATTTTATTTTAATTTGACCAATGTTTCATATCTGTCCATCAAGGTGACAGGGGTCACCTCTATATTGAAACTGTTCTTAATCCAATCTTAAAACTCTATTTTGCTATCGACGAGGAGCCGGCGGAATGTAAGGTAATTTAATTGTAGATTTGGTAGACATTTTAATGAATCATAAAATTTTAATTAGAATTCATCCAGCTTGGGTAAATTCAATAATTCATGAAGTTTTTCTACATTATCTTTTTAAAAATATCTGATGTGACACTACATGACTTTCTGCCTCTTAAACTATACATCGTTGGCTCAAAAAATGATCCTGAATTTGATTACTGGTTTTCGAATATAGCAGTATTTCAAAAAAGGCATTCGGTGTCGGGACGTCCGTCTATTGACACATACACACGCTCTTGATTCTGGAGGTCTCATACCGTTTTAGATTTTATGTCGTTTTCCTTCAGTAGGCATTCGAACTGTCTATGTCGCTAGATAAAGCATTGGAAATCGATGGATTCGACACTTCAAGCGGAAGAACCCGCTTAACTTATATCTTTTTATCCTGTTGTTGACTTGTTCACCTCACAAATGGGTAGGAAAACAAGTATTTTACACTTAATTTTAACACTTAAAGCAAGTAATGAAATTATTTAATTAGAGTGGAAACCTAATTATTTGTAACATTTATCACTGAGGCGTATGATCACTGTATTAAATGTTAATACACCTATTGATGTAAGTTTATTATGAACTTCAAGACATAAAGTAAAGATCTGTTATATTATTTATATTGATATAAAAGTCTTATTTACCAAATTTGAGAAGTTTTACATTATATTTTAATATTATGTTTGGTGAATGTTTATAATGACCGCTCAAGTAAAGTACCGCTTTCGGTTTGCCAATTTAGACCAAAATCTATTGTGTTAGTTTAATAAATAACATAAATTATTTTAATAATTATTTTAAATAATTATATAAATCAAAAATACCAAATTTGAAAAGTATTCCATTGTATTTTAATATGATTTTTTATGAAAATCTATTTTGACTTACAAGTAAAGTATTACTTCCGGCAATTATATAATGACCAAAAGAGAGTTTCACAACTAGATGTTACAAAAATCCCAAATACAAAATTTCTACGGCTAACTGTTTTTGAGTTATGAGAGATACGAACGAACGTACGAACGTACGTTTAGAAGTCACGATGAAACTAGCGAAAATGGATTCAGCGATGGTCAGAATGGATATTTCCGTTAAAATCTGAAAATCGAAAATTTTCGCGATTACAATAATTCCTTTACTTCGTACAAGGAAGTAAAAACAGTTTTTTTTTTTTGGCAATTTGGTATATTACTGTTAAAATATGAACAAATAATGAAATATAATTCACGAACCTATGAGGACATTTATGTAGGAGCTGTAATAACTGATAAGAAACTACAAAATTTTCCATTGTCGTATTTATCTTTGAGCAACGTTTTGAACCCCGACTATTGAACGACTAACGGTAGGAGCATGTCCTCACCCATTTTCCCAGCTTCTATCGAGGATCGTTTGACTTAATCGGAATTCATTATTTACTGTTTTAACTTCTTAATGTCTCGCCGCTGTCGAAGCTCTAACATAATGTCTCATAAAAGCAAAGCTCCAAGCTTCTCTGTAATCCTTGCTATCATTGCCACAGTCATCGCTTATCGCAGCTTCAACATAAATCCACTCAAAGGGTGTCGCTTAGATTAAATGTGAGTTTAATTAGTCAATCAATTCGCGATGCTTCGAAAGAAAAACAGAGATAACGAGGGGGTGAAAAACAACACTTTCACTACAAATGGAACAAAGCGCTTTTCGAGGGATGTTTTTAAATGAAAAAAAAGAGAAATGACATTCCCTCTGAACAAGCATATCATAGTGTACTCTAACGATGGGGTTTTTTAAAATGTAGAATACAAAATTTTAATACTTTAAAAAAATATATATATATATATATATATTTTTTCGTATTCATGTTCAAGATTCTCGTTTTAAAGTGACGATTCGAATATGTAAGGATAATGGGTGTGATTGGTTAATAGTTAATTGGGAGGGAGGGAGAGATAGAGAGAGAGAAAGAGAGAGAGAGAGTTCTAGAGCTAAAGAGACTAAACTCTTTTTTTTCCTTTCCTGAAATTCCTTTCCTTTCCCTATTAAAAAGTGTACAGGATGTGGAATGGAAGGTAATGGGTTAATTCGGACTTGTACAAACAGGAGAGATACATGTTTGTGACAGTGCGAGTCAAATCGGATTATTCCGTTGATACTGATTATATCGGGTTAATATGAGGGAGATATTATCACTCTTCCTCATTTCCATCTCTCCCTCCAATTATCTCTCTGACTCTGCTAAGCCTAGGAATTAATTCCATCCATCCTAGCTGATTCGAATCATCCAAACGTTATTGGATATATCAAATTTATTTGGTAAAAGTTTTCCCTTAAAATCAAATTTGGTAATTGGGCAACTGGGTAGTTTGGAATATAAAGTTAATACTGATTTTTTAATTAGGTATATATTATAAAATTAAATGAATATTGTGGGAAAATATTTTAGTTTCGGTATTAAAATATATTGGACCATTAATAGGTTCAAGCAGTATTTGTAAACTACTTTCTTAGGGAGTACTGAGGTATTTTTGGGTTATAGTGATACAGGTTTTATAAATTGGTGTACATATACTCCCTCCCACAGAACCAAAACATTCGAACGCTCCTTCCTCGCCCGCTCCTCTACCCTTTGGAATTCCTTTCCTTCTAATATCCGCCATGCTTCTTCTCTATCCTCATTCAAATCCCTCCTTTTCCAACACCTTCTTTCTCTCCAAAATGATGCTCTCTAATTACGAAATTTCAGTTTAGGATTAACATCTGGATCAGAAGTGGATAATAGATTTTAATGTACAAACTTTGCTAATCAATTTATTATTTTTGTATTTTTCATTTTCTCTGTTTTGTTTTTTTTCTCTTTTTTTTTGTTTTGCTCAAATTAATTATATTTTTTCGATAAAAAAACCTATTTATTTGCTTATTTATTTTACTGAAGATATTGTAAAAATTAATTGGTCTGTATTCTATAGTCTTATGGCCAGATAATGTTACTGTTTTATTGGTTCCTTCTTGTTATTCTTAAGGGACCTAGTCCCAGAATAAAGTTCTTTTATCTATCTATCTATCTATCTATATTAACATTAAAAATAGAATTTCTCCAAAATATGTCAGCATTTAGTTATTAACAAGTAAAGTTATTATTAAGATACTTTCATGCTCCGAGCACATAGTAAGTTAAGAGTGGTGTAACACTTTTCACGGTTTGATTTTTTATACAAATCATGGTTGACGTGAGCAAATATTCTGGGTTTCTTTGGATACTACATCAATGAGGCAATGTTATCACATTTTTTTTTAGATCTTCGTGCGAAGCCCTTAGTTCTCAGGAGAATCTCGAAGTCAAAAAGTGAAGGCGTGCCAACTAACCCCAAGGGTTAACAATTTGGAAATGCTCTAATAAAAGAATAACAACTCAGAACAAGGATTTGTATTGAAAAACATTATAAAGGAAAAATAATCAATGGTAGATAAATAAAAGCAAATTTATCTAACATGTGAACATTTTTTTTTTGTACGCCATTTCTTCATGATTTATTTTAATTTTTCTACCAGTATTTTTATCTAAGCCCTTTTACTTACCATAATGTCACGTTAGTAATATTCACAATTTTGCAACATATATTGAAATAATATCACTTTAATATTCACATTGCAAACATGTTGGCCAACCAGCCCTGAACCGGATTTCAAAACAAAAACAGGACTGCTAAGGTCCAGAAAAGAAAAATCGAGAAGGGGTTGCACACTACAATAATCATAATGGAAAAGAGAATAATATGTGTCAAAGAAAAGAAGAATTTCTTGACATGTGAATATTATAGAAGAAAAAGAAAACTATAGAAAAAAATTACTTATCAAAGTGAAAAATCAACTTTCGTAAACCACATTTCCATAGAACCTCATACGAAACTGAAAACATTGTAACAAGTACCTGAACACTAGGACGTCATATGGTGAGAGGGTCTGGAGCCCATGTGGTGAGAATAAAAAGTCATTGGCCAACCATCTCTTATGCCAACCAGCCCCACAACCCCCTGTTCGAAAAAAAAAACAATCGTTTCTTCCTTTATGTTTAAATTTTTTTTTCTTACTATATTTTAGTTATAGATTATGAAGAAATGATTTTTTTTTTTTAACGAATGCATTAATTTCTTAAATAATCAATGATTTTTCATGATCTCCAAAGGATTATCCTGATTAAATAATAACTTTTAGCTGAAAGATGGAGAACATAAAACCTTCAAGCCCAATAACATTTCGAAGATATATTTTTGGAAAGTTCTGCCGGGACCCTAATGGAGCTGATGATAATTGAATTACAAACTATATCTCGTCTGGCATCAATACCCATTATAAAAGTCCTTTACGATCTACTCATTCATTTGCCAAAGATAATTAAATCGTGGGATATATATATCCCAATTAGGCAGTTTGTTTTTTTACTCGAAATTTATGGAATGAAGTGACGTAACTTTTCACATTCATCAATACATTCCCGAAAATATTTGTCTCTTACAATGTGTTTTCATTGAGGCGGAATCTAAATTGGCATCACGGAAGCAATGAGGCTTTTCAAAAGACAAAAACAACCATGACAAACAAAATTAAATGACTCTCAACCTAAAAACCCACCCGGAACTACCTATTTACACTGAAGTATATTTTTAAACTATACAAATCGACTCCTCAAAGTATTGGTTGATTAAATAGCATACCTTCATATCAATTTGACTCCCGCGCATTACTGCTAATAGATTCCAAACTATGGCTATAGTTTTTCAAATAGCAGTTCCCAACCAAAAGGTAACGTTTCACCAATTCGGGAATTCGTAAACTGGCTATGATTAATGGATAATCTCTTTTCGTCAGTTTTTATCAGACAGTTGAAGTGGGATATACTATTTCTAGTCTATATTTATGTGATTAGGTTGTTTGCGGTCTTCATGGTACCAGACTGGACCTGATCACTAGTCATCCACTATTTGAGAGGCTAAAGGCTTGGTTTGAAAATTCACAGCAATGAATTTATAAGACCGCACCCAATAGAAATTCGAAACTCCTTTCTACTAATGGAAAGATATAAGGATTTTGAAGTTGTATACACCGATGCCTCCAACCTGCCAGGATAATGCTCTGTTTTCACTGGAGAAACCATAGCCGCCATGAAAACTCTACACTCTACAAATGCTCTAAAAAAAATATTTGGCCGTTTTAACGTGCTCATTGAGTATATTAGCTGCTATCAACAGTCAACGACTAAGTGGTTACTTAATTAGAGAAATAATATACCCATGAAGGGTGATAAACGAAAGAGCTGCGACAGTAGTTTCCTAGTTGGCTCTTGGACTGCGGAATCTTGAGCAATCAAAAATATGACAAAGCAGTCCATTTGACCAAGAAAGGAGAAGTAGCAGGAGTAGCTGAGCTGTATGATGTTACCTTGGAAGACTGAAGGTGCACCAATTAAAGAAAAGGCTACCAGTAGATTGGAAGAAGAATTGGAAAGGAAAAGAGTCCAAGCTACTAGAAGTAAAACCTGACTGCAACAAATGAATCAAAACCTCAAGAAAAGAAGAAATAATGCTACGCCGAATTAAGATTGGGCACTGTCATCTTACATATGAACTGCTAAGACGTCTACCATATGAATCCCCTACATGTCAAAAGTGAAACAATGCCCCACAAGCAGTAAAACACTTACTACTAGAGTGTACCCAATTTGGAAAAATCAGAATAAAAATATCGAAAACATAAGAGAAGTGCTAAGATATAGATAAGGAAGAACAAGTCACCACTTTTTTTAAATTCTTGAAAAGCAATGGATATTACAACAGAATATAAATTGTCCCTTGAGGCCAATGAGCATTTAGATTAAAGGCGTAGAAACAAATTAAAAAATATTTTTTTTTTTTCATCTTTTACTTACATGGTAACCCCACATAAGGACCGTTCATTATTTTTTACATGCTCCATGCCTTAGAGGCATACTACATGATTGGTTCGCTTTATCAAATTTACATATTCAGTGGTTTAATACAATTCCAGTGTTCAATTGAAATAAAAACAAAACTAAATCAAACAAACAAAAATAAAAATAAATAAAAATGAAGTATAGCCAACAAGAAATCACCTACGCTGCCCATCTTTGGTCAGTGAGTCAAAGTCTATATTTTTAATAAATTTCAGCAAGTCTGTCTTGAATTTAGAAAGCAAATTTTGTTCTGTATCAGGCCATTGTCCATTTCTGAGAATTATACTTTTAATCAAATGAAAACGTTGTTTGTCAAATAATTTACAATCATAAAGTATATGTCTAAAATTTTGGATTTGTCCGTCTTCTTCGCATAAGTCTGTTTGTATAATGTTGAACCGTTTGAGATATTGTTTTGTGTTTTCATGTTCTGTCAGTAGTTGCGTTAGTTTGTAATCATTACTGTGTATAGTTCTGTAATTTTGTGATGTAATATGGGGTATAAATCTGTGTAAGCTAGGTGATTTGGTTGAGTTCACCCATATTTGGTCTCATCTTTTAACCAAATCAAATTGTAGATCCCTCTTTATGTATGAAAGCGGTACTTGATGGTATGAGGGCAATAAATCACTTTTTGCCGCTTCTTTAGCAAGGTAATCGGCCCGTTCATTACCCTCAACCCCTGAATGTGCCTTTACCCATTTAAGAGTCACTAATTTCCCTATGTTTTAAAGCTCTATTAAATTTTGTCTAATTTGGTCAGTCAAATGGTCATGAATGTCGGAATTATTTACAGAGTCCAGTAAGATTTTGTTGTCTGTATGTATAGTGATGTGTGTGTTCGTTAGTAGCGGGTCGTTACTGATGTATTCCGTCACTTTTAGCACAGCAAATTTTTCTGCCTGGTTATTCGAGCAATAGGATTCCAATTTGTATTTTTGTTCCACATTGCTTCCATCTGGTGCTTGGAATAACCATGCACATCCAGTATTCTCGCTGTATGTATATATATATTAAAAAAAAATATATATATATATATATATATATATATATATATATATATATATATATAGTATTTCTTTCTTCTTTTTTTTTTTTAGTTTTTACTCAAATTATTTATATTATATTCTACTTTCACCAATCACTACAATTGACTGTATGCTTAACAGATGAAAGTTTTTGGAAATCGTTAAAACATTCGACTATGGTTTTTTGCTTACTTCAAAAAATGAGGTAATCAGTATCATTCATAACTTCGCTATTCTTGAGACGATTTTTGATGATTCTTTTTTTTAATTAAAATGATATACTTTGAGGGTGGCTCTATAAAAATTTCACCAGGAACTGATGAACGTTTAGAGATAGAGCATTGTTTAGTTTTACAATTATTGGCAATGTATATTTTATTATGCATGATATACTGAAATAACAACCAAAAGTCGAGAATACTTAAAATATAAACTATTTTTTTCCATCGTTTGATATCTCACTAAGTAATCACTTTAGCCGTTAGTTAGGATCCGATCAAATTTCAGAGATAGAGAGAGGTACTCCTCAATGAACAGCAGGTAATTACAATCATCACGATAATTACAATAAATTAGTTTACAAAACACGTTTATAATTTAATTTGTTTATTTTTTTTTCAAATGAATAAAACAGGCATTTGCTCAACAGTGGGATACTTAATAGGCAATTAGTAATATGCAAAATATAAAAGTATATATCCTACATACAATGAACACGTAACATATAAAATTGTACTACTAAAATAAAAAAATATTCAACACAGAATTATACCTATACTTGTAGGTATATATATATATATATATATATATATATATATATATATATATATATATATAAAATATACAGTTTAATTATAGTGGAAGTTAGATAAACGGTAAATCAAAAGTTACTTAAATAAAATGTAAAAAGAATAAAGATAGAAAAATCTAATTCACCACAAACAAAAGGTGGTACACAAACATAAATAAGTGAATTCAACATAAATCGAATCTAATCTTTAGTTTATAATAAATAAATAAGCATATCTTTGGTGTTTCATACGAGTAGGGTGTTTAGATGGACTACTCATAGCTTTCCGTGTTAAAGTTTGTTCCCTGAAAAATGTAAAATAAAAACTTAAAAAAAAAAAAAAACATCAACACGGTACACAAGAACCACTAAAAATAAATAAATAACAACATTAAAAAAATAAATGCCTTTAAAACAGTATATAAGAACTAATAAAAACGAATAAATAAAAACTTTTTAGGAAAAAAAAAAACGTCCTTCAAAACGGTACACATGAACCTCTTAAAAGAAAGATTTTTTTTTTTTTACAACAGTAAATGATTAAGTAACATAAATGACTATTCCAAATCAACCTGAATAATAGAATAATTTATTTTTTTAGGTCGGTGCCAGGCCGTGACACAACTCTTTCTTTTCAACTGTTAAAATAACTGGTATAAGTTCTTCCCTTCAAAATTTCCAAGTTGATTCGAAAACAAATCGCTACAAAAAAGTTTTGGCCTGGCTTGGCATTGACATAAAAAAAGAATAAATTGTTGTTGATTTGAAATAGTTACTTATGATACTTAATAATTTACTTAAAAAGAAAATGTATTTCATTCTTTTAAATGTCTCTTGTATTCCGTTTTGAAGATTTTTTTTTTTCCTAAATACTTTTATTTAAACTCAAGACGGATTCATCACTATATATTAATGCTGTACTACAGATTCCTTTTCCGGCCCTCAGGAGCTATGAATTTTTATTAACGAGGTCTCAAAAGTAGGGGAACTCTTGGGGAAGTGAAGGATACAAATTTTGATTCTTAATTTTTTACTACAATTTTAATGAAAGTGATTAAAAAAATGTAGGTGGTTTCGAAACTCCGACGCTGACAAGTTGGCGGATCGAGTCGGGCTTTAAAGAATTCGACGCGGATGCAAAGACTCTTTTCTATGGAACGTACCGGGCTCTGCGTTTTAAAAAACAAAAATTTATGGTTTTCGGAGTAACGCACAATAAAGTGCTGCCCGAAAGATTGCATTGCTTGACACCTCCTTACCCAAGGAACCTAAGTTGACTCCATAAATTTTTTAACAAGAATGAAATTATTATGTGAAAATATTATTTTAAAAATAAAATGGGATGATAACGGAGGGAGAGAGGGAGGAGTGGGAAAACGTGAAACTTATTTTAGTGAAAATTTACTGCCGTTTATCAAAATTTATTGCCGTTTTTACCCTGTTCCTTGAAAATGTCTCCAACAAATGAGACTGAACAACATATGATAGATTATTATTGTATAGGTTATTTTGTATATTAGGGATTAATCCAACTATGAACCTGCGGATGCACTGTGGGGCAAAGCTAATATTACCTAATTCACCAATATTTCTATAATTGAATCTGAATATATTCCTAATTGAATAATTTATTTTACGTCAGCGTTTCAGGGTTTGGCCCCATCTT
Organism: Rhaphigaster nebulosa; assembly: GCA_948150685.1. NCBI lineage: Eukaryota > Metazoa > Arthropoda > Insecta > Hemiptera > Pentatomidae > Rhaphigaster > Rhaphigaster nebulosa. The sequence continues at coordinate 48,281,152 of OX411310.1, read as the reverse complement.
CAGGACTACATTTATATATCATTTTTACTGTATTCTAATATTATTCGATTGTTAGATCAGCTGATTCATCACAGGTATCCATAAACTTTCTTATGATTATTAATTACTGTTATTATATAAAATTTTAATTGTTATGAATGCCTTACTATGACTGGTTTCAATCTTTTATTTATTTTTTGAAAGATTTTTTTCCCGTCTGCATGGCACGTTATTTGATTTTCATAATAGTAAAAATGCCAGGACTACTTCAGAAATCAATAAAAATCAGCCCTTTGCATGTTTGTAAATGTTTTTATACATATGATTTGAAGAAAATTACCCCAGCTGCTGAAACACCCTTATTTTAGCCCCCGAGGACGATTTTTTCCCAAGCAACTATAACCTGAAAACTGTAATGGTAACAAAAAAAGATTCAACAATTCAAATTAATAAAATAGTAAATTATAATAATTCTATTGAGTTACAAAAACTAAATAAAAAAAAATCAATTTAATTACAAACAATTTAGAAGTTTTAGAAATCCTAATGAATTATTTTTTCTCTTCAAGCAAAATGGTCTTATAATTAGGGCGAAGTTCTGTAAGCATTCTTCGAATATTTAAACTTTAGTCGTCTTAAGTTCTAAGAAGGATTGAACAATTCTTTTGTTTAGATACAGAAAACTAAGGATTAGTATAATTATTAGATTAGGATTAGAATAATGGAATGTTATACGAGACAATAAATTTAAATTAAATCACTATTGATAACTCTAATTAAATCTGTTATTATACTTTGTTTAAAATTTTTTTTTTTGTTATAACAAACTTAAAAAAAAGAAAGAAGAATTGAGGGGTCCAGAAGCCAACTGATCCAATTTAATTTAATTTCAAAATTGGTCTAAGTGCAGAAATTAACTATAGATGAGTAAATGTACCTGTTGACAAAGAGATCCAGATATAAAATAAGTTTTAACATAACCAAAAGCACTTCCCAAAATGATTATGGAGCACGTAAATAATTTTGAAACTATTTACTGTAAATAACGCATTTTACGGAACTAAAATTGTTGGAGTAAAAATACTTTAAATGAAAATAATTCAATATTTACATTTCATTATTTGGACCTATTGGCTTCTGGTCCTCTCAATTATAGAATAAGGCATAATTCATAATGAATTATAATTATAAATTATATATATATATATATATATATATATATATATATATATATATATATATATATATTTTTATTTGATTAACGCCCCTACCTTGGAGGTTCATTGGCGTAGTACTATTCATTCAAATATTTTGATACCTATCTTTCTCAAGAACTTCGTATGGTTGTTCAAAGGTATTTTCGCTATCTTGGAGGAGTTCTTTGGGATTCTCTGGTAGGTTCGTATCATTTGATATTTAGTGTATGTGATTGCACATGATAATTAACTATTGTATTTATTTAAATACCATGAAAATTCATTCAGGAATTCAAGATAAATCAAAATTTATCGACTAATGACAAAATGAAAATGATAAACTTAGACGAATCCATATATATATATATATATATATATATATATATATATATATATATATATATATATATATATATATATATATATAATTATTATTATACTTGCCAGTTATAAATCGTTCTTCGAAAAAAAGTATGATAATCACCAAGATGCATGAGACGTCATGTTTCATAAAGAATGTTTAAACATTCTATGTAAGGAAAATGCGCAAGAAAATAAGAAAATATTTTTTTTTTAAATGAGGATGTATAAGTGATTTTGAAAAAAAAAAAAAATACAAGCAGTGATTGATTATAAAGTACGATATTTTTCAAAATAATAAAGACAAATTAAATGTTAAAGTCTAAAACATAGGCGATGAGAGAATAAAGCTAAAATTATAAGGGTGCAATTTATTCTTGAATATATATACACGATTACTATAAATATTTTGTTGACATTTGAAAATTAATGATGTCTTATTAAAGTCATAAATAAATAATTGATAACGAATGCGTAAAATTAAATTGAACTTTCAACTATAATTTTAAAGATTTTCGAATTTAGTACTTAGCGGTCATTAAGTAATTATAATTTGTAACATAAAAAAATAATTTAAAATACTATGAACACTTCTTTACATTAAAGAATATTCATCTCCATAAATGAGGTAATACTTGAAATACGGTCAGACTGTTTGCATATCTTGAAACGGATGAAAAGCGAAGATGAATGTGCAATATTAATTTCGCTGAGTAATCTCTAGGTAATTTGGACAAAGTAACAGTCCAACAAAGGATGGCTTACTAATGCTCTTTGCACAAGCTCTATTTACTTACATACATTTAGGCCGCTACAGTTTACTGGACCTCTCGGCAACTTCCCACTCAGTTCAAATGTGAACAGCCTCTGAAATTACCTTCTCTATGAGAGTTTGCTTTGCTGATCTTTATGCGACTTGTCTATTAGCAAGATTGCTATTTCAGGAAAAAAGTTAATAATTTCTTTAAAATTATTACAGTGCGAAAAATCATTTACAAAAATGACATGTAGCATCTAAAAAAATCTGGCCCGTAGAATTTTAAAGATTTTTTGCAAAAATACAGGCTATGAAAATTGTTTGATTTTGTAGTTATCATATTTCATCGATTAGTAAATTATTTTATTGTACATCTTACTTCCCTCTCGGTAATAGATCAGTAGATTACATTTCTAGTGCTTCAAAGTAAAATAATTATTGCACTGGATTGTTAAAAAAAAAATAAATCATACTTTTGAAAATGCATGAAGGATCTAAGCTCAAATTTTGCATTATCCGACCTACTAATTAACATGTTAAATACGAAATTGGTTAAAGCAGGAGGACCTCAGGGCAGTGTTCTGAAACCATTACTTTTCATGTTATATTTTCCACAACACGGCCAGACTTTATTGGCTACATTTCCTCATGTAGCAACAGCGCTCCTAACATCACATGAACACCAACTCTACAAACTATCTTCAACCCGCAAATCCACCATGAAGATATTTTTGGTTGGACTACTAGAAGGAAAATAAAAATTAATGAAATGAAGAGTACGTTCATAATTTTCACATTCAATCATGAATGTTGATAATGTGACAACTACATTTCAGGAAGTGCATAGCTTTCATTCATTGTAAGCAATTTCAATAAACATATTAATCTTTCTAAAAAATTATTTTTAGAAAGGCTAAAGGTTATAAAAGTTAATTAGAAGGTTTCAATAATTATTTTCAGAAAGGTCAATATATTTATTGAAACTGTTAACAATTGTATATATATTTCTATGTCTGAGATTTTGTATTGACCAAAAATTATAGCCATAGTCAATGGGGTCTCTTTATGATTAGATTCTCCGATATTAATGATTAACAAGTACTATTGCTAATTATTAATTCCTTTGTAAATTAGGAAAATGAAATTCAATTAGGTTTAAATGGTATCAATAAAAATTTAGCTAGCCGTGTCGAGACAATATTTTAATGTTTAATGTAATTTCAAATATGTGGTTTAAATATCCATTCATACGACTTTCCTTAATGCATTTATTACGACTTTCCTTAATGCATTTTTTACGACTTTCCTTAATATATGCAAAGCCCAATACAATATTTGTTAGCTATATCTTAGCTAATATTGATCCGATAAAGATGTTTTTTTTTGTTTTTTTAATTTGTCCTGTAGGCAACCTAATTATCTTTCTAGTGTAGTTTTCAAGTTATTCGAAAACATATGAAAAAAAAGTCTGGTTTCAATAGGAACAAGAAATACTTTTAAACATTAAAGCGTTGAACAATAAACATAGGTAGAAAGTACACGTACACAAAGTATAATACGCCGTATCATTGCAAGTAGTGGTGCGATTTAGATGTTTTTTTGTTTTTGCTTTGTCCAGCTTTTAATTACCTTTCAAGTGATGGCTTATGAGTTTTTTTATAACATGTAATACTTTTTGAACATATATTTGCCAATATAATTTAATTTTGTCACGGCTATTTCTAGAGGATGTACACAACTGAAAAGTTTTGGAGTTTTAGGGAGAAGAGATTCCAAGGACTTTAGGCTTTAATTTGTTGATAGTATATAATCTCAGATTTAGAAATATGCATTGTAAACATTAACCTTCCTAAAAATTATTTGTTTGTTTACGAACAATATTAAGATTTTACGTTCGGATAAACCATGACAACAATTTTTTATGAACCTTCAAATATTATGACTTCAATGTATGCTGTAAATAAAGTTGTATAACGAGTTTGAATTTGTCAACAGTTCGTCCAACATCAACAAGTCTGCAAGAGGTGTCGAGGCGCTACAAGGGGGAGTGGGAATAAAAAAAAAATAAGAGAAGTAAAAACGAGAAGTATTATTAAAAGTTAAATAGAATGCTTCTGGTTTAACAACACTTTGAGACAGCTTCCAAACTGGAGAAGTTTCAACCTCGTTCGTTATCTTCTAGCTTGTAGTGCTTATAAACTTTCAAGTATAATGCCTAAGGCTGTAAATATAAAAATTAACTTAGCACCAAAATAAAAATAAACATTCCCCATAATTTATTTATAATCTTATATTGTAAATTTGTCGCTATTATTATAGGAATTAAAAAACGATTCCAAATCGATAGATACTCGCATTTATATATATATATATATATATATATATATATATATATATATATATATATATATATATATATTTATATTTATATTCTGGTTTAATAAAACTTACAAAAAAAAACAGAAGCTAAAATATGAATTAATGCTAATTATATCTCTTATTATGTAAAAAATATCGTCATATCTTGAAGTATAAAAAAATGCACTTTTTGTAAAATTCAGTTTATAATTTTATTGTTGATTGTTATTGTTTGTATTACACTGCGGCAAAATTTCACATACATTAAAAGTGTTTTTGAAACAGAAGATGATCCTCAGAAATGATAGAAACTGATTTTTTTTTTTCGTTAACGAGGAATTTGCCAAAAATCACTAATAATTATTCAATTCGTTCTTATATATATTAACAGTAAACATATATACAGAGAGGTTTTCTTTTTTACGTAAAATCAAAATTTAAAATTTCTTAAAAAACATATACATAGTTTATGTGTTTTTGTGTTTAATATGTCTGTGTAAAATATATGTGAAATTAAAAAAAAATATTTTTAATGCTAATATAAAATGTGCATACCAAATTTAATAATGGTGCCTATCTCAATGGGATAAGTAAAAAAAAAACGATTTGTGAAAGCTTGTAACTAAATTAATATCTTACGAATAACATCGGGTGTGGTAAATAACTTAAAAACGCAGTTTGTATAATGAATTTTTGCAAAGTAAATTTTATTGTTTAAAATTCCACACATACAGTGTATCTCCATTTCAGTTTGAAAGTTTGAAAAAACTTGGCATAAAAATACAAGGTTTTGTTTTTGGTAATAGAACTCATAAAAACGTCACCATAAAATTTGGCTCATACATTCTTATAACATGTATATGTAATGTATATATATATATATATATATATATATATATATATATATACTTTTTCGAAAAAATAAAAAAATTCATGTATGCGATCTTAAAAATATGACCTTTTGGAAATTTTTTAACATTTTAAAATTGGTTGGGTAAATTCAAAATTTATATCAAATTAATGCCCATGTAATTATGAAAAGAGTGGCACTATATTGAACATAAGAGGGCAAATAGTTTTTGGAGTTATAAGCTTTTGAATGATTCGAAACCTGGCAAAATAAAATTCCATTTTTGTTTTGTTTTTAATATATTACTAAAAACTAAAAATGAATCTGAAACTTGGAATTTTTTACTATATTTATACTTAGAAGATATATTATTATTATTATTATATATATATATATATATATATATATATATATATATATATATATATTATTATAACTTATAAGTTTCACTCATTTTGAAGACCTCGACTATAAAATTAATTTTTTTACAGCTTGATTTGGTGTGGAATGGCCCATAGTTAAATTAACTAAACGTCAATGTGTAGAAAACAGAAGAAATTCTAGAACCACAGTACATTCCAAGTTGAACTTGGACTTTTTTGTTAAATTATCAGAGGGAAAGAGTCTCATTTCCTGTCACCCTCAATTGTGCTAAGCACCCACCCACGCTTCGGAGAACACTAATGGTTGCCAGCTCCAGGAAGTTGACCTTCTGCTTGGCTTAAAAGAATTAAGGACTTAGCCAATGCTTTTCTACAGATTAACAATTAACTGTTGAGATTAAAAGGTTTCTAAGCAGGCAGTCTTAAGGTCAACTTGTTGAAATATTAATAATGATTTTAACAAATTAAAAAATGTATATTACTGAATATTTAAATAAATCTGGGAAAAACAGATGAAAAAAAACATGACAAAATCTAAGAAATTATTATTCCACATGCTTATGTTTTTTATGTTCCTTTATGCTTATGTTCCTTTTTTTTTTATTAGTGGTCTTTAACTTCTCTTCCTCGCAACACGGCCCGTTTGTGTTTGTGTGTGTACTTGTAAAGTCTAGCCCGAAAACGAAGTTGTACCAAACAGAAATTACGTACTTAATTTCTTAGATGCTACACCAACTTTTTCGCCAAAACGGAATTACCGGAAGTGCCACTTTATATCTTCGATTTTACACATTTTTACAATTTTATCGAAAAAGGCTCTTACGATTTTGATCAAACTCGTTAGATAAATGTACCATTAAATGATCATTAACATAAGCTCGGTCTTATTCTCACTTAAATAGTCTGACAGGGCTTAAATGCCGAATTTTCAAAATTTATTTTTCTAAAGTACCTTTAATTTTGCTTATTTAAAATAATTTTCCTTCTATCACTGGCAGTAATAATGGAAACTGGAAAAATATATACTTTGATAGAATTTGATAATCAACTAAAGAAGAAAAAAGGATTAATATTTTCCCAGATTGAAAAAATATTTCCGGAAATACCAATAGTGATACAGATGTATAATATGCCGTTGAGAACCTAAAGATTTTAGATTAAAAAAATTAATATTTAACATATACAGTCGTAGAAGGTAATGAAGAGTGACGTATAAACACATAAACTTAAATGATTGTTGTAAATAATAATTTTTACTGTTATATTATTTAAACATTATATTCATTGAAATATTATATTGTTATTATTATTATTATTATATTATAATATTATATTGTTTTAATGGATACTAAATGAAATTTCAAAGGAGGAAGTGAAAGTTGTGTGATGCGCACACCAGATTTTTTCCTTGAAAATATTCTTTTATATTTTTATCAAAGATTATATTATTTAGTTATATAAATAGATGAGATTAAATTATAAACCCAAGCCACAGATCATTTTCAAAGCATAAAAAAATTAGACTTTCTGAAATCAGTTCCTGGAAGATTCTCTTTTCCGTGTTCGTAAGAGATAGAAAGGATACTTTTTCACTTTAATTCCTTATAAAAGTTTGTACCTTAGAATTATTATTAGATTAAATGCTTAATGAAGATTTTTAAAAATGATGGTAATTACAAATAATATTAATAAAGGATCAGTCAGGTAGAAATAAAAATAAATAAATTGTTTATGTTTTTTTTTTCTATACAGGGCCATTACGTCACAAGTACTAACTTAAATTAAAATAAACCTGTACCACTACAACCCGTGAAGGGTCTTCGGTTCAGTACGAGGTTAAGGATCGTACTGTTTCTATAGTAAGTCAACGGTTGTGCAAGGAGAGGATTCGGCCAAGATCACGGTCAACCACCAAGTTTTTTCTCCCAATTAAGGGTTATAGAGGCTGCGTGAGCCCCAGGAGAGTCTCCCGATCCCACAAGGCCGAACCACGGTTGAAAACAGAATAAATAATTATCTGCCACAGCCGGTCTCGAACCCGGGACTAAACAATTAGTAGCACAGTGCCCTACCTTCCTAATTATGTAATATATTAAAAGTGACAAACCGAATCAGATACGAGGTAAAGGGGTTTCCTCTAAGGCCAAAAATGTTTGTTCGAATTATTTATTAAAAAATTCTTGAGTCTTTTCTAAATAGATAGATAGATAGATAGAAAATACTTTTATTAATAATAATTACAGAATTTGATGTTATTTACAAAATTGTTCAAAGTATTATTACTGACATAGCTACGGCTGTCTGTCAGGAGCGCTTTTAATTTGAAAATGATTATATATCATTATTGTTTATTTATTTTTAAATATCTAAATACTTATTAAGTTAATAACTAATTTATTCACAAACAACCCAATAATAATAATAATAATATCTAATTACATCTTATATAATCCATTATTAATGATTAATTATGTCTTATATAATAATATCCTACAATAATATCTCAATTATATCTCAGATAATAATATATACTTATATCCAACCATTAGTATACCACTCATTACACTATTCAATAATATCCAATTAATGTCTGTTTTATCTATTTATAACATATATTATTAATCAATAATATCCAAATACTCATTAAGATATTAATAATTAAAATTTTGAATAAGAAAGGAACGGTAGATATAGGCTTCCTTCAAGTAACTCACTAGAGCTGCCCAGTCTTCGCCATTTAGGTATTTGACCATATCAGTTTCAGTGACAGTAACTGCACCAAAATGTTTTTTCCTCATTCCCTCTAAGACTTTACAACGTCCTAAATAATGAAATACATCTTCATTTTCTCCAATATTACACATAGAACAAATGTAATTCTGTCCCTGAATGAATGGTCTGTAGTTCAAGTTGAGAAGTTCGCCTCTAATTTTAATTATGACACTTATATCAGATATAGGTAAATTTAAATTAATATAATCAACATCAAAAGATAATTGCTTGTAGATTTGGTAATATTGGCCGTTTAAAGCTCTTTCCCTATAACACGTGTCATAATAGATAATAAGGCTAGATTTCAATGCTTTTAAATCTTTCCCCAATTGTTCAGCAGAACTGAAAACTGGATTAAAGTTGCATTTGACCTTCTGGGACCATTTTATCCATTCCTTTAACCATAGTAGTTTCCTTTTGATCACTTCTTCTGCAACCAATTTTGTTAAACGACCTCCATCTAGATTTAGAGTCTTCAATATGTATTTAAATTGCAATTGAAACGTAAAAACATGAATTGGTGAAATTTTGGCCTCTAAATATATCATGTAATTTGGAGTAGTTTTTGGCAATTTAAATATTTTCTTAATGAAGGTCCTCTGGACACTTTCTATTTTATCAGTATATCGGTAGCCCCAAACTTGACTCCCATATGTAAGAATTGATCTAGTTACAGACTTAAAAATGTCATTTTTTGCTAAAAGAGGAATATGTTTATTTAGAAATAGATTATTCCAAACACTATTAAGACCAAGCAAAGCATGGCGAGCCGTTTTATTAAAGTGATCTGTGAGTGTCAAACTGGGAGACAATGTAATTCCTAAATACTTATAACGGTTGACTACCTTGACTGGTTGATTATTAAACTTCCAAGAATCACGTTCACTAAGTTTTCCTCCACTCTTCCTAAAAACCATGATATTTGACTTGGATAAATTCACTATCAAATTCCAATTTTTAACATAACATTCAAGCTCATTTATCATGTTTTGCAAAACCGAACCATTTTCATCAAGAAACACTATATCGTCTGCAAATAGTAGGAGTTTTATTCTGTATCCTCTAAGCCATATTCCTCCACTTAGGCAATCCTTAATATCATTTACAAATAAGGTAAATAATAAAGGGCTCAAGTTGCAACCTTGCTGAACTCCAGATATTGTTGGAAAGAGTCTTTTCTAAATATATATATATATATATATATATATATATATATATATATATATATATATATATATATATATATAATAAGGAGGTTGTAGACATGGAAAGGCTCAACAATTATTTAAAAATATGTAAAATCGAGCTTGTGGGATCATTATGCAAGCGAAATTTATTTTTAAGGGATAAAAAATAAACTCATATTTATTTTGTGTTATCTTTATTGTTTAGTTTATTAACTTCAAATTTAATTATGACATACCTAGTTTAATGTCCTCCTGCTATCTTTTTAAAATTTATAAAGATGAGAAAATAGAAATTACTTTTTATAATATTTTTAGAATCCGGAATTGAAATTAATGATAAATTTAGATTAAATTAAGACCAATTAACTGTTAATTAATTTTAATTTTTAACAAGTTTCACCTACAAAACCACAATAGTCCAACACTTTCAACTGTTTGGTCTTCGAAAGTGTTTAAAGACTGTCATCACTTAAACATTTGTTCCATACTGTTTAAGCTTCAAAAATTGATTATTAATTTAACAATTAACCAGCTAAAGATAGAAAAATCGTACTTCAAAAGAAAAACGTAACGTTCCAAAAGTCATGGTTTTTGCTATTTATCATTTTTTTAAAAACTTCAGTGCCAAATGAATTGATATTTTTTCAATCTATTTAGAACACCCATAGTATGTTGTTATCTCTTAATAGTTCTTGAGAAAATAAAAAAAATATAAAGGTACATAAAAAACTCCATTCTCACTCCCTCCTGCTTGCGCCTAAGGGTCCCTCTAATCCATTGGTAAACACAAATACAAGACAAACATTGCTAATCACGTAGCTATTGTAGCCATCTAAGACCGATATAGCCCCTAACTATTTGATCTGCTCAAGTAGCCATGTTTCGGTTTATTGCTAATCAACATGGACCCAAGTCAGTTACTGATAGTGTATAATGAGCAAACTGGCCATTCAGGTCACAATATTACTGTTGTGCGTTTATTGCAGTTCAGATCATAGTTCATAAACGATATATGAAGTATTTCAAAAAACATTATCGAAAGTATAATCTATAAAATAATCTTAAATTTATTCCTAGATTTGTTAGATTAATGTTACCCTATTTCCAGCAATCTTTATTAATGATAGATAATTCAGTCAATGATGTAATCTATCGATCAATGATAGATAAAACCCAGGAGGGCAAAAAAAAAAAAAAATCTGCACAGAATTTTTTTTATATTAATTAAAATCGAATTAAAATTTGGAGAGTGAATTTAAATCAGTTCACACGCTTTCAAAAGGTCCGTAAAAACTATTAATTGCTTTAGTCAAAATTTTGAGTATCTATTACTCTATGTTTTATATGTAGAAAATTAAATGCGGGTCCCAAAAATCCTTCATGTACAGACCATAAAATCCATTTTTAGAAACAATTTTAATGAAATAATGTAAACGATACTTTATTTATAATTTAGATTTTTAGGTAGGGTAGAGAGGGAAATAAAATTAACAAAATAAAAATATTCTTAGATTATTTAGATTTATTTTTGCGGTTTCTTTTTTTGTTTAGGCTTTTGTCTTTTCATTTATAACACCTACGGACCCGTTACTTCGATCAGTGACGCGGTATAATATCTTTATCTATTGAAGGGACAAATCATCGTACTAAAATAGGATTACTTTTATATTATTTACATTATTTCTATCATATATTTTCTAGAATTAGATTATTTAGCTTTATTTTCGTTAACTATTCAATATTCTCTTATACCAATCTATAAATACTTTTGTTAGATATGAATTTCGAAATTCGTCAAATAACGGAGAAAAATTTGTTTACGTAGGTGCCTAATGAGTAATGAATTTTTTTATTTTTTATTATTATTTTTTACAAACTTTGATATTTTACCAGGTTATTAAATATTATAGACATTCAAAACGGGAAAGATGAGATCTGTTGACGATCTAAACCAGAGGTGCCACAACCAAGGATTCCCAATATTGAGGCGTGCCACAACCTCAACCCTCCCTCCCTATATCCTGCCTCCTTCACAATAATTATTTCCATAGGATTTCGTCAGAAGTAAACTGTCGTAAGTAACATTTTCAAAGTTTTACAATAGAGAAAAAAGTGGTCAATCTTTATATTCTAAGTGTTGCATATTTTATTACCCTTTTAGCTCATCAACTATACTTACACTCGAAAAATATGGTCAGAATAATGCAAATACAATAATTAAATCGAAATTGGTCTTAAGCGGCACGCGTGCCTTGGGTTGGGCACCCCTGATCTAAACAACGTTTCCCATCATACTAGCGACAGCTGTATGAAATACTGTTTAAAAACTACTAAAAAAAAAAAAGTGTTTTTAGTTTTTTTTTGTTCTGCCTAGAATTTCGTCTAAAATGGAGGTAAAAATCTTACTTATTTTATATGTCACAACTGGAAAATTGACGTCTACGAAACTAAAATACGACTTTTTTTAATGATTTTTTCAATTAAATCAACAGATTCAATTAAAAATAGTTCCCAAGTGATCAAGGCACTCTAGCAACTACTTCTAGCTACCATATTCTGTTAAAAATTGTTAGAAAACATACTAATAGAAATGCATGTAAAAGCAAAACAGGAAATAACTCAAAAAATATAAATATTTACATAAAAAATATTGGCGAAATATCTGAATATTGTAGCTGAAAGTAGTTGCTAGAGTGCCCTGATCACTTGAGAACTATTTTTAATTGATTAGTTTTCAAAAATGTATTAAAAATGTGGGGTAAAGAGGAAAAATAGATATTTGAGCGAGCGCTTAAGCCTTAAAACTAGATTTTTGGGGACCGAGTCCCTTAATAAAAATTTGAACTTCCAAATGAAGCAAGATTCACACTGCAGTTTCCGGCCTAGAATACATCACAAGGAAGAAGATAAATCAAGTAACTGTTTCTTAATTATTATTCTGAAGAATATTATTTAAATTGTTGGTTATACAATTAAACATTAACAAAGTTAAATTGAATAGTAATGGTCATAAATAAAATTAATTAATTTGATTGTTAATTAACTGTAAGTTACTATATATTTTCATCATTGATAAAGTCTCTTGATTAAGCATATATATGTTTTATTTTCATATCTGTTATCGGTTGAAATATAAATTAATCATTTAGTTAGTAAAGTGTGTTATTATTTCATCATTACTTTAGCTCTCCTTGACTATAAACATAATCATATACAGTTTATTTAATGAATAATTGTAAAAGAGGAAGTGAAATCAGTGAATATTAATGAAATATTATTTAATAAAATATTTTTGATGCAACTTCTTCGTCTGTCTTGTAGTAATAAAATTAATCTCACGCTAACTTTATATATATATATATATATATATATATATATATATATATATATATATATATATATTAGTTACAGCGAATCTTTCTTTATATGAGCAATATGACTGGTTTTCGGTTTGACAGATAAATATTTAGAATAATAATAGTTAATTTATTTTTTTGGATAGGTTGAAAAAAAGAACATTTTTTCTAAACACTGGCAATAAAGTCAAAATCAGTCAAGTGTAATTTCAAAGGAGTAAGCAACGTTGTAGGCGTTGAAAGGTGTTATTGAAGTTTATGTGACAGGTCTGTAGGAGCTGCGTGCGGGGGCGTTAAAGGCTTGAGGATAGCCTCGTTTTTACGAACCCCACCCAATTTCCAAGCCGTTTATGACCAACGATTGGGGTTGTAAAAGAGGTTACCTACTTTCTCACCTATCGTTACAGTCCTGTCTTCTGTTTCCTACGTCGATTCTCGAATTTCTTCATTTTGTTTTAGCACTGGCGTAATTTTTATTACTGCGAGGACCATGAAACTTTTTAAGGAGATTGAAGCTATAAAGACGGAAACAGCTAAAAGGACTAAGCATTGAAAATTATGAATTTTTTTTTTTACATCAATGAATATATTTTCTTAGGCTAATTGAATAACACTTTTTTTTAAGGATTAATGTTTTCAATATATTTCCGCGAGTTAGACCGCTTTATTTAATCGTTTTCATAGTGTCGAATTGAAATGAACTAACCAGCTACCTACACTACACTCACCATGATTATTTCAAATAACATTAACAATTAGTTTTTAAAATAATTCCTAGCGCTATGACATTTCTGTTGATGTATTATTATTTAATAAAAGGGGCTAAATTGAAGGAACCAAAAATTCAGTTTCGTCTCTGAGATATTCTTGGTTGAAGTTTCACGACTTCTTGTTTTTGTTTTTTTTTTTACTTGAAGATTCACTCACAATTCTCCGAATATTTCGTTTTAAATAAGTGTTATAGTTTTTTTAGGATGTTAAATAGCACCATAAAGCAGTTTGGGGAATCGTACCCATAATGCAACAGACGCAGTGATCGGTAAGTTAAATTATTAAATTAATCGATTTATTTCAATGATAATAATCTTCGTTTCAAATCTTTGAGATGTTTAGTTTGGATTAACAATCGCTTACTGATTTTTCAAATATATATTTTTAAATATAATTTTAGATTTTTTTATTTAACGAAGACCATGGAGATTGTAGATATCCACTCATTGAAATAAAATCATTAAAGTGCGGCGTATATGAATTTTGTTTTAACGTAGAATTACGTTCATTGAGATGTTGGGGCAGACAAATTTTAAGACCCTTTGGTTTTATTTTAAACTCTCATTGCTCTGCTTCTATAAATGCTAGAAAACAAGAATAATTGAACAGAAAAAAATGTTTTATAAGTGATTGCCATAAGAATTTTTTTATTTTCATTTAAAGGAGAAGTACGGTAAATGAGTAAATTTGACAAATTTTGAGTGCTGAGTTGACCACGTCACCACTTCTCGTTCACTTAAAATAATGTATCTATTTCGATTTCATGATTTTGATGTTAGCAATTATTTACTTGCTTACTGTACACACTTCAAATTCAAATTTTAACAAATATATTTTATTTCTAGATTTACATGAATTTTATTTTTCTCAAAACTAAGCATTCTAAGTAATTCTACGTCTTTAAAACTCCATGGGCGAGTTATAGATACAGCCTCTCTACGATTTTTTTCTAAAACTCTATGACCAAAAAAGTAGAAATTATATAGATACAGATGATATTATATTAACAATTATTTCTCACTACGCTGACTTTTATTGCTGGCATTAGAAAATTTGAAAGTAAACTAAAATCTGTTGGGAAATCTTAAGGTAAAACAAAAGTTGGAATGAATAATTGAATGAATAGCATTAATGCAGTTCCGGGTAGGTTCGAGAACGCCGCCCAATAGATCACTAAAAAATGTTAAAATGTTTGGGTATTTTAAAAAGAGAGAAAACGACCACGCGGACGACTTAGAAATATATGGAAGGATATCATGTAAGTTAGAAAAGGCCCGAAAATTGGAACTGAAAAGAATGGTGTTTGAGCAATGGATCTAGGCTATTATCCGAATGATAATTATTAAATTATTATAATAATTTAAAAATATATAATTTTTTTAAAATTTTAATTAAAATATATCCGATGAATTCGTGCTCAAGAAACTATCTGATAATAATTCCGTAAATTTCCAATTATATATGTTTTACTATCACTTTATTCAGTTTTAATGAAAGATCATCAAAAGTTATTTGCCTCCAACAATTTGAAATTCGGTAGACAATAGATGGAAATTATTGTTAACACGATTTATTTTAACACCTTTATATATTAATAAGGGCGACTGAAGGTATTATTTGAAATCAATGATATAAAAATTCAATACATAATAAAATTCTGATTTCTATCCATATACAGTCAAAGGAAATCCACTCGACATACATAATGCATACTACCATTGGAGGGAAATCTGAAACTGTGAAAGAATTTCTAAACGATGGCGAAATAAGCCGAGAGATAAGTATCGATATAGAAAGATGAAGAAAGTATATTCGCTACAGATCATCCTCCCACATCCCTAGGGATAAGTTAGAGTCCGATATCCCTATCTAACTCAGGTCGTGCGCTGATGGCACCCTATCTCTTTTGGGACACTTACTTTATTTTCTCTACCTTACCTCGCGGTCTTCTTTTGCATGGTTTTATTCAATAGTCACTGATTTTATTGCTTTTAAAAGCACAGCGTTCACAGAATCTGAATTTTTTAAAGTTTAAAGTTAGTAATAAACAAAAGAATTATGATTAATACACTATTGTCTGATTAAAATGTATTTGATGTAATACACAGGAGAACATTTTTTTGTTAAAGGTTTAAGAACCTTTAGCGAATCTTAAAATTTTGTTTGAATTTGTTAAAAGTTTTCTGAATTACAGGCGGTTTTTTAATCATTTGAATTCTAGATGGACGGAATTTTTAGTAAAAATAAATTTTATTTTTAGATTTTCCGAAAATTTAAATAGGTTTTTTTTTTTTTTTAAAGTGCTAAATACAAACCCGATACCATTTTTGAATAAAAATAATTTTTTTAAATGCTTCACTTCGTAGAAGAACAACACTTACTGTTTTCATTACATACAATTTAATAGAACCTTCAGATCGCTCTAAAATTAATTTCTTTCATTTAGAAAATTTGATAACTCTGAAATTTACTGAACTTTAGACCGGGTTCATAAATTAATATGTTACAAGTTTTATTAAATTTTCATATTAAATATCAATTTACTATGACATTCTGAGTAAGGTCAGTTACGTATAATAACAATAGACCCATCAGAACGCTCTATAACTGAATTATTTCATTTGAAAAAAAAAAAAAGAAAAAGATCACTCCAATCATTACTGATTCTTGATCACAAGTAATGATTTGATGTTTTTATATATAATTGGTTAAGATCCCGGGATCTCATAGTAATTTGAAATTTAATTTAAAAATATGAAGCCGAATTTAAAGTTTATAAGAAATATAAAACCATAATTTGTAAATCAGAAATATAGTATTAAATTTTAAAGCGATATGAAGGTCCTATTGAATTGTATGTAATGAAAACAGTATGCTTCTACAGAGTGAAGTGTTTAAAAAAAAAAAAAATATTCAAAACTGCTGTCAGATTTGGTTTTAGCACTTTGAAAAATTTCTTCATTTAAATTCACTGGTGAATTCTAAAAAAATCGCCCTTCTTGAAATTAATTTAAAGCCCTTCAAATATTAAAAAAAACACCCGTAATTCAGGAATCCTTTGACAGATTCAAACCAAAGGGTCGGTATGGATTCTTAAACCACGCGAGTGTTTCTACTTGATGTAGAACAAACGTCAGCAACAAAAAAAAAACTCAATTTTGTTATCAATTTTTTTTCACACAAATCTTCTGGATAATGCAATAACTGTTTATATGAGTGGAAAAAATAAGTTTCTCTCTTCCCAAAGAGTCCAAGAACATCGAAATCTTATAAACTGAAGACAACATACAAAGATTCAAATCAAAACGTAATTTCGAGCCTTAAAAGTTTTGAGCTCCCTCGGAATGGAAAAAAAAAATGTTTTTGTTGTCGATGATAAATAAAACTTCTAAGTAACAGAGTGATAAATAAGTAAGCAATATTAAATAATGACTAACTGAGAAGCCAGAGACGTTGACTGTCTTCCATATTGGCTAGCGTTCTATTATTTTTCAAGATTTATTCCGACTAGATGTTACACTTGACTGGCAACTTAGCTGCCATACAAATGATACATAGTTCCTAGTTATGCCGATATATCGGTTTTATCTTAATTTTAGACGAAATATATACCGGAAAATGATTTTAAATATAAAAATGAGATGTGGACCGGACCTCCTTGATTGGCGTAAAACTTAAGTTATAAAAGTTGAAATGAATAGATCTTAAAACATAATTTTTACATTAAAAATCTTTACACAAAGAAGATCCGCGATATAGTTATTTGGAACTTGCTAATGCTTCAAGATGGCCTTAAAATGCTAATATTAACACAATGAATTTTTGTCCCGAATAGATCTTAAAACATAATTTTTACATTAAAAATCTTTACACAAAGAAGATCCGCGATATAGTTATTTGGAACTTGCTAATGCTTCAAGATGGCCTTAAAATGCTAATATTAACACAATGAATTTTTGTCCCTTCATATATATATATATATATATATATATATATATATATATATATATATATATATATATATATATATATATATATATATATATATATATATATGAAATAAATTAGATTGAGCCTTTTATACCCTCATGCGGATGTCAGCTTCAGTCACTTATATATACTTATGTATCGTGGGATAATTTTAACAAAACTAAAATATGAAAATAAAAAAAAATCTTTTTTTAAGCAAATGTCAAAAAATATTGAATTTATAAATTTTTATTTGTTTATAGAAATCTTTATTTAATTTTTTCCATGTAGACCATAAGTTTTTAAAGAGTAAGTAGCATACCTTTTAAATTGTTTATTTTTAGATATTAAATTCTTCTCCTAAATTCTCGTGCGGACAAAATCTAGCATTGGGTCTAAATTTCTATAAATTCAATAAGTACTATATATTATATGCTTTCAAGGAATGTATATTATATAAATTACAGTCGTTTTCTAAAAGTCCATGGTACTTTTACCTTTACTGGGAGATTGATACATTCTCTAGGGGGAGGGGTGAGAGCGAGGGACAAAAATTCATTGTGTTAATATTAGCATTTTAAGGCCATCTTGAAGCATTAGCAAGTTCTAAATAACTATATCGCGGATCTTCTTTGTGTAAAGATTATTAATGTAAAAATTATGTTTTAAGATCTATTCATTTCAACTTTTATAACTTAAGTTATACGCCAATCAAGGAGGTCCGGTCCACATCTCATTTTTATATTTAAAATCATTTTCCGGTATATATTTCGTCTAAAATTAAGATAAAACCGATATATCGGCATAACTAGGAACTATGTATCATTTGTATGGCAGCTAAGTTGCCAGTCAAGTGTAACATCTAGTCGGAATAAATCTTGAAAAATAATAGAACGCTAGCCAATATGGAAGACAGTCAACGTCTCTGGCTGCTCAGTTAGTCATTATTTAATATTGCTTACTTATTTATCACTCTGTTACTTAGAAGTTTTATTTATCATCGACAACAAAAACATTTTTTTTTCCATACCGAGGGAGCTCAATACTTTTAAGGCTCGAAATTACGTTTTGATTTGAATCTTTGTATGTTGTCTTCAGTTTAAAAGATTTCGATGTTCTTGGACTCTTTGGAAGGAGAGAAACTTATTTTTTCCACTCATATAAACAGTTATTGCATTATCCAGAAGATTTGTGTGAAAAAAAATTGATAACAAAATTGAGTTTTTTTGTTGATGACGTTTGTTCTACATCAAGTAGAAACACTCGCGTAGTTTAAGAATCTTTACCAATCCTTTATATATATATATATATATATATATATATATATATATATATATATAAAGGATTGGTATATATATATATATATATATATATATATATATATATATATATATATATATATATGTAATAATAAAATATATATGTAATAATATATATATATATATATATATATATATATATATATATATATATATATATATATATATATATATATATATAAAATCGCCCTTCGTGAAATTAATTTAAAGCCCTTCAAATATTAAAAAACACACCCATAATTCAGGAACCCTTTGATAGTTTCAAACCAAAGGATTGGTAAAGATTCTTAAACTACGCGAGTGTTTCTACTTGATGTAGAACAAACGTCATCAACAAAAAAACTCAATTTTGTTTTTATTTTGTTATCAATTTTTTTTCACACAAATCTTCTGGATAATGCAATAACTGTTTATATGAGTGGAAAAAATAAGTTTCTCTCTTTCCAAAGAGTCCAAGAACATCGAAATCTTTTAAACTGAAGACAACATACAAATATTCAAATCAAAACGTAATTTCGAGCCTTAAAAGTTTTGAGCTCCCTCGGAATGGAAAAAAAAATGTTTTTGTTGTCGATGATAAATAAAACTTCTAAGTAACAGAGTGATAAATAAGTAAGCAATATTAAATAATGACTAACTGAGCAGCCAGAGACGTTGACTGTCTTCCATATTGGCTAGCGTTCTATTATTTTTCAAGATTTATTCCGACTAGATGTTACTAGAATCTTTACCAATCCTTTATATATATATATATATATATATATATATATATATATATATATATATATATATATATATATTTACCTACTAAAACTACCTAAAAATGCTGGAGCCTCAGAGATAAATAATTAAATATGAATATTTAAAAAAAAAATGAATGAAGCATATGAAGAAAACATTCATCAGCTAACAATTTATTTATTGGTTATAATGCATTGATCAATAAAATGGAGATTTATTTTTTTCAACGCTACAAAGATTTTTTCAACGCTACAAAGATTAACGTAGAAGAGGGCAATATGTTAAATAAATAAATAAAAACTGTATCACGTACACACAAAGTTGATTCAAACTTATAATTACTTACTAAAAGAAAGCTTTTCGAGGTTACTTCATTAAAAATACAATAAAAACTCAATTGTCTATGGAAAAGTTGTCAAACAAAATGATTACCGGCGTTATTAAAAAAGTTTCTCTTGTTTTCACATCGCTACAGCGAGTTTTTATTAAAGAAACATAAATTGACCAAAAGAAAAAGAAAAAAAAAGGCATGGAAAATATTTCTAGATAAGATAGATATCTCAAGCAAGATATCTTGATCTCACAGCGTATTGTCACAGAACTGAAACAACACAACTTCTGCATTAACAGACCAAGTTGCCCGATGTACTGGGAATCGCCATATGTGGACAAGAAACGGACATTAGATCTAAAACAGTTATATTAAGCTAGAGTTAACAACTAGGCGAGGTCACACAGACCGCACCAGTTCATATTAGTTCTACTCTACACAACTTTAAAGTTCTCTTCCGCGCTGATTCAGAATTATATCTCTACACAGATATTGAAACATTAATACACTGATTCACTGATTATATTAAAAAATGTATATCTCTACAAACGTGTTAAAAATCACGTCTTGCTTGTTGCTGGATGAAAAACAAAAATGTTATCTTCTAAAGTTCCTACCAAGGGATTCCTAAAATAAACGTGTTTTGAAAAGGTTTCCTTTAGGGGACAGAAATGAAATGAGGGAACCCTCTCTAAACTGGATGTTAGCGGAATTGGGCGCAATTCTCGTAACGATCCAGTCAGGATTAGGTTTGCCGCCCATGGGGAAATGTTGTACGGGAATAATATGGAAAGGGGAATAAGGTAAAAAATGAAGGGAGCGTCTAACCCGCCCAAGATCAAATGTAAAAATAACAGAAATTCTTTCAATGTTAGGTAATGAGCTGATTTCAGGGAGCGGAGAAAATTCTTACAATTGGTCTCGTGCGTTTAAACTTCGATTTTATTTAAATTTAATATCGGCTTTACCTTTATTATTATCTTACTATAAAACTTGAGAATATACAAAATTTTTAATGTTAAATAATGACCAAAATTAAAACTAGAGATCGGATTTTTATGCAGCAAAAAAAAAAAAAATGTGCAGTAAGAACTAAAAATATGTAAAATTGCGTATATAACACCTTTAATATGCTCAAATTATCTTTTTTGTTTAATTTATAAAATTAATACATACATGTAATGCTAATTTAACCTTGAGTAACAGCCTTTGAATAAAAATTACGTATAACTTGTATTAACATTAGAAAACAAATTAACTTTAATACAAGCTTCCTATAGGAGCCAGTTCCGGCTTCACAGGAGAAGCCAACGCCATCAAAGAAGCTCTATTGTATCTCCGCACAACCCAATGTAACAGACTCTATGAGCATTCTAAAAGCAACTTCAAAATCAAAGAATCATCATCCCGTAATTTAAGAAGTAGATAATTTATGATGGGTATCTATGCTCACGAGAAAGCCGATACTGCTGCTAGCTTGGCTCGACATCAAGATGCTCCAAAAGCCACAATAATTGAGAGCATCCCAAAGAAGATTGGATACGTCAGCTGATCTGACTTCAAAGGAATGAGAAAATGGAATGAAAAATGAAGTTTGAGTCCAGCAAAATTTGAGGAAATTAAGAAAGAATGCTCACGGTGGAAAACTTCAAATCGAAGATCTAGAGGGAAAAATGTCATCCTTTGCCAAAAAAAAGTCTCGGTGTAGGTTTTTCAACGGCTACATGCTACGAGGACTGGAAGTCACAAGGTGAGCCATTGCCAAACTAACAGTTAAGCAAGTACTTCTATAATGCTTAATCTTCTCTGCTCTGAGGCAACACCTCAGACCATGGGAGAAATCCTCAAGGAGGACAAAGACACGATAAGAATAATTTTGGAATACCTAAGAAAATAAAAAAAATTACAATATGGTTTGATAATAGTTATACAATGCGCTAATAACCGTTAGGGGTCGAGGCGAAATAAATATATAAATAAAAACAATATAACAATAAATTACGATTAACCTAAATCTAGCTGAAAGAGAAACAACCTATAAATTAAATAATGGTTTAAATTAGAAAAAACGCTGCAAACTATGATGGTTTGTTATTTCCAAATAGTTATATATCCAATTGTTACCTATATAGTTACTTATTTAGGTTGAATATTTTTATTTATTCTTATAAAAGAATTTGGTATAATGATCCTAAAAAACATGATACTTTTCCTCAATCTTCATACATGGCCGAAATATCAGTGTATGAAATCTTTAATTGGGCGCCATTTTGAAATGAAATGACTTCCATCGACTAGCAAAGAACAATCAAGCATAAGACTTTCGAGATTTTTTTGGGGGCAAAGCCTATGTTAACCTTCGTTGACTAGATTGTCATGTCATAAATTCAATCTCTCGAAGAGCATTTCAATAATCTTATAAGCAAAAATATTGAAAATAGTCCAAATAAAAATTTACTTAAAAAAGCAAAACATTATTTAAATTATTTTAGGAATTATAAATAGGTAAAATGTAAGAAATACGTAATTGAAAACTATGCCTAATCAGGTACTGAAAACTATTTTAATTTCTATAAACAAATATTGAGGTCAAAAACTAAAATTTCCAATAAATCCCTAATATTTTTTTCGGAATCCCGCACTAAGATTTATTTATTTTAATGCAAAAATGCTCATTTTGCCTGCTTTTCAGCCCCTCCGAAATAAAGTTTTTTGAACTTAGTACTCCACCAACTAGCCTAACCAGGCGGAATATAGAAAACTAATACATTTGTTCTTAACCAAGTTTGAGAACAAAAAATTAAAACTTTTTTGTTCTAGACTTTTCATGTGATTTATAACCTAAATTGAAGAGGGAAATACTACAAATACAAAAACGTTAGGTCTAACTAACAAATTAAAAAAACAAACAAACAATGATTATAGCTTCACCTATAAAATTTGTTTGCTATTGTTAGTGACCAAATCAAGCTGACGTGTATATAATTTTATTGCGCCTATGTGAATCTCTTTGATGTTGTTTTTGAAATTGAAATGTTCCTAGACCCTAAAATATATAATAGAACATATATGGAAGTGATATTATTAATGAGATAATTTTTTTAAAATCATATTGAATTTATTTATGTTCTTCAAAAAAAAAAATAAATAAATAAAACAAATGTGGTGCTTTTTCAGAAACTGTCAGACGTTTCCTATATTGATTCAACCAGAAAAAATATTGTTAGGTCCAGAATCAGAAAGCTCTTACAGTTTCTGCTTTAAATGGACTGATTTGTTTGTTTAAAATTATCTGACTTTTTATATAAAGTAATTTAAAAATTTAATATTACTTACTGAGCTTAGATTGTCGATTGGTATCTGAAATGAAAGATGCCTACAAGTTTTAGTTTTAAATTTTGGTTAGACAGTTTTTGTAGGAAGTACATCAATATATATCCTCCATTCTCTCTAAAATAAGGGTTTTCGCTAATTTGCTAATCTCGTCGATATAGTTAAGCATAGCAAAGTATATATATTTAATAATTTTTAAAATAAAGATTTTTTTTTTCAATGCTTTCAGTAGTCTCATTTCTTAATGGAGTCTCTTCTCCTATTCGATCTGAAGGATTGGTTTTCTTTGCGTCACATATTTCATTAGCTAAGAGTATGGTGAAAGAAGGGTACAGTTAAAAAGGGAGGATTCCTGAAGATGCCTCAAGATTGAGAAAATATGGATTCGTAAATGATGTATTGGAGTTTTGGAAAATTTAACTAAAAAAAAAAATGAGACATTCGGTGTTTTTTTTGGACCTTTTTTTGTGGACTCACGTTAATTACACGAAACGATGTTACAAAGAAAAGAAGTTATATTATAAGGCATATATATATTCTAAATTAATACAAACATTTAAAAATTTGTCATTAC
Source organism: Rhaphigaster nebulosa (assembly GCA_948150685.1). Taxonomy (NCBI): domain Eukaryota; kingdom Metazoa; phylum Arthropoda; class Insecta; order Hemiptera; family Pentatomidae; genus Rhaphigaster; species Rhaphigaster nebulosa. The sequence continues at coordinate 48,256,916 of OX411310.1, read as the reverse complement.
AAAATACGAAGAAATTGTCATGATCCCTGAGTTGAAAAAGATTGTATATCAAATCAATATAAATTTATGTTAAAGTCTTATTTTAAAAAATGTGTGATTATTTTGGAGTGTGATTCAAGAAAAATTAAACATAACGAGGAAATTTAGAATTTTTTTTAACGAACTGTTAGACGTGGAAAAATAGGCGGAAGCACGACTGACAGTAAACTGCGTATTATGGATAACACGGGTGGTTAAGCTGAAGAAAGAAGATTATTCTAGATGAGTGGCACCAATAGCACGAGGGAACTCTAGTAAAGGAGGGTACATACAAGAAGTTGGTCATTCGGAAGAAATAAATCTTGTAAAATAGGAAGGAATATCGAGTCTTAGAGATAGCATGCATAGTACATTTGACAGCAAAGTAAAATCTGTATCACTCCAGGCACTTATTTTAGTAACCCCATGTTAATAATTGGGTTAATAATTTTTAAACCAATTAAAATTTGAATTTGAATTATTAATATGTTCACATTAGAATATATTAGTATTATACAGATAACTCGTACCGAAAAGAGTTTTGCTCTGGGCAATAAAATAGCGGTGGTTGGGACTGCAGATGATCGGCTACTGGAAAGCGAATATGGAGAAAGGATTAAATTAAACACAACGATGTTGATAAAAACCGGTAAATAATTTGGCCAAGAAATAAATATGGAAACCAAAATGAATGGTAACGGAAATGATTACGGGGATATAGATATATAATAGAGAACAAGTTTACATAAAGAAATTTAGAAATCAGAGATCAACAATAACCGAAAAAAAAAACGAAATTCAGGACATAATTAAAGCATAGATTTGGAGGTTATTAGATTCTCAAGATGCCAATACCGAATTCTTCCAATAAACTAATGCCCAACGTCTCCTTCTGACTTGATGAAAATACAGAATGTTTTTGACACTTTTTTTTTCATACCTAATGGTACCTATAATTTAAATTTTGTTAGGGAATTTTTTTGAGTCAAAAGTCATTAAGCGTAAGTAAATTTTCGATACTGAATTTTACTATCGATACCAGTATTCAGACTTAAAGCATTTTTATCGATACACAAACGACATGGTATCGAAAAGAAAGAATCAAACTTTCTTGAGTGGGTATCGTATTTTCCAATCTGCTTCCGATATTTTCCGTATTTTCCGACCCTGCTTTCTCTTTCGGCATTCGCTCGCACATGAAATATTCATTGATATATTTGTTTTTCTGCTCTTGACTTTCAACTGTTACTCTGCTATATCGATGATCAAACTCCTTTGAACATTATCTAATTAAGCTCACAATAATTGAAACTAAATGAACTTATAATCTTCATAAGGACAAGAGGGCTTGGACATAGTTATTTTAATAACAATTTTCACTTGAAACTACACATAACACGTCACTAACACAATTTGTATCATTTGCTTTTTGAATTTAAAGCAACACTGATAATGTTGTCCGCGCCCGCCAGTAACTCTTCGTGCCTCGACACATGAGATTGGAATTTTGGGTTTGCATATGAATATGAGATTATGTATTAACTGAAAACGCACTAATGAGGTGAAAACAAACAAACAAGTTATTTTCAGGAGAACTGTTATTCTTTTTTTTTCATGATAAATATTCAATGTTTGTTTTTAATTATAAAAATATTAGGTATATAGGTATAAAATCGAAATAATTTTAGATTCAATTAAATGTTCGAAATGAAAAGTTGAATTGTTCAATTTTTATTGTTAATTAGGTTGCGCGGGTTTCTTATTTCCTTCACCTGTAAAAAGTAATGTGTAATGGTTTTTTTATCACTTATTTTGACCTATATATATATATATATATATATATATATATATATATATATATATATATATATATATATATATATATATTATTTTAAGTTATATATATATATATATATATATATATATATATATATATATATATATAACTTAAAATAATGGTAATATTTTTATTATATTATTTTTATAATATTTTTTATTATATTACCAGTAACAATATGGGTTTCACACACTCAAAGTTTCTTAGTTTGTTAGAATGGAAACGCCAGAAGAACATGGTTACATTAATAAAATTACGGTGGATAAAAATATTGAAAAAACAAATTACAGTAAAAACTAATAATAGTAGTGATATCAATAAATTAGAATAATGACGATAGAAAAGACTTTGAGGGATTATGTCAAAAACTTATGATTTATTTTTAAATCAGTACATATATGTCCAATTTCTATCAAGTTTATTTTCACATATTTTTCAATTTTTAAGTTAAAATCAACCAAATAGCCCCTTTGAGCAATGATCACTTTAATAAAATTCAAGACACTAAAATAACAAATTCCTATCGGGAAATAATTTTCAAAGGGTAGATAGTATAAACATAAATGGAGGCGTCGCTAACATTCCATTGATTATTATTAAGCTAAGAAGGAATTTAGTTGTTAAATAATTATTACGTGGATAGCTGTTTTGATCTTGAAGTATATTTAATTAAAATACTCTCCGAATATATCGCATTCTACTAGAACATTTGAATAAATAAATATTTTTTCTAATCCAATCATTGGATTCATAGTCATTTAAAAATTGTGGAGTGATTAAGGTTAATTATGAGAAATTTACAATCACAAATGGCTGTATTGATTTTTTTTTTTGTGCGTGTGAGTTGAGCATTGCTTATTCTCACTAAGACTTAAAACAGGTATCATTGATATTTTATGATACCTATATTTTTATAATATACCGATTTTAAGTAACTATTCAATGTTTTTTCTCTCTCTTATTTCGTTATAATTTTAAAATACGTTAATTTAGTTCAAATATTTCTGTTGCTTGATAGCTCAAACGATTTTGTACAGTTTCGATTGGTATTATTTATATATATGGTTCTTGTTGAACTAGTTATCACGAAGTTGCAAAAAAAAACATTTTAAAAAATATCAAAACTCGAATCAATATTAAAAAAATAATAAAAAAACTTACATAAAATATTAAGACGGCTGCAAATTTAAGAAGAATAGAAGTAATTCACTTTACCTATGACTTTGCCACGTGATTATTTAAATAAACAATGATAGATTTTTAACTATGTTTGTTACTTTGATATAAAACATAAATAATCGTAAAAAATTAAGAATAATCAAATATTGACTGATGAGGACTTTATTACCATGTTGTTTTATATTATCTTTATCTTATAAATAACCAAAGTATCTGTAAGTGTATAGATATTTCCTGGCTAAATTATTCACATATGGATTGAAAATAATGTCGTTCCTCAATGGAGAAAATGAAAACAATATTTTTATATGATTAGGTATTGCTATGTTTCTGGCGATCTGCTTTTCTAGGACAGGTGGGGGTTCTAGAAACCGCATTTACTCAATTTATTTATTTAATATACTCGGCATTTGTATCGGTTCCAGAAGGGACTGATCAATCTAACTGAATTATTTAGTTACATTAACTTAAAAGGCTAGAGACTACAGACCCCCAGCAATGGTCACTATATGATGGCAAGCAGGATAAATATAATAATAGATTTTGACATAGATCTTACTTTATTTAAGAGAACTTATTAATTTACTGTTGGTTTAATAATGCAGAATCTAAATTACTCTCATCTCGAAAAACTATTGACTATAACATATGTATTTGAGATTATTGGGTCTAGATTGCCTATTAAGATTTTACTATGATGCTACAAAATATTAAACTATAATGTAAACACGAATGTAAATGACTTATCTGGCATTGCCTTTGTCGTCTCATATACTTTCCGCTTTGTCGCGCAATGGCCTGGTTGCGTCCCCTCAGATGCGGTCTCGAAATCTGCCTGCCAGCCTCACTGACTCCGTCTGGGATGAACTGTTCAGCTGGTCTTTCTGCTTCTCACCTCACAGCTTCACTCTCTCACACTCCAGCTCTAATTGACCCTTCTTCCGGATCGCCTGTCCTTCCCCTTCTCCTTCTTGAAACATCTATTTTTCATACATTTCGCCCCCACTATCCTTTTGGGCCTTCCTATTGGTGGATCTTTTAAGAATTCTCGATGTAGACGTTCCCTTGGAGGTCGGCTTCGAAAAGTTTGAAAGTTTTTCTCCATTGTCCCCTCTTGGCCGCATATATACCTTCCCTCTAGGCCTCTGAATTATTTTTACGATGCTTTTACTCTACCTTATCTTTATGACTATTTGAGCTCTCTGGCGGTGTCTCAAGTTATTTTTTTTGAAAGGGAAACCTATTTATGTTAATATTGAATAAATTATGTGGCGACTACTTAAATCACCCATTATCTAAATACTATTATTGAATTAAAAATATTTCTTTTCATCTCTGTATTCTCAATACACAGCATTCTTCTAGTAGCACAAAAAAAAAGAGAGGAAAGATAAATTAACGATGATTTTTCTTTTAGTATAATACATTAAAAATACCTATTCCTAATCACATCTGTACTATTAGACCTAAGTTCTGTACAACAACAAAACAAACATTTATCTACAAAATCCTAACAATAAAAGCAAAACAAATATGCACTATAATGTTCAGTAGTTAACTAAAGAAATACATTTATAAACACATATAACAAAAAAATCTTCATTCTTGTTGTAAACGAAATTTAAAGCCTTAAAATAAGCAATCTAAATAGTAATACAGATTAATCCTATTGTTAACCAGTCAAATATACAATGATGATATAAGAAAATATCAATCTATATTTTTACTATTGTCTGTATTCAATTATTAAAAAAAAACCGTTATATTTAACCACGGACCTAATCTGTTAATGTTTCGTTTTACATGATTAAACCCTAAAAGTATCAAGGAATTCTTATTGATCTACAGCTAAAATATTTATCTTCAAGAATGAAGAGTATCGTATCCAAGATCAATAGTCACATTTAGATCTGATTTAATCGGTATATACAGAAATAACGAATCTTTCTTAAAGTTAGGTATATTCATCACTACGAAATTCTCATACTTATTATCTACTTCAATGTCTTACAATAACGGATATGAATTTTTCAAATATTCAAGATATTTAATAAATTACATATTACCCTAAAGTAATATCTATTTATATATTGTTCTCATTATCAGTTCACTTAATTACATTCACTTTTCACATCCACTATAACATTCAAAATCCACTGACATCTCAAGAATGTCCTTTTGCTTGGAAATTTCATAATTCCTATCCTTAAGGAAATTCAATTTCTTCTTGGTAACCTGTTCACAAATTTATAACACAAAATTCTTAGGGTTGATATTAAATATTAATATCATTAAAAATATTTAATTATATATTTAATTAAAAATATTAAATATTAATGGCACATGAACCTGATGTACCCAGTATTCTCATTACATAAATAGCATATTTTTAATTATATTGTCTTACTATATTTAATTTGTTTATGATGTCTTCATATTTTTAATTCATATTTTTAGTATCTATTTTTAAATTGAATCCCTTTTTAAATATTTTTAGTTTAATTAAATTTGGATTGACCACTAAAATACAAAATAACCTTTTAAAAAACCCTATGATATGTTATTTAATCTCGTTTGTTGCAGACATTACAAAGGTCAGGGCCAAAAGGTGATAAAATTTTTATAAACTGCATAAAAGTTCGGCTACAAAGGGGTAATTTACTGGAAGGCCATAATAAACTTATATAAAAAATTATATTAAAAATAAATACAAACATCATATGGAACGGTAATAAAGGTTACATACGCCTTTTTTTTTCACTGTACTTAAACAGTTTTATTACTTGGTTTAAGTGTTAAAATTGAATGTATATTGAAAACACGTGGATTTACTTCTGACTATTGAAAAACCGTTTGTAAAATTAAACATAACCTCAAAATACCTCATAGATTCAATCTAGTATTAAGAAAATGCACTTTAAGCAGAAGAATAAGGTAATGATGGCCAAAACTTGGGACAGGTATTTTGAGGACCATGCGCACTCTTTATATTTTGTTAAAGCAAATTGAAAAATATTATTTTATTATTTGATAATACTGAACTAATATTATTTTTCAAATAGTGTACTGCTACTAAGAGTGGTAACATTTTGAACAGGCAATTTTGTACATTGGGAGTATAGAGTGACATTTGGTGTATTCTTCATTAGATTAGTTCCAAAGAAAAATACTTCCAATGTGATTCCAATATAGTATGAAACAAACAGATATGCTCAAAAAAAAAAAAAAAAAAGCTGGTACTGGAATTTTTACATCATTGGACCTTTCATTCATTGGACCCAAATATAAAATTATATGAGAATTTCTCATATATTCCTCACGTCAAATTATTTATATAAGGATTAAAAATAACGCCTGTCCTTGATGAGGAAATGAAAAACAATTTTAATTTTTTTTTTTTTTTTTCAATCTCTAAATATTATCGCTTCATAAAGTCAATAGAAATGTACATGTGAGCCTGTTATGTAGCTCCCTTTATTTATAGACGGTATATTCCACTATTCATGAAATGTTATTCTTCCACTGGTAGGATAGTTCGTCTTTACAAACTGGATGGAACTGAGAAAATACAAAAGGGAGAAATATCCATTGTGGAAGGGAAGAGAAACATAAACAAGCATTAAGTCACAAGGTTCTGAAGTATATCGGTTATATTCTTTCTCAAAGAACTTGTTTTCTTCTTATTCCTTTAGAAACTGGTTTCCTGTTTTCTCGGTTAGAAGTTTGAGAAATATTTCCGAATTCCTTCCAATATTTCCCGAACTTCTTTCGTTAAATAAGAAAAATACCGTGACAATTGAGCGGTTCGGACCTCAATTCCTATAATGAATTCCTTACTAACAAATTTATTTTATGTGACAAACAATGATATGAAGCAAACAGAGAATAGATTTATTAAAGCTATATGTGTACAAATGTTTTAAATACGGATAATAGGGTATGAGAAAATTATTGGTCCTGTCTTCGAAGTATTTTTATCTTTTTTATGTACAAGTACTCATGTAACACTACAGGGCTAATAAAGTATAATAACATTGGTAGAGCTGTATCTCAACATAACTCCATTGTTGATTGACAGTGAAGCACTAAAGAAGCTGTAGCGGCTGGCAGCGCTTGACAACCGTTACCGCTAACAGTTACTGCTTGTATAATTCATTGAAACTGCTCACCGTAGCTGCCATCTCCCCTCCCACTAAACATCCTGGTTTGAAATATTAGTAAATAAACATCTTAGGTTAAAAAAAAATCAAAATCAACGCACTGACTAAAAATGTAATTCAAGTTAAACTAAAAGTAGCTAACATCAAAAGAATTAAAAAATATCAAAACCATATTAGTTATTGCAATTAGGGGGGAAGAAAAACAAAATTCTCGAATTCAATATCCAACAACCAAAGTATCTGCGTAAAATTTTGACCATATCTTTTTTATTAATCTAAATATTTAATATTTTTCTATTCCATTCTGTTTATTTTTCAATTTTCTAAGATAGGATGCGTTGATGTATTGAACCTTGGAATCCCTACAAATACAAATTCAAGCTTAAATTTTTTCACAGATGCTATGGTGAAAAATATGTAAAAAATAACGAACGATGGTAATATTTATAGGTCAATATATTTATGCAAAACAGAATACTTCCCGCTTATGAATAGACAACGTATCTTAATTAGTTCGTACGCCAAATTGTAAAAGTTTGCTTCCCTATATCATAAAGTTCTAATAATTAAAATTTAATGAAATTGGGAGGCCTCAAGTTAATTAGTAACTGGTTTATTAGACTTTTACTAATTTTTGATTTGAACGCTGTGGCAGTAAAATAATTTTATACTTGAGTTACTAAAATACCAAACAATGGATTATAAATACTCCTACATGGATGTAATCCATTGCACATAGCTGATATGGATTGCTTAATAAACAAGTGGATATAGGAGGGAACTGCAATTTATTGTTCTGAGCAGAAATGTGGTTCATATCAGGAGTTTGGTAGGCAGCCAGTGTTGCAGGAGAGTGCGCTTCTCAGTTGGAGACTAATTGAATTAACTTAGCGCACAGGTCCACACTCCAACTCCAAACAGGAATTCAAACTTGAAAGTGTCCATTTATGGGCACTACCTGCTATCTTTGCGAATTTACAACATTTTTGGCCTCTGCAATCACTGCTACGGTTAGCCACCCAAAGCATCTGAACCAAACACCAATCGGGTTCAAAATAATCTAAGGGATGGATCGTTCTTTGCAAATAGATGGTCGAGTGTTTATAGTTCAAAGCCAACTACTTATAAAGCTCTACAGTGACTAAAAAATGAATATTAAACTTCCCATACATATCATGCTGTTTCACATGGAAATGTACATTTTGTTAATAAACTCCTCTTGAACAGAGTTACTATGCAATAGAAAAATAAAATAATATATGTGTGTATATATATATATATATATAATTAGAGGGCCGGGGTGGCTGAGCGGACTAAGGCGCTTGTAATAGGTAATCAAAGTTAAGCAACGTCGAGTGTGGTTAGTACTTGGATGGGTGACTGCCTACTGGAGAAAACCCACGCAGCCTGCTACTATCCTCTCCCCGTCAATCTACAGAAGGCAACTCACATAGACCGGGCCTAGGAGTGATGACCCTATCCCGTGTATCTAGCCGCCCGGAAGTTTGGTCCATGGACGGTCTGCTTTGGGGAAAGAAATATAGGTCCACAGCCATAATCCGTGGGTCTAGACCGGTATGTCACTGTCCTTGAACCAGGAGAGTCGGTGGGAAGGACACTGCCGAATTGACCCCAAAGGGACTGGCTATGGAGCAATGGGCAGCCTGCCGCTGCACCATGGAAACCATGGTGAAGAAATAATACATCTCAATCACAAAACCCCTTAGAGTAGAAAAACGGACTTAAGAGATTTTGATCGTAAGCTGACGATATATTAATTTTTTAAAAAATACCGTCTAATTAAAAGCACATTATATTATATTATATATATTATATTATGTAATTAGTTAAATTAATTAGATTATATATATATATATATATATATATATATATATATATATATATATATCTAAATTTTATACTACTTATAAAGCTCTACAATTACTAAAAAATGAATATTAAACTTCCCACATATATTATGCTGTTTCATAATATATATATATATATATATATATATATATATATATATATATATATATATATATATATATATATATATATATATATATATATATATATATATATATATATATATATATATATATATACGTCATGTTTTTTTTCCTATGGAATATGTTATTAAACCCCAACGAAGGGTTTAATAACATATTCAATTACGATATGATTGTACGCGTCATTTCATTTTTCAGCGTTGTTGGAATAAAGACGATTAGTGCTGGCTTTAAACAGGTAACCTACTTTTTCTGCTGATGCTGCACCCCTGAGGATCAGGGTGGTTCTGGCCTTGATTTAGAGGAGCCAATACTTTTACAATTCCTTCGGTGCTTAAGTGTCTGAAACAATTTTCCCTCGACGAGCCTCTAGATCAATAATACTTGTTAAAACCGCGACATAAAATAAACAGTAAGGATTTGTGTTTCAAAAAAAAAAGGAAAAAAAAAGAGGGAAATAAAAGGAGAAACTGGGCGATTCCGGTTGGTTAAACAAAGGGATGATGGGAGAAAAGAAGTGGGTAGCTTATGCATTATTCAATGATACTGACATGGAGATAACTGGGTCGTTAGGGACCGCCTACCCAACTTCAGCTGCCCAATTTCGGGCTTCTTCGCATTCTGTCATTGAATTATGCTTAATTCTTAATTTGGCTGCAATATGATCAGACATGGTTTTATTATAGATCACATAAAAAAAAAAAAAAAAAAAAAAAAAAAAAGTAACGCAACTAACGACTAATTTTAATATTTAATGAATTATGTTGTTACTGGAGAATTCCAACCGAATGTATTTACCCTGTCAAAACAGTTAGTAACCAACTGGTCAACTTTAGGCCCGTTGAGGTATCATACTTACCTTGTCAAAATATCGAATGTGAAAGAATGCGGTTTCATATTCGTTACTTTGAAATGCACAATTTCGCATCAGCTATTGTGGCATTCTCGAATGCTAATCCCGCAAAAGACACTAGGATTCAACTCTAGAGATTTAGGAATTCATGACTATGGCATGCCGCAAAGCGTGCCTCAACTAATGCGTTTCAAAGTGACAAATATGATTCATTGGTTCCGATACATATAAGTGGTTTTCACAAAGGGAAGGTGAAGAAATAATACATCTAAATCACAAAACCCCTTAGAGTAGAAATACGGACTTAAGAGGTTTTGATCGTAAGCTGACGATATATTAATTTTTAAAAAATACCATGTAATTAAAAGCACATTAATTAAAAAAAATTATAATGTAATTAGTTAAATTCATTAATTTTTCTAAAATAACGAATGGGAGGGCCCGCCCCAAGTTCGGCTTTATCATTGGGGAAAATACAAAAAAATATTAATTTATTTATTCCACTTCGTTACAGTAAAAACATGTAAAACAGATAGCAGCGAACTATAGCTACACAAACATAATTAAATACAAAATACTAAATAGAGCTAGTGCAAAACAACCTACTAAATGAATATATAAAATTCAAGAATTAATAAACGTTAACCTATTGTTAAATTAATAAATTAGTTCCATAGCTATGAAGTTGTCATAAAACAATTACGGACACCTACGTACGTATGCATGCACGCAAGCTTTTTTATTTTATAGACTAATGTTTTCCAATAAGAATAATATAAATATCTATTATCACTTATATCTTTGATAGTGAAATCCAATTTTTTAACAATGTGAAAAGCTTCAAACATGTTTCTGTTTTAGGCATTTCCATCTCTTTTAATCGCTCGAATTTTCACAAGATGAGAAACTAGGAATTAATTAACTTACATAATTTTCTTAAAAGTATTGATATTTGTAATACACATGATATGAATGCATATGTGCATTTGTTTCTATTACATTTTATACTATATAAAATTATTATTATGAACTTTTTTTTCGGGCTTTTGACCGCTGATATCGTTACTGAGCTAAATGGAATTTCTTATGAGTACATATTACTGAGAATGAGTGGGTAACAGATTCGAAACTCGAAATTTCTATCACCTTTCATTTGAATAGAATACTTTGTAATACGATCCTATAAAAAATAAAACGAAATTCCTACAATGGATTGAGATATAAGAAAGGTTTTTATCGAAAGAAAGGCTGAAAGTAGGACACCTTTAAATAAATATAAAGAAAGAAAATAAAAATAAAAGTTTCTCTGAAGACAGAGATCAAACTATAAATCTTATCACAGACATATAAGACGGGATGTGGTATATATCTGCCACTACTTATATAAGTAGGAATTTTCATATTTTCCACTCCAGAAAAGTTCAATCTAGTAAAATAAGGGAATAGATTACCTTCAGTTTCCAATATCCGGGAAAATTACAAATTCCAGCCTTGTAAAACATCTCTTACAAATCTTCCTCTATGAATATCATTATCTGCCGAAGGAATGAACCTCATCACAGAAATATGTTTCATATAAATAATATCATTACGATTGAAAAAGTTTAAATAATTTATAAGTACGAGAGTAATTTATCAGAAAATTAGAGTATAAAATAAATAATAAAAACTTTACATAAATCAATTATATAAATAATCGAATTTGAATATTAACCCACTTTTAAAAATTGTAAGAACAATTCTGAGGTTAAATAATAAAATAAATTTTATATCTATTTACAGTTTTACAATAATATGATTCCATGAAAAACTTTGAAAAATAAAGAAAAAATCATAACTGTTTAATAATTTATCAGTTAATTATTAATGTTTTGAATTCATATGGTCCATATTTAAGTCTGTTTATGAATGTTTGTTAACAAAAAAACATTCTAAAAAACATATTTCGGAAATTATCTTGGATACTACTGCACCAAATTTTATCAATATTTAATTTATTTAATCTTCCAGATCTACTGAGTCTTTCTCCATTTTATGAAAATTAACTGGAACTGGTTAGCGTTTTCAATATTTTATAATTATAAATAACTTAATATCCTTCATATTCAGAAATGCTTCTCTGGCGTGTTCATTGTAAATATTCTGTCAAAAGTAAACAGTAGAAGTAGTTATTTAACCCAAGAAAGGATATTTTTAAAATTTAAATTATAAAAATGCTTTTGTCCTTGACAGGTGCCATATTTCCATATATGCTCTAGAATATCAAAAATATTCATGAAGAGTTTATGGCTCATTCTTTGAAAGTAGGGAGGTTTTCAAATATTATTTTATTACTTCAGATAGTCCTATAATTTTTTTTTATTGATTTTCAATTGCATCTAAAATACTGTAGTAAAAATACGTATCCCATCGCAATTGTTTCTAGAATGGAAAATAAGTCCAAATCCAATTATCAAAAGTGGGGCAATGTACTAGGGAGTGAGTAGAATGGGAGAGTGAGGATGAGGGAATATTAAAAGGTTGTAATTACAATAACATTTTTAAAAAATGATAGTTATATTGAAATATCTTTATTTTCAATAATTTTAAATTAAATTTTATTAAAATAAATAACTTTTTAAGAAAAATGTTCAAAATAGTGGACGGTAGCATAGGATGAAACGCAAAATGTAAACAAGAGATAATAAGCAACTCTCAGTGACTTTTTACTTTGAATAAAACTGATTGGCTAAGTTTAAGCTAAATTTTATTTTATATTATTAAATTAAACCACTTACTAGGACAGATTCTCACATAGTAGACGATAACGTTCAATAAAATTTAATAGGTAAAAAAAAAATAGTATGAAGCTCACAGTAGTTCATCTCCTTTAAATTGTACTTACAGGTAACCCACAATCTGACCTCAAAAATATTATGAATAACTTAAATTTATATCAAAACGACACTAAAATGAAATATAACCTGGACAATCCTCTAGGGATCCGAGGTAGAGAGACCTCCAAGACAAGAAGTAAAAAATGAAGTCGTAATATTTTATTCGGATTCGTAATCATGACGTTTCGCTCCTTTGTTTTCGTACTTCGTTTTAATTTATTTTCAGATATCAAAAGCAATAGTTAGTAAAAGTGGAACGCGCTTTTTCTAAATTGAAAATTAATAAAAGTTATATGAGATCAACGATGAGTCAGGATCGAATAGCAGGATTGGCACTGCTTTCAATAAAAAATGAACTAGCTAATAAAATTGTCTTGTCTAACATCATTGATATTTTTTCATAGGAAAAAGTCATTACATCTAATAAAGTGTACTAATATTTTGCTAATTCAGAAGTTTAATAGTTAAGACTACCCTGTAACTTCGTGTAATTAATTAGTTATATGTAACTCATGTTTACATTGTCACTATAATATGGAATTATAGGAGTTATATAAAATAACTATTATATTTCTGTTCCTTTCTTTAACCTTATAATTTCCATGAGCTTATTATATTATAAGATAGTGCTTCTGATATTTTCCATTTCCAATGCTTATTTCAATTTTTTATGGTACCTTTATTAATAGTTATAACGGCTGTAGTCAAAAATGTAAAATATCTTCTTTGAATAAATAGTAATTTAAGTTTACAGTGAACAGAATGCATTTATCGAACGTCTTGCGGCTGTATTGGGAATTATGAAGCGTGGGAGGGGAGGCACCAGAAAAAATATGTTTCATTATTTTCCCAGGGGGGCCAATTTGCGTCCTTGCTCCAGGGCCCCTAAATCCCTAGTTACACCCCTGGGTATCTTATGTGTAATAGGAAACGTTTTATTTACATTGTTAATGTTTCTCACAAATAAGAATATCAAAATGGAACTCCAGAATCACTTTTCTCTCTTGCATTTTGGTTGATGTATCAGGAAAATACTTAATTATATCTTCCTTTCTTATATAGAACTGGCTGTATTGCTACCACCATATTTTGTAATTACACAATATCACTAATAATTAAAAAAATAGTATTTCTATTTTCTGTTAAAAATAATTAGCAATTAAAATCGAACATATGCTGATTATAGATTATACAAATTTATAGAAACTATAAATTTAATTTAAACATAATCAGTTTTTAAAAAAAACATGATTTAAAAAAAAAGAAGGGTTTTTATCAAAAGAGGTGGAATAAAAACATTCATATGAAGATAACTAGACAATTTTTTGTACTTTTAAGAAATTTGAGAAAAAATAACAATTAATTATTTTTGTTTTGAGCGAAACTTTTTTTATTATTATTATGAATTCACAGCAGTCAACAGTCAAGAGGAATTGATTATAACTTCTTTTAAAATTCACTTACTGATTTGTTGGGAGAGAATACAATACAATATAATATATTCTCTCTCTCGCTTTCTGTATCTCTCTCTCTCTCTCTCTCTCTCTCTCTCTCTATATATATATATATATATATATATATATATATATATATATATATATATATATATATATATATAGCTTTCACACATTTCCAAAGGAGAATATATTATAATGTGTAAACATGTAGTCAAAGGCTTTGTCATCAGCCACTTGAACTGCTTCAATGGGCACAGCTTTCTTGCTCGTAGGGCATGAAAGGGCTCAAAGATATAAAGATATCAAACGACGGGAATTTGGCTAAGACAATATGGAATAATCTCAACTAAATTTCTATCTTGCCATCTTTAAATCTAAGCGAAATTTCGTACAAAGTATTCGAATCTCCAATCCATTCAATTTAAAATCCTTGAAACTATACTACATATTATGTTACCATCAATATGATACTTAAAGATTTCAAAATATATTTAATTTTTTTGGTTTAATGCGAGCCATTCCAGAAAAAAAAATACTCACTTGGATAAAGGACTTTTCAGTATTCTATGAATGCGAATACTTATCAATGCGCCTTCACAATTTCTCGCAATATTTATTTGTATTTTCAAAAGTAAATCCACTTTGTGACAGATGGGATGAGGAGGCTGAAGATGGATATATATATATATATATAATATAGGGGATAAATCCCAGCTTGTATTCGACTGCGCCTGGATGACTTATATATCTGAGGGATCTATCTTCCTCATTAATGGCAGGAGCTGAGCCGTATAAATGGTTCCTATCTGCCTCCAGTTGCCTCTGCTCTCTCCCTGGGACGATTTTATTTAACATGAGTGAAGAAAAATTAATATGTTCACTGCTCTAAATATTAGCTCGATGAAAACTAGTAAGTTACCTGATAATCATTCCATCCCCTCCTTTGTGTAATTAGAAAGTTTTTTACAACTTACTAAATTACGAAGATAAATTAAATAGATAGATAATTATTTTAGCTATAAACGATCAAAGATAATGCTCAAATAACGTTGAAAAAAATAGTGATTTTTTACTCAAAAACATGTTATTCTAATCATCTTTTTTTTGCAGAAAAATCTAAATAACTTTCCCGCAGGTGGAATATAAAGTGCGATACTGATTTTTCTTTATATTAATTCGGTGTTTGAACTTCTCTTTCATCCTCTCACTATATTCGTTTTTCAGCCCTTTCTACGTGTTCTATAAGAAATTTAAATTTTTCACATTATTAGTTATATCGTGAAAACGACGAAAAAAGTAGTGGTACACTAAGCAAGCCGCGGGCCTGAATATCTTTTTAAATCTTCAGTTTTTTTTTTTTTTTTTTTTGCTTGACACGTATTTATTTCACTTCAAGAGGCTAATATAAATTCTATTATGATGAAGAAACAAGACCAATATAAGCTGATTATTTATTATTTTCGTGTGTAGAAATATTTCAAACTTTTACGATTGAACGTTCAACTGATATTTTATTTTTTTCCCTTAATTTCTAGAATATTTTGAATTTTATCTAATAATAATTAGTTATAACATCACGAAATATTCATGTTTTTTATTATTTCGGTGTATTTTAGGAATATTTCAAATTTACGAATCGGGAACTTTCAAATAATATCTTGCGTATGATTTGTTCCTTTTACTAAAAATTTTCATTCTAATGTGATGGAATTTATAAAACGATCACTCAACTCATGGCAAACTGCTGCTTTAGTTGGAACTAAGTTATATAAAAATGTTTATATACTAATTTATGATCTGACCCATATTCTTTCCTACAATAAAACCTCACGTTAATTATACTATTTTCCCATCTTTATTGCACCAAGACGTGATCAATTAGATTTCGTGTTTGTCAATCCGGCGATGTCCACATATACTTATGAATATCTTTATGTTTAAACGTAGTAATTTTGATTATTAGGTTTTTCGAGATAGCAAATTTTATTAGTCGGATTCTATTATAATTACTACGTTCGTGCAAACTTTCTTAATCGATCAATGGGTAATATACTTCCGTCCTTCCCATATTTGCGTTCGCACCTATCTAACATTATTTTAGTCTAACATTATTATAGTCTCCTAACATTATTTTCATACAGTTTCACGGTAGTTTATCTTAAACCCACCTCCAGTTTATCATAAAATTCGCATTTAATTTCATCATCACTGTCTTCGGTAGGAGAATGTATGTGTATCAACGCGATTTTAAACCAACGCCCTTGAAATATAGCCAGCGATATCTTATCAGTAAAAAAAATTTACATCCCTCGATGTGTACTGCAATCTATTTCTAATCAGAAATCCAGTACCTAAACAATAAATAATCACCGCTCCCACCGTAACAAATGGTATAAATTATACATAATATGTATATAATGATATGAATTGCATACAGGTGTGTATGGTACAAAATAGTATGGTCAAAATTTTTAACCTGAAACTGATTTTTGTTCATTCAATTTAAATATTATTTTTATTTATTTTTTTGAAACTGTGTCATGCTTGTATTTATGATGTGTAAGTAATAACATATTGCGTTCTATAAGCTAATAGAATTTATTTCTGTGATAAAATTTATGTTCTCTGAGTGCAATGCCGACTCTGTTGGGACTAGTTAAGGGTTGGTTCCAGCCATGTTAATAATAAATGAATAAGTTTTCATTTGGATTCAACTCCATTGTTTGAAACTCTAGCAGGTTTGTTGTTCGCGACACTGAAGTTATAACTTATTACCGCTGACAACTTGTGACATTTGAGATAAAGTCATGCTTCCTCACGACATGGTTCGTAACTTCATTTGTCGACAACACGCTTATCTATTTTAGCTTTATAACAGTCTCACATGTGTTGCAACTGTTTAGGAATATTTGCCTTCTTGTCTTCACCCTATACGGTAATTCAGAAATTAAAAAATTTAATTGGGATTTATTTTAAACCTTTATTTGCCATTTATGTCATAATAATCACTATAAAATAAGGGAAAAAATGGTCGTTAAAAAAAAAAAAAAAATATATATATATATATATATATATATATATATATATATATATATATATATATATTACTGTAGATAGTAGCATGAAAAAAAAAGGATTGGGTCATTGTAATGTTTTGGCTGCCATCGACAGTAAATGGCCAAGTAATTTCTTAATTAGAGAAATACAAATATATATATATATATATATATATATATATATATATATATATATATATATATATATATATATATATATATATATATATATGTAAAAGCTTCCCCATGTTCCTTTCAAGAACAGTATTTTTTATAAATAACATCCCTGCTTCTTCATTCCATGATTCAATTATTTCATTCGCCTCATGAAATCGTGCTTATTTTAATTTCAATGCAAAAAACAATTTAAAAAAAAAACCAAGCATTCGTTGTATAAATCTAATTTACTAATTTACTGGCAAGTATAAATCTACTTGCCAGGTTTTTTGACCCTTCAATTAATTTTCTAAAAATATTATTTTATCAAGATATCATATTCCTAAAATCGTTTTCTTCTTCTATTTAGAATAGTACCATTCTTCTTCTAATAAACTATTCTTGTAAAAAAAAACACTATGTACAAACTGAATTTTTAAACAAATAAATTCGTGAAACAATACATGAGCCTTACTGTAGATAGTAGCATGAAAAAAAAAGGATTGGGTCATTGTAATGTTTTGGCTGCCATCGACAGTAAATGGCCAAGTAATTTCTTAATTAGAGAAATACAAAATGTATGACGGGAGATAAAAAATAATGATGGGCCTGTAGTTTTGGAATGGGCAGCACCCCACTGCGGAATCTTGGGCAATGAAAAAGCGGACCAAGCTTTGTTGGTTCAAATTCTTGAAGAGTACCGGATACTACAACAAATTATAAATTATTCCTTTTTATTTCTTAGACGCCAATGAGTCTTTGGGATGAAGACGTAAAACCTAATAAAAAAAAAATTCATGAGAAAAAGTTTTAGTTCTGTACTCTATACTTTAAATAACTTTTTTGTCCCTCTTCATTTCACCCTTCTCAATGTGGAAGTTAACGAATATTAAGTGACATAACTTATGAATTTGCCATGAACTGTTTATGGAGGTTTGATGGGCAAAAAGTTAGGCTAAGTTCGAATTCTAACCTGCCCTACTCACCAGTCTCGAAATTAATTATTCTCGGATTAAAAAGATATGACCCGGATTAAAACTAGCACAGGACATGATTATTTCAAGATTAACTGAAACCAGAAACACATTTTATTTAGGCTCAGAAAAATTTGTCGGAATATAAGTTAAGCTAACTAGTTTATAAACTGCATAAACTCAAACTAAAACCAAACCAAAACTACATAAACTCTTGACTCAGAAATTGACCCGTTCAATTTTGAAGAAATGCTGTCTCTTAATCTTGTCAAGCGCGCAATCTATATCTTTCCGTATAACAAAATATCCGAGACTAAAGTAACGCTGAACAGACAAAACAACAATGCCAATTTGATTCTTTACTATTATTTATTCTTCTTTTGAAAAAGGCGTTAAAGCCATTTTTCTCCAAATAGCAATATATATATTTTTTTTATTGTATACAGTAAGAGTTTGTTTAACTGGGAAAACCTTTATAATTACAACATAATTTTAAGGTTTCTAGCACTGATTTAGGCCAAAATGATGACTGAGAGTCGTTAGTATTTGGTTCTTACGTTATCAATATTCAATTTTTAGACCATTTCCAATTATTTTTCTTGATGTATCTTGAGCGGGAATAGATAGAGTTGTTGTTTAATTCCGAATTTTTGGCGCTTAAGCCTTTTTCAAAAAACGACGTCTATACCTAATATTGCTTGTACGTTGGGGTTTTATAGACTATTTAATTCTGAATAACCTACGCGCCAGCTTCGAAATTAACTGATTGCAGGGTAAGGAATATAAGTCTAGAAAACAACTAACATTCATCTATTTTACCCCAAGGCTCAACGATAACCGGAGATACATTTTTTTTAGTCTTTTAGAACAGTTATGTATAAGAATTAGCACCTAGGTAAGGTAGGTATTGGGTATCGGGTCAAATTTTCGATGTGCAGTTTTCAACGGGTCTATACGTTTCAGAACCCTCTTTTCTCCCTCCACGAGAATACGTATTTTCCCCCATTGGTCAGCCCTTCTCTCTGCCTATGATACAATTATATGTACCTTGAACGGGTGAACAGATTTCGTTTCTTATTTTTGTTTTGCAGAGATTCGGTTTCCGGTGGCGTTGTACCAAATTGGGTACCCTGTGCAAAATAGCAGCTCCGAAATAGCCGATAATCATGTTTTTTTTTATAGTCAACCAAAACGGCAATAACGATTTTGATGAAACTTGCCTAAAGTCTTCTCTTTAAAGCCATTTAACTTTTCATAAGTAGTTCATTCTTGTAAAAAAGCAGGAAAAAATGTATGACGAAAAGAATTAATTGCTTGTACGTAACTCAAAAAGTATAATTTTCATGGTATTAAAACGCCATTTGAAAGGTGTTATCGTCATTTGACATTCCAGACAGAAAAAAAAATCATCGAAATCAAACTTTCAAAATCAGCGTATTGCATTTTTGCGAATTGCACAGCATATTCTGTTCCTATGGAAACCCGTTTACTTTTTTCTTAATTTTTTCGAATAATTGGAAAACTATAATTCTCCTGGAACATTTCAGATGATCATTTGAATTATAATTAATTGGAACTGGTACCCAAATTGGTAAGGAAAGTTTTGAAAGTGGACACTTTAAACTAATTACTCTACTATAGTTTGATATTCACATGTATATGTACACGAAAACCAAAGAACTTACCCACATCCTTGAAAATATTACGGTGACAATAAAAGTTCTAGTCATTTGGAGTGTCTGGGAGGTTTCTGATGGATAACAGAGACAAACAAGGGATAAAGGTGGATGTTGGTAGACAGGAGATAAAGGGGTGAATGTAATAGTCTAACCAACACTAATTTGTGGAGAGAGTTGGGGAGGGTGGAATTATTAGTAAACTAGGCAGGGTCAGGTGTGGCCTTTGTGTGAAGGTGGAGCAGGTGCGTGTAATAAGAGGCGGCAAGCCAACTCTGCGGGGGGAGGGAGGAGGAATGGGAGGCAGGAGTGGAGAGGGGTAGTTAGCGGCAACCAAATCCGACATCTTTAGTCTCCTCGATTATCTTTACATAACAATATAATAGCTTTCAACTTATAATTATCTCTTCTCATGTAACCTCTGTTCAGGAGCTAAAGTGTTTCTTAGATGTATATAGGGTTGTGTTCTTATAATTTATTGTACGCGTTAGATGATTCAATACTGATTTTTTTTGTTTTCTTTTGACTCCATTTGGGGTAGTGCTAGGTATTTAA
The DNA here is from genome assembly GCA_948150685.1 of Rhaphigaster nebulosa. Classification (NCBI taxonomy): domain Eukaryota; kingdom Metazoa; phylum Arthropoda; class Insecta; order Hemiptera; family Pentatomidae; genus Rhaphigaster; species Rhaphigaster nebulosa. The sequence continues at coordinate 48,236,107 of OX411310.1, read as the reverse complement.
AAGCAAATAAAGATGGTTGATTTCATGACAAATTAGTGGTAGTATATATATTAAATTCCCTTACAAGAGATGCCCTTAGGTAATCATTGAGGATGATTATCCCAAAATTATTGAAGAATAAGGTTAACTATTAATTACCTGTTGAGTCCTCCAAATTGGATACCTTTCCAAGGGCTCTGATTTGTGTTTATTATTGTTTAATATTTAACCAATACAATATTACTTACAAGATTATACCATAATGTTACTCAAGTTTATTTATATCATGCTTAATCAGACTTATTCAAATTGATAATGGACTTTAAATAACTTGGATATTAAACAACAACCTTCTTCCTAATTTTTACCTTTATATATCATCATTAATATAATAAACTGATACAGCAGTTTAAATATTGTGTGATACCTAGCCATTAAATGTTTTAATACATATATCTTATCTGGGAATTAATTGATGAAGAAGGTCAGGTCAGCTTGTCTGCCTGTTGACCATGGTACCTCCCCATTTTTTCTTGAGCCAGGGTCCAGGAAGAAACACAAACCAGTGTCACCCTTAGTGGTCTGCTAGACGGTCCCAGCTAGTGGATCTTCGTCAGCAGTCAGAGAGAGAATACCTCGAGTCCTCTGTAAAACTTATATTTCTTCCTGGGTTGTCTTTATATTTTTCAATTAATAGGAGGTAGATGAAATGTTGTTATTGGTTAGATCCCGGGCAGGGGACGGTTTCTATTTCCAGTGCGCCGTTATTGGCTGCTGTACTTTCCCCAAGAGAGGGCATTCTTAGTATTTACCAGTTGTCTCCACCCTCTATCAAGGAGGGGCACCATCTCAGAATGTATTAACATTCTGTAATTAAATAGTATCTTTCCCAGGTCGCCACCATTTTTTCGGGACACGAGTGGGGATCCGAAGGCGGCTGGTTTCCTAAAATTGATTACTTCTTCCGGGATGGGCTATATCCTGCCTTTGTCACACTGGCAAAAGCTGTTTAACCCACCTATAGATTTTTAAATCAAATAATTTCGTATTTCTAAGGGTTTCTCGTAAAGGCTGGTTAAGTCTTGTTGTGACAACTAACTCAATTTCGGTTAGTGGTCTCTTCGGGTGCCTGCTGTCACATGTCAATTATCTTCTCTTGACATGGGACACCTTCCTACCTGGCTTTCCCTAACCCTTCAGATATGACACTTTGGTCTATTATTTATATTATCTGACTTAAATTATTTTACCTGGGGATTACTTGATACATATCAATAGCTCAGTGGTTAAGGGCCCTAACTTAAGGACTCCTAACTCCCGAGCCGGAATCCAGTCCGGCTGTGGCAGATAATTATTTATTCTGTTATATCAGCCGTGGATCGACTCTGGACTCGGGAGACCCTTCTGGGGCACACCCAGTCTCTATAAAGGGAATAATTTTAATTGAGATGGAGGACAACATTGGTGACTGATCGTGAATGCTGATTCACCTCCTCGTATAACCGTTAGTGAAGAAAACTCCTCTAACATGCTAACTGGACTCAAGACCATTCATAAGTTGTAGGTTACATTAAGAGAAAGAACCAACTATCTCCAAATAGGCTATTGCATCCCGTTTGTTTCATATTACTCTGCTACATTTGTTTATACATCTGTTATTAGTTTTACCAACTTGATTGTCTTCGTATCATAAAATAAAATAATCATAAATAATTGTCTTCATATCATAAAATAAAACAATTATAAATAATTTTTCTTTATATCATAAATAATTGCCTTTATATCATAAAATAAAATAATCATATGTCTTCAAATCATAGAAGCAAATCCTAATTTTATTTTCTTTTTTTAATTTTTCTTTTACATGCGCTGAATTTTTTTTTTATATCTCTCGATGCTGCTTTTTTACATACCTCGTATATAAGATCGTATAAAGATCGTTTCGCACAATGAACGAAAGGAAGATTTTTTACAGCATAGCGGAAAATTAACATCTTTCATAATTACGAAAAAGCCATCACGAAATACGAAAAAAAAAATTTCGGTAGTGCTCTGAAAAAATTGAAAATGGACATTACAATTTTACTAATCGAAAATAACCGAAATCATGGTCATTTTGGTTAATTTCGATTAGTTAGATTTTTATATTACAGCGTAAATTGTAAGAGCAAATCAAAACTCGTATTTCATACTAGAAAAACTGTCATTTAAGAAGTGCTAGATAAAAGATCATGTAAAATACTTATTAAAAATATTACTAAGTTAGGGAGGGGTTAACTTTTCTGCCACTTACATAATATGCCATTTTTGCATCGATGGACATAAACTTATTTACTAAATAATACTGCCTTAACAAATCTGAAATAATGAATAGAATAAAAAAAAAAAAACTAATATATAAGTCATTTATACTAAAAAAAAAATCTGCCCTGATTTCGACACCGCACTGGAAACCGCAGAGCTCACGTGGTGTGTTCTACGCCAGAGATTTACGGTCGTGGCTTCTACATAGACCCCTTCTACTTTTTTTCCCTACTCTCTACACTAATTTAGTATTGAAACCCAGATTCGCCTCAGTGATATTACTTTGTAAACGATTAGTAACTTTTTTTCAAGCTTTATGCCATCTTACAATTATTTAATTGTAATAAAAACATGCCACAAAAAAATGTAATTATATCAAAGAAGTAGAGGAGACACCTAACTGATAAGTATTCAAAACATTGTTTGATACTTATAAAGATGGAGTTTTCAGATGTCAGAAAAACTGAGATCAGAAAAATCTGAGCAATCTTTTTCTGACATCAATCGATGACATGTGGTAGAACTTTATAGTAGGAGGGGGAAAGGATATAAGATAAGCAACAATCCAATAATGAACATCTAAAAATGTAAAGGTGTTTACTACAAAGAAATTTTAATTTCGAAATCGAAGGAAATGGCAATATGCAATATTCATGGCTCTAATAATATTTCATGTTATTTAGTTCATTTCTCTAACTTTGCATGAGAGCATTTTGAACAGATTCCCTCCGAATAAAAGTGGAGTTAGTGTTCAAAATGTAACTACTCCCACAATTGGTCTAGGACATAGTTTTCTGTATCGATGAGTAAAGCAAAAACAGTTGAATATAAATGTATTATAACGCTAAATCGGTAAAAGATGGACATGGATATGAACCTTTGAAGTATAGGTATGTTTTAATTAATACTTATATTAACCACACTAGATGTTTACAATTTTCAGCAGTTGTGAATTGGTCAATAACGACACACACAAAAAAAAATTATCACATCAAATAAGCAAAATAAAAATAAGCCACGGTTTCAAATTATTTAACCTTAATTTTTTAATAATCGATGAAAAAATGTTTTTGCATTTAAATGCATTTAGGGCATGCATTGTCATTCCCTATGATGTGTGTGTGTGTATATGTGTGTATATATATATATATATATATATATATATATATATATATATATATTTATATATATATATAAATATATATATATATATATATATATATATATATATATATATATATATATATATATATATATATATTTATATATATATATATAAATATATATATATATATATATATATATATATATATATATATATATATATATATATATATATATATATATATATATATATATATATATATATATATATGGGCGTGACAATGTCTATTTTTCTATTTTACACTATTTGAAAAAAAAAATAATTAATCAGTACCTGCATTCACATTAAGCAAAATCTAATCGCTGTGGTAAAAAGGGGAAACGGACTGGCAATGAAACCTGTACAAATACAGGTCTATCGTTTACAAATACAGTTGAAAAAAAAACCTATGCCACCATATGTAATAACATATATTAGTAATATATTCTATTATGCTGTAACATTAACGATGATAATTAAGTTGTGTAATTAATTAACAGAGGTGGGATAGCCGATTGCTAACTTCATCCTGCGGAGGACACACGTCAAGCTCCCTCCAATCTGGCTCAAATCTAGCGCACCTGCTCCCTCACCTGTTTCATTCTCCTTATTAGTCCTTGATAATGATTTGACTTATATTTAACTAATATCTGTAGTTTTGGTAGTTTTTTTAGCAACAATTAATAAAACTAAATTGTACTTCAAATTGTGTTTTGAGCTTTCTATGCCATAGGGCGGAGTGTGCCAGTTGAGAAATATATGCCATTTGAGAAAACGTACAGGTCACCAGAATTTTCATTTTATTCCAAATTTTGTCCGGCGTTTCGGCTACTCGAGTCATTTTGAAGTATTCTGTCTTCATCGTTTAATTAAAAGCTCGTCCCTTGTTATTTGTTAATTTCGATTCCTGATGAAACCGGTTGTTCAGTCATGTCTTTCTTGCATAGCTATTTATAGATGAATTTACCAGTGATTACCATTCACCCAGAAATAGCCATGCATGATACAATGATTGATTTAACAACCGATTTTACGAGGAATGTATATAAACAAATATCGACGTGCGAGATTTTAATAAAACGATAAAGACAAAATACTTGAAAATGGCTAGAGTAGCCGAAATGTCGCACTAGAGAGAAATGATTTATTGAAAATCAATGCTGCCTAACTAGATTGGGCTGCTACAATACACAGGGTACTAATCAATCCTTAGTTGGACATAATATATAAATATGCATTTCTCATTTCTTTCTTTTTTTTTCTTACTCTTTCCTTTAATCATTCAATCATTCAACAACATAATTAATAGTATTTTCATCTTCATTCGATTAAATTATTTTTTTTCTATCTCTTTAATTTTAATTTATCCAACTACCTTCTCATTTCCCACAATTTTGTTTTCCAGTTATCAATAAACCCTTTCCTTATCTAGTACACAACTTCTAGATAATTGGAAAACTTATGGAACTAATCCGATATAAAAATTTCGGGATTATTCCGCGAGACCCAAACCAGAGGCCTCTCACAGTGAACTCTCTCCGAAGGTCACGCGGAATTTTTCTTTTAGGGAAGGGATACATTTCTCATATAAGCCTTTTTTTTCCTTTTCACTCCCCCTGCCTGATCGGAATAGTTTCCCTCAAATCGTACGATCGGATCCAGGACCAATGCTGCCCTTCCGTTCCTTCTGGATGCGATAATATCAGCATACCTCGCTGATCCGTTCGTGACAACACAATAGACCTCGTCAAAGCAGGTGAAGCCCTTTTTTCTGAGGTGCCTTATTAATTCATGTTTGACCCTATGGTGCCGGCGGGTTATGAGAAGGAAGTTGTTGGGGCATTTTACCAGCACATGGGCTGGTGTTTCAGACTCTCATTTGCGACAGAGGGACCCAACATCTCTCTGCTGTCCGCTGGCTCATGGTACTCTACGCAGGAGTGCGTAGTTAATATTCAGTTTCAAGGCGTTGGACCATTCCGACCCCGAAAGAAATTGCTGTATCTGTTAGATTTCGGAGTCTCTTTGAAATGGCGAACACCAACGCTCTGCCACCTGCAATTTGTCTATCTAGTAATAATTTAATTAATTCTATAAACCGATAAAAACCTAATTTATAACAGAAAAAAATAAGAGTTTTACTTAGACCATTACTTAACTAAAAATCTTAGGTATGTTAATTATTACATTAAATTTTTTTTTTTTATGTTGAAACAGTTATGATTTTACTGAAATGCAATTTTAGCGTGAAATTTAATTTCAAGTGGTTTTGGTTTGCAGGAAATAACCTATTCCAATTCATTTTCAACGTCTTAATTTTATTTACGTCTTAATAAAATTTACTCTCCTTTAGAGAACAGAGAATGTGCAGTAGGCACTAACAGATATTTATATTAATTTATTGGCAAGCAATTGCTCTTGAATGATGAAAGCGAACCGCTCATAGAGGCAGATTCTAACATCGTCAGAATAAGTCACGTTTGTTAGTCTTTTATTTTATAGAAATTAATGTTGTAATTTTTTTCAGTTATGTATATATTTTTTCTGATTCCCATAATTAATCTTGTTTTTCTCCTCCCTCTAATAGTTAATAAAACATATAAAAAAGAAAATTGAAAGTAAACTTGGTAAATTTTTAGGCGTAATATACAAAATTACAATGAAGTAGATAACGTAAAACTTTTTTTCCACTAATTTCAACATATTTCATTGATCAAAATGCTGTAAAACAAGAGTCACACGACACACAACGGTAAATAAATAACACTGAATCCTTGTTGTACAAACTAATTATCACAGTAAGATTGAAATTTTGAAAAATATTGAATGAAATAACCCTATAATACAATAATAATAATGCACTTAATATTAACATTTCTTAAAAGAACGTCGATATCCTAAAGAAGAAAATAAAACAAATAAAAGCTAATTAAACCAAAAAAAAAAATAAAACTACGAAAATGCACATATATTTATACCCAATATTATTAATAAGGCATACTTAATACATTTAATATATTACATTTACTAATATATATACACACACATATATATATATATATATATATATATATATATATATATATATATATATATATATTCTGTAAGAAAAAAAATTGAATAATTTATGCATCTCATTCTGTATTACAGTAAAACCACGTTAATCCGGACTAACTGGGACCAAATAAAATCCGGATTAGCGACAAAAATCCGAGAAATAAGAAAAACTAAATCTTTAAATAAGCAGACAAAGATACCGTTCATACGATAAAAACTATTTATAGTTTATTGACTGGCAAATCAATAAACTTCAACTAGCTGTGACACTCTAGAAAACCTTTATTAAATTTTAAAAAAAATGAATATGTTAACATAATTTATTATACAATCTATGGAGGAACTGTACACTGAATTTTGATAGTTTGCTAAAAAGCGAATATTTGGCGTTTAAACACATATTCATGTTCCAGTTATCACAGCTAAAAATTATTATTAAATGTGAACATTAAATTATAATAAAAATGCCAAAAAATCTGATCCGTATAATTCAGAGATCAAGATAACTGAGAGCCGGATAAACGAGATTTAATGTATATTATATTTAAAGCTGTCGATAAATCTCGCTTGTTTATAAAACTATTGTTTCGAGATTGATAAGAAAAAACACAGTCGATCGAATAGGAGTTTAACACCAATATTTCATACGTTATGACACCTAAAATGAAGTTAATTAATTCTCATATATGTCCAGAAGTGACTAATTTAATACAGTATTAATAAAAAAAAACAATTTAAAAAAAACCAGCTTCGATGGTTGTGTTTAATTAATATACTTTCCCATAGAAGCTTCAAAGCGATTCATTACTCTAATTAACTGAATGTCACTGAAAAATGAACGTGTTTCTCGCCAATATTTAGTTATTTACGCTTTTTTTACTACTTGAAAATGTTTAAATGAAATAATTTACATTTTTTAAGTTAACTCAAGGAACTGTTCGCTGTAATTGCATCCATTTAAATTTTTTTTATAATTATTTATTTCTTCTTTAGAACGATATTTTTTAAATTTTCAAATATTAATGAATTCTGCTAGAAAATTTCGTATATTTTTAATAAAAAAAATATAATATTCACATCATATATTTTTCAAACAAACTTTTCCAGCGGTTTAGCTAAAAACAACCTCACGGTTTTCATTAAATTCAGTTAATTTTTTTTTTCCAAACATATCGCATATCCAGAATGAAAGGGGCACAACTCAACAAGTTCTCAGGGTGCTTCCTCTAACACAAGTTGGTAGATAAACTATTGGTTTGGTATGATATATGAGGGATGTCTGCTCTTTTAGTCCCTGAGTCAAATGCAAAAACTGCCATCGATTTGACCAAAATTTTTAATATGTTTTATGGAATCTATCCATTGAGATAAACAACAAAATAGACATTTTCTATCTGAATCAGGGTGGATTCCAAAATTGCGTCCATTCAAAAAGAGAAGAAAATGAAGAAATTCTAACTCATGCGACCAAATTTTTCTCTTATACCTGAGATACTAGACGAAAATACTAATCAAAAGACGCCAGTATACCACTGATATGTGGTCAGGTTGCTACTGCATAGAGATGGGTAGAGGTACTCTTGAGTAACGATTACCGAATATTATACTCGAATACTCTCACTAGCCGGGATTGGATATGACTGGGAATGGATGGGGGAGGTCAGTCTGTGCTACCACTTCCATCCCTAGTCGTACCTAGTGCCGACTAGTGAGAGTATTGGAGTAAAATACGTGGTACTCTTTGCTCATAGAAGTTTTTGCTCATCTCTACTGTGGCAGGCGAATACAAAAAATTCGCAATTAGGAATCCGAAATTCGTAGGATTCCGAGATTCATATACCAAAATTTTTCTTTTGATCTCATGACACTAGGCGAAAATCCAAATAAAATGATGCCAGTCTGCCACTCAGTCTCACACTGGCAAATTTCAAAAGTTTGGGATTTGGGATCCGAAATTCTCTATTTTTCCGAAATTATCTCCGAAAATTTTCCTTTTGATCTCATGATACCAGGCGGAAATTCAATTAATGCCAATAAATCACTCGACATTTCCCGAAAATGAGTTCCATCGCCAAAAGGTTATTTATTATTATTTAATGCTAAACGGAAAATTAAATGTTAAATTGAAGTATTTTGAGTTTTATTTGAATTTTATTGATTCTAGAATAATTTAAACTTTGTTTCTGGTGTTTGTCATCATTACTGCTATACAACTGATTTTTTACATGGACGAAAATATAATGCATTTTCCACGGAAGTTTCCTTCAAGTAGATCCCGCCCTTGCTCAAATGGTCCACCTTTCACTTAAGCTACAGAATTCACATACAATTTGCGTATTTTCGGTGAGAACTTATATTCTTTTCACTACCGAAGAGGAGGGAGGGTGTGATGCCTTGACGAAATTTTCCGGGCTATGCATATGCATATGGTAAAATAATCGTTTTTAAAAATTAGGTATAAAAAAAAAATTAAAAGTTTGTGTTTTTTGCTAACCTACAATAGTAAAAATATATGAGAATATATATACGTAAGTTAAAATAAGTCTTAGATTAACTTAAAATAAGAAATCAGAGAATATTTAAGTGCTTTAGCTTTTCAGTTTCTTTCAGAACTCGAAATATCCATTCTTTTCAACCAAAAGTCAGTATACTCAACATAATTACTTAAATTATTCAATTTGAACTAAAAATAAAATTTGAAAATTTAGGTAATTTTTAGTACCTCGGGGACTAACAAGAACGAACATCCACCGTTTCGAAAAAATGAATATTATATACATATAACGAGTTTTTTTCATTCCTGAAAATTATGATAAATTGGATATATTAAATTTTGATATAAAACTCCTGAAATTCAAATTCTAATATCCGAATTTGGGATTTGATAATATCCAAAAATACACCATGTGGGGCAAGTGCGCACAAAATTTTACTAAGTTCGATTTTACAGGACTGTAAAATTTTTATTTTTGAAGATATTTTTTTTTCTTTTTTCCAAATGTTTCCTAGATGATTTTGATTCAATATTTCATTCAAGCCTGCGTTTCAACAACGTCCATTTTGATGAGATTGGTAATTTAATTGAATAGTCCTTGGTAGGCACTTGCCCGTACTATATTTGATAATTACTTTAATTTTTATAGTTCATTTTTATCTAATTATATTTTATTTTCATTGAAAATAAATAAAAATAAACTATTAAAAAGAAATAGTTTGTTGAAAAAAATATTTTCCACAGTTATCTTCTCTAACCTTCTCCCTTGAACCCTTATACCCCTACAACATAGTAGAAACTGATTCCTTGGCTCTTTTTACTTCCATTTAACAAACACTTCATTAACTCAGCTACATCCTTATGAGTTCTTTAAGGATGTAGCTGAGTTCATCCCTAGTCCACCATCTCTAATCCCATCTCTTGATGTATCCCCTACATTTTCAAGAATCATAATTTCCTATTGACCTGAATTAATGTAAATGTTTGTAGACAATAATTGAGTTTCATTATTATTATATTTAATTTCTTAATATTAATATGAGATTTATTTCTTCATGCAATGGCTATAAATACACTTTATACACATTTTAATATGTTTATATCAATGATTTCCACCTATTTTTTTTTTCTCGAAAACAGCTGAAACGATTTTTATAAAACTTACCGAAAGTCCTCTCCTAAAAGCCTTTTAACTTTTCGTATATGTAGTACATCACCGAAAAAATGCAGGAAAAAAAGTTATTACGACAAGAAAATTCTATTTGCGTATAACTCAAAACTTTTGTATTTTATGGTAGATTATGTATATAATGATAGTAAAAGTAATAAAATTCTTAAAAAAAAAAATAAAATATATGTAGATCAAAATCGAACTAGTATTAGTAAAGATACAGCGTATCTTATAAGGACTACAAGGCTTAACCCTAGATAAAAAGTCGAGTGTGTCCGAAAGCATTCGGATGCAACAGAACCTCCTCCCACCAAATTCCCATCCAACCTCTACTGCACGCTCTGTAATACTGTAACGTAATAATATAAAATTAGAAATTATTTAAAATTTATTTTCAGCTTGACAAACCAAAAATATATGGAGCACAGAATTAGAGCATTGGGGTTGTTGAAAAATTATTTTATTGTACATTGTGTAAACTTTTTAAAATTATTTTGAAAAATTAATTATCATTATATTGTGTTAAGGGGAAGTTGTGTGATGCGCGCACCGCACCAGATTTTGTATAAATTCAGTTGATTAGTCAGTGAAAATAATAACAAGGAAAAGTTACATTATTGCTAAAAACGACAACAGTGATTAATGTATCTCAAAGATTACTTCATAATTAACTGCCGCATTGCGCATAGTAGTGAGTTCTTATTAAAATTAAAACGTTAAAAGTTAAGAGGAGTGGAAAGGAAGGAGCGGAACTTATTCTTAAGCAGTTCCCGACTGGGCTTTGAGATGCCTAAGTTGATAAAGCACTTCTTATCAAACTTACTGACGGAACGTCATTTGCAGAGGCTACGCCGCCCGTTGGGTATTTCCTTTCGGCGACTTCAACGCTTGAAACTAATTTTCTTCGGGATACATCCGTCATTATCTCGGTGATTGGTTTTTAGCAGAAACGGTTATGTTCGTCCTTTTAGAAAAACATTCGATTTTCCTTGATAATAGCAGTGCTGTATTATACTATAATAAAGTTCAATATCTTGGTATGCAACGTGGCCAGAGTTATTTTTAAAACGCTATCTATGGTTTATTATTTCCAAATAGTTATAAATCGAAAAATAAATAAATAAATGGATTTTTTTCTTTTAAGGGTTTTGTATATTGATACCAAAACATATTACTTTTTTCCTCTTGACAACAAATGACCGAGACACCGAAGTATGAAATCTTTCATCGGCCATTACCATCTGCCATTGCTCATCAAAATGGTTGATGGCAATATCGAGTTCCCACAAATTTTGAGGGGGATTTAATTTTGGTCATATTTAGTGGGAAAATTAATTAATTGGAAGATAATAATTATGCTTCAGTTAATTAATTTTTTAGGATTTAAATGTATTCGATTTCAAAATCCTCTATCTTTCAAATAATGCATTAAAAGGAAAGGTTCAACCGTTGGATCTATTTTAGAATCATTCGTTATCTTTCATTCAGGATAATATTATTTTGAAGTGGTGATAGTGTTTGCACTGATGATTCTAATATAAAACGAAAAATCCGTTTTATTTCCTATCTGTCTGAACAATACAAACAGTAATAACACCGCTATGAGGCTTGAACCAAATAGTTTTGAAAATAGTATAAAAGTACAAGATGAAAAAGAAACAATTATAAAAAATATATTCCTCACTTAAAGTAGATTCGTGTTGATAAAAAGTGAAAATAAGTTCCACAATATACAAACTCTCTAGAGAATCCATTTTAATTGTGGATTTTTTTTTTTTTTTTTTAGCGAATTTTCCACTAATGTGGTTTTTATATATCTAAATGCCTTCCAACATTTTTTCTATCCCTCTCTATTCTAGACTTGCTTTTCTCTGATGCCATGTCCTGCCAGACTTTCTTCCAAGTCGTATTTCCATATTTCTAATTTTACTCTTGCTCTTCCTTTTTTCCTTCTTCCTCCCACTTTCAATTTCATAATTTTCTACCTTAATATTTCACGAGACATTCTTTTAGCATATCAATCCCAACTTAAATTTTTTTTCCTTCTGTAGTTTAGAGGATGTTTTTTCACCTCCATCAGTACTCGAATTCTTTTATTTTTAATCCTTTACGATCTGGATTTTCTCGCCACCGTTCTCGAAAAGTCCATTTCAATAGCTAATAGTTTTTGAGGATTCTGGCATAGATATGGCCAGATATAGATTTATATATTAGCCTCTTGGAAGTGGGCTATGTATTTTCGGATCCCAGAGGATTTAGCATTGAAGCAAGTTTTCTCCCTTCTCTTATTCTCTGTTCAATATCACTTGGTTGAAGTGCTTTTACTATTGTGGATTGATTCCAAATACTGAAATTTCTCCATCGTTTTAATGTCTCTTTCATTTCGCTCGCAAAAACATTTTGTAACGGGAAAATAGGAAGATTCTAATCCTACGCATTATTTTGGAAGTCTTCTTTCCTATGCACCTTTGATTTGATTTTTTTTAAAATCTTTTTTTCTTTTTTAACTAGAAGAATTTTACTTAACTCAGCTAATATGCATTGCTGCCACTGATGAGGACCTATAATTTTTCTGAATCCTTGGCAAAATCAAAGATTTATTTTGCTTATTAAATTATTTATTTATTTATGAATTTAATTATTTATTAATCTATTTTAATTTGACCGACCATCGTTCCCTTTATGTCATAGATAAAATGAGTTTACACTCAATTTTTACATTGCAGTCCTACGTTGTAACCAACAGACTGTTTACGTTGTAACAACAGACTATTCCTGCGTAAATGAAATTCCACTCCGGAATATGAGACCGACTAAACTTCCATTAGAAGAGCCACCTTCTGCTATTTCGATTTCACTCTGAGAAACAACTTTCAGTGGTCTCTAGAAGGAAATTTCAGAACTGCTGCCTAATATCTAGATGTTGTCTATTAAATTTATATAAGTTTTCGATTTTTTTTTATTTATAATTTAATGGGATTTTATTTAAGAAATTGGGGGTAAATGAATTAGTAGTTTTATTTGAAAGACATTTCGAATCAATTTGTTTTTCTGTTAAATATAAATATAAATTCTGATTTCGTGATTCATTTGGGAATTTTTTATGTTTTGTATTCATAAAACCAATAGTTGATTCTTCTAGCTGTTACGCTATCTGGTTGAAAATAAAATATTTAAACGGACGGTAAGTATGTAGACAATAATTGATACATATTGGGGAAAATAAAAATAAACAGAATAAAAATCTATCTTTGCTAATGACAGTCCGATATCGACGATAATTTTTTTGTTTTGTAGAGAATTTAATTACCATTCAAATACACGTTTTCAATCCCAGTTTTGACGGATTCAAGAGGTGCGCAAAATCTTAATTTGGCGCCACTGGGGTGGCGGAAAAACGTTGAGAACCCCAAAAGGCACTTCTCTAACACCAACTTAATTTACATACTACTTTACAACCCTATTATTTTATTTGGAAGGGCTTTGAGCAGATATACGCAAAACCTTCAGAAACAGGAAATTTCAGGTAAACGTACCGAAAATTACCCTCATTTAAAGGTATTATTATTATAGGTATTATTCAGCCTTTAAAACAATCTTGCATTCCGAAGGTCAGCTCATTTGATCCAAAAGGGAGCCGCTGGAAAGTGTAATTTTAAGAATCGGAATAAAAATAATTCAAAACTTCTCACCTAAATTAATAATTACTACATATTAATACAGTTATTTTTTTTAAGAATTCACTGTTACTATTTTTTTTTTGTTAAATGTTCTTCGTAAGCTTTCTCGTCTTGTTAAAATACTGATTGAGAATTATAGGGATTAATTCAGAAATGTCAACAACACGAATTTCCTAGTCGTGCCGGCGTAAAAATAATTACGGATATGAAGAATATAACAACTTTAATAAATCTCAACCGATTACGAAGTTTGGTTTGGCATTAAGGACAATAAACTGCTGGCGCTTATTATTACCTACATAACTACACAAAATAATCAATTTATTAATTTTATTTTTAATAATCACTAAATAAATGAAAATAAAATAAATAAAGGAACTGAAAACTTAAATAGGAATTTATTTAGTTTTATAATGACTAGTAGAATAGTGTAATCATAATAACTCGTAGACGAAAAACTAAATTCAGGTCAGGAAAAATATTCCAATGTTTTTAATAAATTCTATGGTACTGTTAATGCATTGATTATTGTCGCTCAATTTTTTTTTTGAGATTGTATATCGATTTTAAAAAAATCAATAAATAATTGTTTACATGATTTTTGTGTTGTAAATTGTATAAACTACCATACAAATGTTAAACATAAAAAAATGGACACTATACGAGTATAGCAGTTCACACATAGTTAAAGCATATACGGACCAACAGTTTTAGAGATTTAATATTGATAAGTTTAAAAGTTCAACTTTTGGAAGAAGGCAAAATAATTGCGACCACAATAGCAATGAGTACACAAACAGATGTGGGTTGGCGGACCGAAAGGCTTTTTTGTTGGTGGAGGGGAGGAAATGACCTCTAGTGCAGATATATATTGTAGTGAGTTATGTGAAGAACAATTGAGCACTCTACTTTTATTGTGCCTCTGCAAAGGACAAACACCCAGAGCAAATTATTTGTCACTCGGAAAAACAGATGCGACCTCCCTTCTTAAGTTGATTTGGACTTGTCTGCCATTTCTCTTCCAAGATGTTATGCTCACTTTGCTTTAGTAATGCCTTACAATACTTTTTTCTCGTTATGATTCGAGAAAAAAAAATCGATACAAAGTATCTTGTTTGAGAGAGAAAAGAAAAAGTTTCTGGACTGTGAGGTATTTTGAAAAATCACTTAATTTTATATGAGTAGCAGGGTGTATGTAAAAGAAATAAATCCGCATTTTGAAATTAAGAGGGAACTAAACTCATTTTTAATTTTCAGATTCGATAATAAATAATAATATATGATTTCGAAAAAAATAATGTTGTTTCATTTTTAATTTCGATTTAAATATATTTTAATTGAAGAGCAAAAAAAAAACCAAAAAAAAAAACAAACGTATAACAAACAATATGTAATTAAAATATTATTAAATAAACATGAAGCACTGCAACGTGTAAAGGTTCTTGGGTTTAGTACTTGGCAATGAAGTACTGTTTTTTGCCCAAAGGTTATAATCGTACAAGGAGATGATATGGTCAGGATCCACATTCAACCGCCTGGTTTTTCTTCCAATCCAATCAAGGGCCAGTTCCCACTTTATTGTGGCTGACTGTGCCACAGGAGTGTCGATCCACGGCTAATAAAACAGAATAAATAAATTACCTCCCAGAAGGAGGACTCGAACCCAGGCCAGAGAGTCAGGAATCCAGAGTCTTGTCCACTCTGTTCGAGAGTATAGGTAGAGTTTACCGCTACCTATTACTTAGCTAACTTACAATATATAATTATCATAAACTAAAATAAAAAGAAAAAATCGGACAGAGGCTGTGTCCACCAAACACACGAGGTTCTTGCTTATTTTGGGCGAAAAACACACGACATACATCTATGGTCTACGACATACATCTCTTACCGTCAAATGAGTGGTGACATCAACTATGACTCAAAATTGGCCAATTTTATTCGCATACTGTTCCCGCCATAAGTCCAAATTCAATAATTCTTTTTACAATGTCAAATGGCACATTTTCTCTGTTAAATTATAACATTTATTGCTTTATAGCATTTATAGAATACTATAACGGATCTATGAGCTTTTAATAATAAAACAAAAAGTGTCTGAACAGTTTTTTGTCCTAAAACCTTAGATGGAGGAGCATAATTCTACGTTAAAAATAACGTGACCCATCAATTACACCTTTAAATATGGCTAATATGCATAAGTGTTTTGGTTACTCTTTCACCAAATACTCTTTTTTTATTTATTTTTATATTACCGTTTGAACATATTTATTTTTGTATACATTAATTTGTTTATATATGTGTATATATATATATATATATATATATATATATATATATATATATATATATATATATATATTCAAATTGGGATATCGTTTTAAAATTCTATCGATTTGAAATAAGAATAATTTTTATTTTACATTTTCATTTTCTTTAGTAAGAGACAAATATTTTTTTTGTTAAAGTAATTTATCATTATACTTGTTTCACACACAAAACAATTTCTTTATATCCTCTTTTATTCATTGACCATATCTATTACTATTAACTATTATATTGGAGAATAATAATTATTTTTTAGATTGTTCATTTTGCTTTTAGAACTTTCTTGGTACGATAACATTGAAGAAAAAATAATTCGTAAACAGGCTGTTTATCTGAATATTTTAATACTTTTAGCTGCTTATTTTATTAAATTTTTTACTAATTTAAAAATTCGGTATCTAGTAATTAGGGATGCGTTCTTAACTTTTAGGAGGTTAGGAGGCAGATAAATAATAATCAGTTCATTATCATTATTGATCATTATCAATTTATTATTATCAGGTAATAATAATAAACACTAAACAAATTCTATTGTTCCGAAAAACATGATTATTGACTTCAAGAGATTAACTTATGATTTTATATCTAGATTGAATAAAATTTTTAACATATTTTCGCGGTAGCATAATTCAATTTGTTCTAGTCCTCAGGTATAATTTATAACCCGTGGGATATTTCTTATCTGGAAGCTGAAACTAAAGACTAGGTAATAAAGCTGACTTACCCTTCAGCCTGGCCGGAATATCCAATTAACTTGTAAGCTACCGTTCCACATTCAAACAACCTTGGAGCTAGATCCCGTCCTGTTCAGCTCAACTCAATCCATTTAACCGCTTTTAGCACATGCAGCATTTATTCAACGTGTTCTCCGTCCATAGTACTTACCTGATAAAAAAAAAAAAAAGACACTTTAAATCATTGGCAAATTGTATGAAGATAGAATATTCCGTTATACTTGGAGACAATAAAAATGGTATCATCATCAATATATTTTACATGTTTTTTTCGAGAAAAAAAAATTGAAAATCAAGCATGGTGGGACACAGTGAGAGACCCTTTTTCTCAGATTTAAAGTATGTAACAATTGAACGCGATCCCTTATCCAATTCTTTTTCAAACGCATAATTGTCGAGAATATTCACAGTCCATGTTTTTATTTGGATATTCTTAGAATTGAAAATAAAATATATATCGACGTCGTTTTGAAGGCTTAAGTGCCAAATATTCAAAATTTAGGTGTTGATTTATTATTGGGCATACACATCATCTCTATCGATTCCCGCTCACAATATATCGAAAAGAAAAATGAAAATGATCTAAAAATCGACTATTGATGCATAAGACATAAGCACCAAATATTGACGAAACTCAGTCGTCACTCTAACCTTGACCAAAGCTAGAAGCCTTAAAAATATATATGCATTATAAAAGTTTTTCTACCTTAATAAACTCTTACTGTACACAATAAAGAGTAAAATAAAAACAAATATATTGTTATTTTGGGAAAAAACTTTTCATGTGCTTCCTGTAAAATTTGTTAAATGGCGCATAGGCCTTTTTCAAAAAACGACGTGGAAATAGATTTATTCAATACAACTCAAAACTTCGGATAGCTTGAGCATAACGGTATACTCAACATGCCTCCCAGAGACAGACGAAAGCAATTAATAAAATAATTAAAAAATTGGGAAATTCAAATATTGTGTCGTTTGGTGTTGTTTTTCATTGATATTGATTGTGAATGGTACGTGGAAATGCCTTAATTATGTTACTTAAGCAGTATTAATAAACAAATCGAGACTATCGACTGATGTAAAAAAAAAAAAAAATTGATTTTACCAGAATCGTGTTTCAAAATTTCGATTTGGAGATTCATATAACAAGATATCAAGAAATTTGGTCTATCTGATAGGCATCTAAAATTTACTGCTCATTGCACTTAAAAATTATTGAAGATTAGACAAAAATCTCATTCTCAGATTAAAACTTCGTGTCTACTAAAGTATTTTTCGCTCTTCTCTACTTCATATTGCTCCATTGCTATCTCACATATCAGAGAATAAAAGTAAGAAATTTCTGAATGGTACATGAAAAAAAACTTGCCAAAAATACGTCTCTTGAAAATGAAAAGGCATAAAGACATGACATGAATCATTTAATTTATCCAAGATAGATGAATTCTATTTGACGATTCATTAAAATATTTAAGAACCCCAAAATTTAATAGCATTAAAACGTAAAAATAATATAGTTGTTAGGTGGATTAAATAAAGAAAAACTTTAAGATAGAGGTGAGCCCCATAACCATAGTTGACAAAGATAATTTTTAATTGGAAAAATTAAAATAAAATAATAAGCCCAAGCATGTATCTGTGATACAGCAAAAGGAGATGAATCATCACATTACTGTAGTCAAATATACTTATAAATTGGAGTTATGAAAACAACATATTTCCACCACAGTAGTTTTACAAACACGATCGGACCTTTGTTCTGAATGTCCAATTGATTAATCCTTCAGCAGGCATGTGCGGCGTGAAGTGATTATTTTTTTTGCAATAACTATGATTTTTAAAAATTAAAAGAAATAATTATACTTTTCATAACAAGATATAAAACGTTAATAATATTGAGATTTATTTATAAATAAAGGCAAAAAATAACTAAGAAGAAAATTTCATTATAAATTACAATTTATTTTTAAAACCCAAATAATTTGTGATGGCCAAGCACTGAATACTATTAATATATAAATATATAAATACTTCGACCATATATACATGAAATGATCTAAAAATATACATATATGTATAATTAAAGTCTATAAAATAAAAAGTCAATATGTACACACATTTCCGTGAAATTATGAGTTTCCTTCGATTTCTTTACATCGCTGAAGAGGTAATTAGCAGGTCAGAACAGGTCAAACAGAAATAAAATCCCCTCTACAACCTGTGACATTTAAATTAAATAGAAAGCAATTTCAGCTTTAATTTTATCATCGCTGATAGTTCATATTGAACGGTTTCCTTCCCCCTATTAATTTACAATAAGCTCAATAAATAAAGCCAACATATATGCAGAAACAATTTATCAGCTCACAATAGATTTCATTGCTTGTGGCATTCTTCAATGTTCAATGTCTTCCAGTAAACCTTTGGCTAAAATTTTTATTCCATTAACGCTACATTATTTCCTCAAGGATCCCAATCCAAATTAAGTTCAACTTTTAGGTATTATTAATGCCTTTTGAGAATGGCAATGCATTTGACGTAGCAATAGAAAAACAACTTTATTCTGGAACAAAAGTCCCATTAGAATAAGAAATGTGTATAAAGCAATAGACGTTATATCTGGCCAAAAGACCTATTAGATAAGGAATATATTTGTAAGAACAAATGAAAGATGTGGTATATATTCTAGACAAAGATGAAATAAAAAGTAAAGTAATTAAAAATAAAATAATATACAAATATTTTCTATACAAAGATAAAACGGATAGGAAAGAAAAATGAATCATCTAATAAGCAAAAAGAAAAAAGAAAAAGACGACTACAGAAAAGAGAGAGAGAAAGAAAATTCAACTGTTCTATAAAAATATTTTGCATATTAATAACTTTACTTATATATCTATTGCTCATCTTATTTTAAAATGATTGATTAAAAAAAAATATGAGGGCTTAGGTTCTTAAGCGATCCCAACTTATGATTGAAAAAGCCAAGGTGCATCGAGGCCAAGGTCAGATAGAGCCCTGAGTAAGGTAAAGGGATATATCATTCTGGCGGGTGAAATACCCAATATATCTGTGGGGGGCATCCAGAGGCTAAAAGTAGGACGAATCATCACCATCTATTTGAAGATCATCCCTGAGTCATGGGAAAAAATATCGTCCTGAAAGACCCGCATCGATTTCTCCTCAATCCCACAATCGGTTCACTTGCGGTAAAATAAAACTACCACTATCTCGGGGAGAAAAAAAAAATTACCGATATCGTGTTCAGATCACTGATTCGCCTACGCAAACAATATCGAAGCCTGGGATGCGTCATTCAGATGCGTTTTAATCATAAATTAATAAATAGTATATTAATAAAGTTTTTTTTATTTTATATTAAATTTTTAAATTGGGAAATTCTGAACTATAATTCAACATATTTTAATTCAGCTGGAGTAACCTTGGAGGTGACTTTTTTCACAATTTATTTTTTTATTGGAATAAAGCTTGATATGTCTCAATGTATGAGAGAGTGAAGGGTTAAGTTCACAAACTAACTACCTGGACAGTATCAATCAGTTACTTTAAGAAATTAAACCTCAACTTTCTCGTTCTAGCAAACGTTATTCCTCACATCCAACGTTGCTCCAGCCAACATTACAATTATTAAAAATATTTTCATGTAATACCATTTTTCGGTTATTAATCCAAACCACAACATACAACCGACGCTGACAAACATATTTTATTATTAGTTCCAATTTAATTATGCCATGTAGCTGGAAAATATTGTTATTAGTGACTAAAAAAAAAAATGCCATAAATACAACCAAAATAAAATAGATTAAAAATAAAATAATGATTACAAAAAATATCATGTATTGAGAACAAATTTCATTTATGACTGAAATACTATAGTCATACACCATAATATACCAATTGTAATAGCCATTGTAATTTTATAACCTCAGATCTCATTAAATATATATTGACATATCTCCAAATTTATTTAGTAAAAAATAAATTTATGTAAGGAATATTTCATATGTTATATGGTGGTTGGATTATGACAAATGCTTCGACATTCAGTGCCATGTAATACACCATATCACAGACCCATATCGTAGGCCAAAAAAGGAAGAACAATAGATAATGTAAGATAGTAAGTAGACAATACAAAATATTCGTATAAATAAGATTAAAAAATAAAAATAACATCATAGTTTAAAAACAACATTGTGTGTGCTTAAATTTCTCAACTACATGCTTATTGATTAAAATGATGATTTACATTTGATTATTATTTTTTTAATATCAATATAATTTTAAAGTCGATTTTTCTATAAAGTTTCAATTGTTTTGATATTCTTATTTGATTACAAACCACACCACGAAAGATCGTGTAATCTCTTAGCTTTATAAAACAACCAAAAGTTTTAAAACAAAAACACATTCAAAAATCGTGTACAATAACAAGCTTAAATAATTTCAACAAAAATAACCACAAATGGTGGTTAACGGAATGGTTATTTTCAGGAAAAATCTGCCACTGAACAAATATTGAATATCTATCATCATGACGATTCCGATATAAAAAAAGAAATATATATACTTACTGTTGACACTCGACGAATTCTGTTTTATTGGTCCGGCTATTTCATATTGCAATGTGTACTAATAGAAAAAAAAATGTCGATCGAATTCGCTGAAAAATATATTATAAGACTAAAAAAAACGAAGGGTAAGTTTTATTAGGATTTTATGAGGGATTCAAGTCAAGAAGTCAAAAATGAGAATTTGCGAAACAAAGAAAATTATTCGTTAGAACATAACATATTAATTTATTCGGTATATCATTATCAATGACGTTTGAGATTCTATTTTTTTTTTATTTATAAAGCCAGGTTTTTTTAAGCAATTTGATTAGACCTTATTAAATGTAATCAATTGAAGTTTTGAAATGCCTCTTTTAAATATATATATATATATATATATATATATATATATATATATATATATATATATATATATATATATATCACTAGTTTCTACTAGTGAGGCGTTATAGTTAAGAGAGGTCCTAATATACGAGAATATATATATATATATATATATATATATATATATATATATATATATATATATATATATATATATATTCTTGTATATTAGGACCTCTCTTCCTAACTATGAACCTCTCAGTAGTAGAAACTAGACCCAAATGGAGGCCGAAACTCAGATGGGTGGACAGGATAAAGAAGGAGGCTACTGAACAACGCGTAATAAACTGGAAAGCCATCGCCCAAAATAAATATATATGTATATGTATGCATGTGTGTTTATATATATATATATATATATATATATATATATATATATATATATATATATATATATATATATATATAAACTGGAAAAAAGCCATCGCCCAAAATAAATAGAATAAATAAAAATAAATAGAAACTAGACCCAAATGGAGGCCGAAACTCAGATGGGTGGACAGGATAAAGAAGGAGGCTACTGAACAACGCGTAGTAAACTGGTATATATATATATATATATAAAAACTGGAAAGCCATCGCCCAAAATAAATATATATGTATATGTATGTATGTGTGTTTATATATATATATATATATATATATATATATATATATATATATATATATATATATATATACATATATATTTATTTTGGGCGATGGCTTTCCAGTTTACTACGCGTTGTTCAGTAGCCTCCTTCTTTATCCTGTCCACCCATCTGAGTTTCGGCCTCCATTTGGGTCTAGTTTCTACTACTGAGAGGATCATAGTTAGGAAGAGAGGTCCTAATATACAAGAATATATATATATATATATATATATATATATATATATATATATATATATATATATATATTCTCGTATATTAGGACCTCTCTTAATAACTATGAACGCCTCACTTGTAGAAACTAGACCCAGATGGAGGCCGAAACTCAGATGGGTGGACAGGATAAAGTAGGACGCTACTGAACAACGCGTAATAAACTGGAAAGCCATCGCCTAAGATAGACAGAGGTGGAGGAAGCTGGTAGAGGCGGCTAAACATCTTCAAAGTCTGTAAAAATCAAACGGGGGAAAAACAAATACATATATATATATATATATATATATATATATATATATATATATATATATATATATACATATATATTTGTTTTATATATATATATATATATACATATATATTTGTTTTATATATATATATATATATATATATATATATATATATATATATATATATATATATATATATATATATATATATATATATTTATATATATTTATATATATATTAAAAATATATATATAAAAATTATTACTATTATTATTATTATTATTATTATTAAAAAAATACGCAAAATTATTGGAATTTTTTTTTTAATTTTAGGTCCATTATTTTAAAATTTTGATATTTTAAAATTTCTATAATAAAAAAAAAGTACGCATTACTGTCTAGAAATCTAAATTGCTAAGACACACCAAAATCTAGAAATTGAATATAAATTAGATGGTGAAGAGATAAGCAAGAGATACGACAAATGGAGGACAACGATTAGAATTGCTATTAAGTTAAGGGGACGACGAGATTCGGTTCTGGTCACGTAATAAGTTAGGGACAGTTCATAATTAGTGACAAAGTTAGCTCATGCTAGTTAGTGATTCGAGGACTATTGCCGGCTCGAAGATCGTGGGCCCTTCAAAGTACTCGAGATAAAGCGGGAGGGCGAACTTGAGCTCAACAATCCCTCGGTGAACATTTATCCGAGAAAAACCACTAAGTTGGCGGTGATTTAAACAGAGGTCGTGAAGAGGAAGAGGGGGGGGGTGGGAGGGTAATGGAGGTTTTGGCGGGAGCGACTCATTTCCGGTCAGCCGACTGAATAATACATCTTCTGTTCTCTTCCGACGTCAAGAGAGTCATCATCATGGATCTTCCTCCAGAAAGAACCGCCGCATGGCTATGCCAAATCCCCTACCATATCCTACCGCGCTCTTTCCCAAGTTGTCCCTTCCCCAACGCTCTATATATACATTAAAGCCCTATTAAGGAAAAGCTTACTAAAAGTAGAAATGAATGTTACATTACATTAATAAAAATATAAGACGATTATGATCTTATGAATTATGATCCATGGGATCAGAGGATTATGATATCAGCGGATCCATGAGAGTTGCTTTCGTGCTAAATCCCTTCCCCTCCAAACCAAAAAATTATTTTTTTTTTACATTATGCCGTTTTTGTTTCTATGATTGATCTCAGCCAGATAATTAAACAACTACAGTATTGTCTCTTAAATCATACCGCATAACAATAATAGCTTTGTTGATGTAGGATTACATCTAAATTTCATTTCTTGGAATGTAACATTCAAGATAACTAATTGCGATAGTTTTGCATCAAACCCCCTTCTTCGATTTTCTCACACGTTGAAGCCTCGTTCTTTAAATATGAACAATAATTGTAATAAAATTGTTTCTGCAATAGCTACATTGCTCAACTTTTTCTTCACAGTACCTTGTTTAATTTTTTATCTTATTATACTCGCAGTGGTTCTAGAACAGTTAATGAACAACTAATTAAAAACATTCAGGTTTGTATGAAAATAAAATAATTTTAGAGATCTACTAAATTTTTGCCTTAAAAGTATCTTAAATAACTAACCTTCAATGCACTTTTGAAAAGTGTGTTTTAATTAGTTAAATGTAGCAATTCCGCAGACAGACAAAATTCGATACCTTGGCCTGACATTTGACAGAAGAATGACATGGGGCCCACACATCAAGAATAAACAAAAAACGCTAAACCAAAGACTTAAACTGTTATATTCACTTCTTTCAAAACGTTCAAAATTGAAACTTAAACATAAATTGAACACTTACACTTACTTACTCAAGCCCATCTGGACCTACGCTTCACAGATATACGGGACAGCCAAAAAAACACACGTACAAAAACTCCAAATTTTTCAGTCAAAAACTTTTAGGACTATCACCAAAGAAAGCCCCTTGGTACATCAGCAACTTTACGTTACATACAGACCTCAATATGCCTACAGTTAACGAACACATACGGACCCACTACAAACGATTTCACGATAACTTACACGGACATCTTAACACACTCATACAAGATATGGCGACAACCAACATGTCTGACAACACCCGCAGAAGGCTGAAGAGGAGCTGGATGAGGGATCTCCTAGACTAACTATATACGATTATCACGACAGGAAGAGGTGCCGGTGGGTACTACTCTTTCTCATGCCTTTCATGCCACGTTGACATGTACATAGCCAGCACATTCACTGGTTGTCTACTAGACAGGTGTGAATTTAAAAATAAAGTTAAAAAACAAAAAAAAAAAAATTTGTAGTAGCTTTATCCGTCATATTGATTGTAATAATTTTGTTTAATTAACTAATAAACAAAATATTATGTTAAGTTATATGATAAAGATTTTTCAAAGTTCTATCTGACTCTGTTAAATGAAATAAACTGAATATACATATATATATATATATATATATATATATATATATATATATATATATATATATATATATATATATATATATATATATATATAAATAAATCTATCTAAATACGTGTGAAAGAGAAGAAAAACATAAGCAACGCATATACGTTTCATGTGTTTGCTATAACAAACAAAACTAACGTTATGTTGGATTCGATTTTGATTGCCTTTCGTCAACTTAACAAAACTTGTGAATTTGTAAAATAAAAAAAAATCGAAATTTATTTATTTTATTGATAACGCTTCAGTAGTATGGTAGAAATATAGGTCAGTAAAAACAGAGGAAGACGAAAATGAATAAAACAAAGCAAGATTTTGTAATTACCACGTTTTTTGCTCTGAATCATTATAGTGTGAAATTTTGAGTTAAATTGGAAAAACAATATTTTGCTATCAGATTTTCTATATCTATCTCTAAGGATGGGGGTTGAGTTTAGATATTTAATATTAGTTATTTTTTGGTTATCTCGCACGCTTTATTTTTTTTAAAACAGCACTGGCCGAACTTTTTACTTTTTTATATTAATTTTGAAAAAAGGTAAATAATTTTTTTAGCTATTAAAAAAATTAATTATAAATGAAAATAGAAGGAAAACAGCATTTCAAGCCCAAATCCTAACAAAATTTTTGCTGCAATTATATATTTGTTATTTCTATTATATGAAGTTTTTAATATGCATTATAGGTATCGTATTAGTTCTGTGTGGTGTAATTAATTGTAAGTTAATTAATGTTAATAGTTATTATTGTTAATTATTAAAATATTATTTAATAATTATTTATTGTTAATGGTTATTGTAAGTGTAATTCTGTTGTTCATTTGAAATTGGTTTTCGTAGAGTAAACCGAGTGGAGTGTTTCCAATTAATACATTTCATCGAGTGACGGACCCAATTTTAGAATTATTAATTGGGTTGGTTAAATAAAGACAGATTATTCTATGGTTTTTATTTACAATTTCACTATTTTATTTTATTTTTTTTTTTTTTAGTTTTTCCATATAAACTTAAAGGTTCATCAAAATACCATATATATCATGTAGTTTACAGTGACTGCTTTAGAACATAAGAGGTCACCAGGGAAACAAATGAAAAGAATTGCCTAAGCAGAGTACAGGGAAAGTGAAAAAATAATATTTAAAAATAAATAAATAATCATCAATGAATAAATAGCCCGCATTGATAGCTATGCGAAAGACAGATTATAATATTAATTTCATCATATGAACCTAATTAACAACCATAAAAATATTAAACCATGGTCTTTAGTGTCCTGTTTTATTTTATTTTAAAATGTTTATTTGTAGATTCAAACCTCTGAATAAACGTCAGTGAATAAGCTAAATGATAAAATTTGACATGCCAAGGTGTGAGAGAGGCAGTAGCTAGCAGTCCAATCTCTGGCATGTAGGTAATTAATGTGGTCAGTTTTGGACATCTTATCCAGCTAATAACAGCGGCCATATGTAGAGACAAAGGAAGAGACTGGGTTATTTTAAATATAAATTTATACTAAATTTGATTTATATAATGAAAATGAGAGAACTACATTTAAGACTATATATATATATATATATATATATATATATATATATATATATATTTCTGTTTAGTTATTAAAATTTTTAATTCTTATTTCATAAAATTTTATAAGAAATGTCTACTTAGACTCGATATCGATGTCACACTGTACTACATTGGGATTGAACCTTGTTCTAATTCATAACTCAGTTTTCTTTTGCCTATCAAGCACATATTTATCTAGCCGGTAATAAGTAATGAATTATATTGTTTTTGAATTAATTTACTAAAAATGTATAGTCATATTAAAAATATTTATGGTGTGACTATTGTATTGTGGAATTTAAGAGAAAAAAAAAACGCTGGAGACGGGGGAACACTTCGAAATGATGGTTTGAGGACTGATAAAAACATAAATGTAATAAAGAAATGTAAAAGGAGAGTTGTTGTTTCCAATAAATGTTTATAGTATATTAATATTAAACTTTCAGATATTATAAATTATCTAATTATTATTAGTTATATATATGACTGAAGTTTACTAAGAAAGTATAATTATATTTCTAATATAAATAATTTAAAAATAAATATAATTTTATTTCACACACACACACACACACACACCCATATATATATATATATATATATATATATATATATATATATATATATATATATATATATATATATACATATATATATATATATATATATGTATATATATATGTATATGACATAACATATATGTAGATGACATCGATTCTAAGTAGACATTTCTTATAAAATTTTAAAATAAGAATTAAAAAGTTTGATAATTAGACAAAAAAATATTTTATGGAGATTATAGACTTAGGGAATTTCTTCCAAGGATTATAAAAAGGCAATGAGAGCGATTTCAAAGTAATGAATTATATATATATTTTTTTAAATTAATTAACTAAACATGTACAAATATATTTCTGTTGTTGTTGAATTGTGGAATTTCACAGTAAAAAAAAACCTTTGCAATGGTAATAAAGAAATGTATAAGATAAGCTGTTGTTTTCACTAAATATATATAGTATAAATGTATGCAAGCATATCAATGTAATTTTTTTTTCATTTGGATGTAACATAAACGCCAGGTTGTTGAGTCCGGAGTTAGGACTAGTTCTAGACTAACTCAAACCTAACCTATTCCTTAGTCCCGGAATAAACTTAGAGTAGGTTTATAGGTTTAGCTCAAGAATAAAATCAACGGAGAATTAATTTACTCTGAAGCTGAATGGAACGGCAGTACATTTTTTTAGACTTAAAATAGGGAATACAAGACTGCACTAACCCTTGAGACAGTAACTTGCCCTAAAACTCCCCAGCATTACTTTTCTACCTCTACATCCCCTAGAGTTTCTTATCCTAGCCAATGAGCCATCATTAAGTTCATTTAAATCTCTAAATGTCTCTTCTTTGACAAGACCAAATATCCCTAGGGAGATCTGCTCAAAGAGGAAGTATTTAAGTGTAGTATTTCCTAGGACCCATTACAAATCTTAAGTCATAATATTAAAGTGTTGATACAATTGTTAATTCATAAAATTTAATATTTTTGTAATTCTCTTCTGTCTGTAAACTAAAAATCAATAGTGATTTTAAGACGTTGATTCTCCCACCGCCCCGTTTACAAAAAAAAAAGAAAAAAAAAAGAAGAGTCCTTAATTAAACAGTAAAACAATTTTATTTCTTCCTCAAGGCAAAAAAAAAATAATAAAAAAAAATCCGATAGTAAACTGGCAAGAGAGTGGGAGAGCAATCAGACGAGGAAAGGAGGGAAATATACACTAATCAGGATTCAAGACAGTCGGAAGAAATCTGTAGTCGGGTAATATACATAAAAATAAAAAGATGGGAGAGGGGGAAGGAAGGACTGTATTAAAACCCAAATAACGAGCGCACCTTTTCATGATCACATTTCGTCCCGGTAGTCATATAAAATGAGATGGTAAAAGAAATTGCCTTTGCCCCTGGACCAAAAGCACTAAATTACAATAAAAATAAATTTGCATTTTGATCATCTGCCGCAATGAAGACCACCTTTATTATATTGTTGACTTCCTTTTCAAGTGGCTAATATAAATTAAAATGCAAATGGCGGTAAACGCTATTACTTCCATTCTCCTATTGCCGCTGAAATTCGGGGATTCTTCAGCTCGTTCGTTTTTATTTAAATAAGTCAGGGCCGTTAGCAATGAATATTTTGACCGTTTTTCACGGGTTTATCTAAGAGCTACTTAGGACTCGATAAAACAGAAACATTGAAAAAAAAATGTAAATACGTTTAGAAGTTGCCTCTTTCTCTGAATGAATATGATATCCTTTATCGCATTTTTAGTTAGATAATGAATCTTTATCATACAACATAACTGATATGTATAACAAGTTTCAAATTACATCATATTTATACGTAAGAAGGAGTTATTTATAATTTTATTATACACTAGATGTTATATACAAACTGTCTCCATTGAGCTAATATGCCAATTGCCGTATATCGGGATATTGCCATTTTCGAGAGCCGAAATTTAAAAGTTTCGGCGTTTAAAAGTTCGAGTGACCAAATTTAAAAGTTTGATACTCAGGGAGCGTAGAATTTCATGTCATATAGCTTTTATCTTATGAATTTTTCTCTTAGGGTATTCCTTTCCAAGTTATAAATTCAGATATGCTTATATAGCTAAATTTATGAATACGCTTCGGGGAACTTGTAACCTTTAAAACTTCTTTAATTTCTATATTGCTTTAAGTTACGACGTTTCGGATAGAACAAGTCCATTTTCAAGTTTGCATAGATAATCTGCATAAGTTCTTCATCACTTTTTATCTGATCCAAATCTGGCTTATTGTCATTATTTTCCTCTCAGTTTCATAAGAAGAAGTAATGGGAACGGACGCTAGGGACATATAAATAAATAAGGGACATATAAAATTAATAGTTTGTTAGGAAAATAATGACCATAATCCAGATTTGGATCAGATAATAAGTGATGAAGACATTATGCAGATTATCTATGTAGAATTGAAAATGGACTTGTTCTGTCCAAAACGTCGTTAACTTAACCAATAAAGAAACCAAAGAAGTTAGAAAGGCTACGAGTTCCCTGAAATCTCACGTATTCACATATACAATATGAAAATAAAACTCAATGACTGACACAATAATGAATTATAAGTATGCTTTGGCTTGAATACTGTGAAGGAATACTGCAATATTACTTTTATGCCCATGAACTTCACTTACTAGTTTGACACTCTGATTAACCTCTAAAAGTAATGAGATAATTGTTCAAATACTTTAGATAGAAATGGATTATAAGTTTTGTGGTAGGGATTCATGCTTTAATGGAGCGGACAATAACCATAGACAGAAATATTTCTCTCTCTTTTAAAATCTCTCGGACTTAGTCTCTGTCGACGGTTAAGAAGAAAAAATTAAAACATGATGTTCAACCAGAAGTACCCCAAGTAAGCCATAGACAACGGCAAAATTTCTGGCTGATTCGAAGCAAATATTAGTTATAAATTTATGTCATAATCTATTCTTATGAATATTTGAAGTTTGTGAATGCTTAGTGTTTGAAAAGAGCATAATTCCATTAATTACTTCAATGACAGAAGGGAGCAGCATCCGAAGACATTGTTATTCAAGCATGTTATAATTCATCACCATTTCTCTAATATTGCAATCGTATCGTTTCAGCCCCTTTGTCGTTGCTGTAGTTATATCCATTTCATGACGGGAAAGAGGAAAAATAATGTCTACTGTCTGATTTTGATTATTTGCATTTAAATTGCTGTGTAACGACCTTCTATACACAGCTTTACAGAGGGTAAATCTTCTGCCTTTAACTCCCACCGATTTATAATCAATTTAAACCGATTTTGGGCATTGCCTGTTTGTATACGTTTGACAAAGTTGCCTAACGAGAAAGCCCATCAGTTCTGAGTAACACTGCCACTTCTGGACATAATCGTTACCTGGAGTGTCCTATAGCCACTCGAAACCAGTTTAACTTCTTCACTTCCTAATCGGTTTTCTTCTCAAAAGCCTTTCCCCATCCAATCTTCCTTCAAAACACCCGGCTTTTGTAAATAGAATTTTTGACTATCCTACGGAATTAGTTTGAGTTTTAGAGGCGAATTTATTACAAGGACGAAACTTTCGAATGCTGTAGGAATAAACGTGTTCCCTTTAACGTTTTCGAATTCAATATACTTCGGAACTGAAGGGACTCCATTCTCAGAGGTGCTCCAATTTCATTTCAAGATCAATGCACTCTGCGGAAAGTAATCCTTCTGAACCCCTTCCTATAAAGTTCATTTTATTTCACTCCTTCTCTCACTTTTTGTTTTTTTATTTTTATCCCCATAAAGTTAGTTTTCCGCATTATCTCTCGTAGTTTTGAATGTATTAGCGTTCTCAGTCGTTGTTTGAAATGGTGGCAGGTTGCCCACTATCTTTTTTTAAAAAGGTAATTTAGTACTAGAGAATTTTCAGAAACCAGGCGGAACCATGAATCCATTAATATTTCTATTAATTTGTCCCATACTAAATTAATGTTCTGAGCCGTGGGAAAGCACAATAGTGGAGAATAAATTAAAAGAGTAAATGTAACAGAGTCAGGCTTAATTTATGATTCGAATATATTTTATAAATAAGAAAGAGCCAAAAACACGCTAATCGATACCATTATTATTTTAGTTTATTTAGATTTTTTTTGGCCTATTTGGAAGTTTAACAGCTTTTACTCCTACATTCACGCCAAAAAAAACCGCTATAACGTTCGATAATGCAAAATGGTATTTGTAGCTCTTGAAGGCGCAAACCGGTTATTAATGTAAATTTTTTTTTTATCCCTTCAACTGGCACGCCAATTTTGGGAACATCAGTGGGCACGTATGGCACAAAGTGCTACGTCTCTTTCGATAATTGTTTTTGTAATAGCTATAATTTTTTTAAAATTGAAAATAATAATTCTGATATTCATAAGATATGAGATGTTTATATAATTGAGATTTATTTAGAAATAAAGGAAAAAAGAAATAAAAAGAAATTTTCGTTATAAATTAAAATGAAACGCAAATACTTTGTGTTCGAAAATTATTGAATTGTTACCAATAAAATTATTATTCCTGTAATAGCACAAAAACATAAATAAATAAAAATAACAACTTACACAATTACGTATACTCATTTCTATGAAATTAGGATTTTTCTTAAATCTTTCTTCATAAAATTTTCTTAAATCTTCACATCCCAATGATGTGGTAGTTATATTCTTCGCGTATAGAAAACTTCATAAGGATATTTTTATATTAGCATTTTTAAATTTATAATCATAAAAAGTAACTTTGTAAATGCTTATAATTATTTTAGCGAAATGAAAAAAAAAATTGTAGAATATTTATGTATATTACCAGGCGTGCGGTAAACCAATTGCAACAAATAGAAACGTTCCAGTTGAAATCACGATTAACAATGAAGGGAAAAGAATACAAGGATCTAAAAATCATAGCATCATTAGGAAGGTTGTAGCTGTATATAGAAACTGCTATAGTACATTCAACTCTAACATATAGTATAATATAATATATAATATAAATAAGCCATTAACTATTACGAAAATGTTGCACTTTGCATCCGGACGCGATCTCTGAAGGGTTCTATATGGTTTTATAATTTACCATAATCAGTTGACATCCGCATGATGGTATAGAAGGATCAATCTAATTAGGGATTGATAAATTATTTGCCACTTTTATAAATTTGTTTTTTCTAAATGAAAAAAATCATAAATTTATCAAAGACTTAATTCATCAGGAGTTAAATTAATACATCACGTTGAAAACAGTCTCAAATTAAATATATATGAAGCACTTGAAATAATAAAATCCTTCAAATCAAATCCAGATTTTTGTTTTAATGACCAAATAAATATCTCCAATAGTCCAAACTTAAATTTATTCCCACCTATAACAGAAAAACCAATTACTCACCGGCATTACTGGAAAAACCCTTAGCCTTAAACAGTTTACCTATACATATGCTACCTACCTTTTGTTCATTGTTAGTACAATGCGAGAAGAAACCAGTACAAATTTTTCTGTATGATATAATCCATTTAAACCTTGGTGAGTACCAACATGTATTTCGTTTCTGGTCTTAATTAAATTCATAATTCATAAATATTTTATAATACTGATTTATATTAATCTAATTTAATATGTATAATAATACCAAACTATATTTTGAATTACTTATTTTTGAATTGTTTGTGTATTTTTAGAACTGAGGATGAATGTATATAACATTTGAAACTAGTTTTCAATAAAACTAATTTATAGAAGTGTCAAATAATTGATCAATCCCTAATTTAACATAAAATATAAATTATGTGATTTTTTATATACACATATATATATATTATATGTATAAATTATATATATATATATATATATATATATATATATATATATATATATATATATATATATATATATATATATATAATTTATACATATATTATATATATATGTGTATATAATATATATATATGTATATATATATATATATATATATATATATATATATATATATATATATATATATATAATGAGAAGAACTGAATCTACAAACGTTCCAACACATTTTAAACGACTGCTACTTGCATGAAAACAAAAGATATAGTTTGATAAAATAGTCTCTAATGCAAGGGGACAAATGGACTCTATCCGAACAATTATTATATAAAAAATACAAGAAGCAGTTAAAGGAATTCATCAATAGCACAGAACTACAAACGGACCATTGAAGATAAAAACTCAAATAGGTTTATTTTTATTTTTTGGAATGATGAATTTTTCCAGTCTTTTATTTCGTTTTTTTTTTCTATGTATGTATATATACAGTTTTGTAAATTTTGTTCTTCTTCCCGATTTCTTCACACATATTTATTTAGTTGTGTTTTATCAAGCTTTGTCTAATTTTATGTTCTTTTAAATAGTTTTTAAGGTTGCAACATATCTTTTTTGATTTTCTTGTCTATGCTTTTATAGAAATCAATAAATTTCAGTTTTCTGCTACGCAATTTTCTTTTGTTTTGTTTATTGTAATTTTATTTTTTAAGTATTACCACCATATATACAGACATATCTATATATAAAATTTTTATCGAACTATAATTTGTGTATATACCGTTCTACACTTTGTATATACATATATCTATCTATAATTGTTTTCTATTTTTTTTGAATACGCAAGTAATTGTATAGTGTAATGCATATAATATGCTTTACGAATTGTGTGTGCATTTTCTTTAATATCTACGCCTCTTCTGTAGGATATACTAAAGAGAAGAAAAAAAATACAATTAGAGTATTCAATTGTTTTTTTAATAACATCGACTAACTTTGAAGACTAAATAACATAACTTTGAATCACTATCATTAAAAATAATAATAAATTCTCGAATGTGGAATATTACGATGCCACAGAGAAAGGAAAATGATGTGAAAGTATCGTAGAGCCTCTAACATTTGATATGCCCGCCTCGAAACGGCCCATTTGCATTTCTTTATTTTCTTTTATGAGCTCCCAGAGGAGAGAGTGGATGGCACTTCGACTCGCATATCTCTGCGAAGGACTTCCTTAGGATGGAATCAAAGCATGATTATGTCACAAAAAAAAAAAAAAAAAATAACCATAAAATTTTGATCACAGTATTACAATTTTCTGGAGAACTGTCAAATCCTAACAGATCGGGTGGAAATATCACTTGTTCATGAGGATGGATTGAAGTCAGATCGGAGATGCTTTCTGCACACACGAGGGATAATCCTTGGACCATTACGGATAAGCTGGCCCTATTGAATGGTTTCAATCGAATCTCAATCCTCAATACCAGAACCCTACTCTCAATAAACCAAGTAACCAACGGTTTGATATTTCTACAAAGCAGAGTAAGAACGCTAATAAGGTTGCTTTTTTTTTTTAAACTTTTACTACTGCCTTTTTAAATTAATTTTATATTTAAAGGGATGATTGGTGATTTACTGCATAGCTTATTAAAGTTGATTAATCGGGAATAAATATAACAACATAAATTAGACGAAATTTATTTTCTGAAATCAATTCTGATTCTCAATGTTTCTTAAAGAGAAATGGCATCAAACTAACAGTGATTTCACAAATCGCGATAAATATCGAGAATATTAAGTCCAAACGACGAAACTCTCAATTTAAAAAAAAAATTGGATTTTTGCTACATTCAACTCTAATAGGTCAGATTAAATATGGGTGAATTGTAACCTTCAGATAATATTGTCTGTTGACAATGTTTCATGATAAAAAAATACAATTTTTTAATTTGAGTGTTACTGCTTTTGATCTTAACAATCTAGATATATTCTAAAAATATTTATCAGACTTAGTTCAGTAAAAACTGTAAAATGGAAAATTAATATTTCACAGTGATCCGTTTATGGTACATAAAATTAAGACCATTATATTTTTATCACATATATCAAGCACATAAATATATTAATCTCTAATGTTACAATAATTAAAACACCGAAATCATGTGCGAGCATCGTTTCATAATATACAATAGGCAATTAAGAAGGAAATATATCTTTTTGTTTTAGCCCGGGATATTATGGTTTCTCCGAGGGTGATAAATAGGATCATAACACAGACCACAAGTAGTGGTCATTAAGGGGACCTTAAAATTTATCATTAGGCAATATGTTACATGACGCCAGGCCTGATAAGGTTATGGCTGAACCCGTTTCAATTTCCACATGGAGGCTCATATATAAGTTAATATAGGATCTGAGTTGTTTCAATGGAACATTAAATGGCTTTTAGGAGCTTTGGGATGGGAAAAGGGCAACAGAACTAGCTTGTTTCTGAGGGTGTTTTACTATGATTTTAAATGGGTTTCATATATCACGAGATTCTCAATTATGTGTGTTCATATTATTATTACGTAATAACAAATGGGAATGTCCCAAAAAGTGACAAAAGTAGATACCACTTGGACAGATAATTTTAAACAAATTCAAGTGGAAAATTATAAAACTAATTTCAGAAGCGATTTCATATATATATATTTTTTTTTAAAATTAGTCCTATTTTTCTTTATCCTTCTTTTTTCTATCTATATATTTTTTTTCGATCAGAAATCACGGAAAGTATGCCCCGATTCAAGGCAGTGGTGTTTTCCAAGTTTTGGCTCAACGCCACCACTCCAACCATTAATCTTGGCCTATCTAACGTCGGGATTTTTTCGAAGTAAATAGTCGCTAAGCGCTGAAGAATTTGAGCTGAGAGAGGAAGTTTTAGAGTTGTAGGTGGTAAAGTTTTTATTCACACAGTTTTACGGAATATTATTGAACTAAAAAAATTAAATAGCACAATTAAAAAAAACAAATTTTACAAACGCAGAACAACATACGCTATTTGAACTGACTCACAACAAAATCCAATACAGTTTTATATTTTATTATTTTTTGCTAGATGCGAAAGATATCTATATGCATATAATCGTTGGTGCGTCTGTTTGTGATCGTGTAACTTGACCGACCTGATCTCATATTAACACAATATATATATATATATATATATATATATATATATATATATATATATATATATATAAAACGATGGCTGAAGTCAAGTTATAAAAAACCTTCTATATTTATCAAGTTATGTATATATATTTATCTATATTAGTCAAGTTACGTGCATGCATTAGTGAACATATGCGTTATACAAAAATGAACAACGGATGCAAATACAACGTTCATCAAGGCGACCATCGTTCAATCGTCTTGTATTTGAATATGAACTAGATCACATACTAAATTCATTATTTTCGATATAATTAAAGAATGTAAATATTGCCATGCATTTAAATTTTAAAACAAAACAGCTGGAAAGTAGTATTGCCAACATTGAGCCTGCCTCATTGAAAACTTTTATATCTGGTCAGATGCATTAATTCTTAGCACATTTTGTATGGAATCATTTAGTGAAGGGAGTAATGTCCCTTTCTTCCAACATTTCTAAATACTCTTAACAGTGCAAATATTACTAATAATCATTAAAAACATAAAAAGGACTGTTTTGATGATAGAAACATTAATTGAAATATAAAATTAACTTGGTAAAAATTATGACGGCCGAAAAATGCAAGTTTAGTCAGAGAATTATGGTCAACGAATTAAAATTACGTTAAGACCATCCTATACTGGGCGACTGTATATATACGATGGGCGACATACATATATACATATATATATATATATATATATATATATATATATATATATATATATATATATATACGTGTATATTTCGTATTAATGAAAAAATAATTAAAGATTATTTTTTGTTTTAGGAGTGAATTTAGAATGTCATTTATTCACAAGTCAAATGTGAGTCAAAGAATTTCTCAGGACATGCTTAAAATAAATTTAATAATTATGAAAAAAAAAAGATTGTTAAGACTAAAAATAAAAAAAAAGTCTATGGAAAACCAAAAGTTTTTTATGGGCAGGAATTTTTTTTCCATTCATAAATATTAAAAAATCGTTTAGATCTTACATCAGGCCGATGCATGCATAAAATAAATTTTGAATTGATATCGACAGTGAACGTAAACGATTTAACACTGTTGTTTTTGTTTAAAAAGTATTTTTAGGGGTCAAAAGGAAAAACAAATAAAGCAGAATTGATTGATATATTATATTATGCATAATGAATTATAATCGATTTATGTTGTTTTTTGTTTGTTTGAGAGGTCCTTGGTAGTTAAATAATAAAGTCCAGAAGTGGTATTGATTGGCTTTATTGACTTACAATCAAAAGCTACCTGTCAATAATACCGTATAATTAATATCAAATTCATAACAATTTTTCAGTGAAACAATATCAACAACTTTATATAATAATATTTTCAAATGTTTGTTTACAAAATTGTGTGAACCTTACAAAAGAAAAGTGAAAATAAATGGTGAACGATGTTTGGCGTGTAGTGACAAGTTTGTGATATAAAATACAGCTTAAGTTTACTTGAAAATGACATACCTTTTGAATTACTTGAAAATACTTGTTTTGATGTACAAAACAGTTGCAAAACAAACGACGGATTGTTGCACAAAACTTTTTCAAAGTGTCGATACAAATCGGAGCACATTCGATACATTCGCCATTTACATTTTGAAAGGAAAAATTTATCGATACATGAACTTGTCGATGATCGCTTATCGCTTGCCAACTTAGTAATATAAAATTTCAGTAGGTGCCAACTTTGACTCTATATAAAACAAAATAGAACGTGAAGTTAGGATAGGATCAAAGTTGGGGTAGGTTAGGTTGGGTTGCTGTCAATTGATCAATTTCAACAATTTATTATACATAAGATATTTTGTATTCACGAAAATATGGTGTAAAGCAGTAACAACATGAAATGAGAAAAAAATTTTATATGGGGAGGACATACCAAACTAAAATTATAAAATTTCAACTACAGACAGGATAAGAAGCCTACAGTTATTTAACACTGGTTACTTTCGAAAATACGGTCTGTGCAATCCGGATTGGTTGGGGGATCGTCAGCAGGGCGTAAATTCGATCATTTCTCTTTTATAGGGGTGTAAAAAGGGTATTGGACCAGGCTCAACATCAAATATTTGGAAGTACTTTCGAAATAGAACGAAAACTTCAAAGTTCCGAGGGTTAACAGTTTCATTTCTACTAGAATCGATTTCGTTCAACGGTCCTGTCATTTAGTCAAGTTTGATTACTGGGATCCGGCAATACATGTATCGCCTAAGAAGATCAAAGAAACATTCGAATTATGGTAACTTATTTTTTATAATTCAATAAATTTAATAAATTTTAAATTTTAAAAAAGACAGATATCTTTTTTGAAATAGAACATATATGAATTGGAAGGCATAATATAATTACAAAAAAAAATTAAAACGAGCTATCAACTTTAAAATCGATACTATAAATCTAAACAAACATTATGCGGATATAATAAAAATTTTGAAATTAAAAATAATTAGATAGACACATCCTCTGTAACATAACAATAATATAACTATAAATATTTTGTAACTATACTTTTTTTTTTACAATATGTAGTTAAAAATGAAATAGGGCGAATAATAATATAAATTAGTAATACAAAATAAATAAATAAAATGGTGTAAGGAGAAGGAAATGCATGTAAACAGTAAATAGAATAAAATTAATCCATCAAGAAGATTAATGTAGCATTGTAAGTCAATCATAATAGACACTCCGAATAGCTTTGACTTTATTAAATCAAAATGTTAAAAAAATTGACTAAATAGTTTTATGAATTTTATATATCGCAAAATGGGAATGATAAATTAAAGTGAAAAATAGATATTAACAAGATAACAATTAAGTTACTTTTTATCATTTAAATTTTACTACAAATTTTTGGATCATTTTTAGTATAAATTTTAATAATCTAATATTTTAATAGTCTAAATTCTTTAGTAAAAATATTAATATTTTTTGAGGAACAAATTTTTGTCAAGTTTCCATTTTATTTATTTATTTTTTTTTAACCTTCCAATTATTTATTCACACCTTTCTAACATAAGATTGACAATAAGCAAATGTTATGGATATAAAATATATACGTGGCATGATAGACATGAGGAAGGATATTATACAGCAGCATCTTTTCTCGGTCATGAATTAGTCCTTTAATTCAGAAAAGGAGATCTCTCATCCAGCTTCTTTTTAGGCTTTTCCTATCAGCTCATGTCAACCGTAGCCATATCGCCTATCAGTCTGTTGTGGTGTCCGTTATTATGAAAACAGGAATTTAAATTTTGGAGAAAAAAAAAACATATAAAATTATTATAAAACATCACAACAATAGGATTAATATTAATAATAATTTTAATGAATATTCCAATTTAAATCTGACCCCATAAAATAATTTGAGCTCAGAGTTTAGGGAAAGAAGTTATGTCCGGACTTGAGTTGGGACTTAAATTGAAGGTAATGGAAGGTCCTAAGAAATAAAAAATGTCGTCAACGAAGATAACGATTTTATTAAAAATCACTTTTCACGACTCAGTGGGGCAAAAACGAAAAAATTAAGAAAGACCTTTGCGAATATTTACTGTAAGACCAATATTTGTACTATTGATGAAAGCCAAATCTTTTGGCGTATCCTGATTTTTTACGAACTTATCTTTCTGTTTCCTGGATAAGACTGTGAATGAATGAAGTTTCTGCTTTATGCTCACGAGGCTAAGTAATTTTTTACGGCAACATCATTTAGAGTCATGAACCAATCTTTTAGCTATGAATAAAGAAAAGAAAGATTATAATAATTTCTTTACAACTTAAATTCTTAACAATAGAGAATGTAATTAGGTGCCTGGTAGGGATGCTGTTTATAAGGAAAGAAGAACAATGAAGAAGGCTCCCAAGCCTGATAGAAT
Source organism: Rhaphigaster nebulosa (assembly GCA_948150685.1). Lineage (NCBI taxonomy): Eukaryota > Metazoa > Arthropoda > Insecta > Hemiptera > Pentatomidae > Rhaphigaster > Rhaphigaster nebulosa. The sequence goes on along the minus strand of OX411310.1, from coordinate 48,195,603 downwards.
AGGGCGGCTTCTCGTAACCACGGTGCGACCTCGATGGAACGTGCGGGTAATAAAAGTAAGCGGTCCTCCTCGAGGAAATAGCTCCTCTGGGAGGGTACTTCCTCCTCGGCTCCTAATAGCATCTTTTGCGCCTTCATGAAGATGTCCTGGTGGAAAATGGTAGTACAATTCGCATCCTCGTCTTCGTCTCTTTGCTTCATAGCTTTAAGATGTATGTAAATGTAGGAAGACGGTCCATGGTACAAGAGTGATGTAAACTATTGATAATTTAAAAAAAAGTGTTGCCAGATTGCTTTTATAGCTTTTACTAAAAAAAATAAAGATAACATATTATAATTCAGTGATAATAATAAAGTCTATTGTTGAATAGTTGTTTAAAGAAATGAACAACATGTAAACATATCGTGTACATTATACAGATTAATAATTATGCTTGTGTATGTATGCAGCAACCAAATGTATAATGATGGCATAGCTTTGAAATATAACTTTTCTCTCCCTTGAAGAAAAACTAATCATCAATAGTACTCTAAAATATGGCCTATGAAAGAAGACCACGGAATCATTTTCTTTTCAGTCACATGAATGACTCAGATCCAGGAAGGCCATGTCAGGAACTAGCATATTCAAGTGGACACAGACTTAATAATAAGGTTCTGTAAGTTGATCAGGATAGCCAGATGATTTAAAATATCTCTAGAGGCAAGGGACGCAAAAAAAAAAATGATTTTTTAGTTTGTTTTAGGCCTGATTAAAAATTCACTCATGACCATATGCCATTCCTTCTGATGTACAAAAAGTAAACAACAGAAAATGTCGTCCGTTTTAAATCCTTTAATAACTAACCATTTTCCAAGTTTCAGGCTACTTTCGTTCCTGCTTTCGGCGAAGTTCCTACTCTAAGTGCTGCGTGTACTTTACCAAGATCGATAGAAGAAAAAAAGGCTTTTAAGGCCCCATTCATCTAATTTTTTTCCACTTCATAAAATTGTGGTGAAATGTTATAAATTAGCTGAGTCAATATAATTGCTTGATCAAAGTTGGAAGCTATATACTTGAGTACAATATATAAAATTTATGAGGAGTTTTCTTTTAATTATAAGCTAATGTTCTCTTTAGAATATTTGAAGTATATACCTAATATCTTGTGTATGAATGAAACATTAACTGCTTTGACAACATAACTAAAATTAAATAAGAGTGAAATAAATAAATAGAAAAAAAATCAAAATTAACGTTAAAATAAAATTAAAAAGACATCCTGGACACATTTAAGTACAATATTTACACAGCTTGGAGAGCTCCGAACCAAGCTTTTACCCCAGTGGTGGGGTGAAGAGCAGGACTCTACTCCCATTCTTCAGCTATCATCGGTTTTCTCTCTACCGTGTCTTAAGTTTTGAAAGCCAGAGGAGGCTAAGTGAGGGCGCTATAGACACAGATGCTTAGGATTTGGGGAATCAGACCATTGCCGGAACTTCATTCATATTTACAAATGGTCTAGGGACTACCGTTTCAGCCTTCCAGGAGGATTATAGGGATGGTTGGAGCTGGATAGGGATTGCGCTAAAGGATTAGAATGGTGTGGAAGTTTTTGATGAAAGTTCGAGAAATTGGATGGTATAAGGTCTAATAAAAATGAGATATCAAGGTCATGTTGAAGGGTATTGTTTGTTACATAGTATCGAGTCTTGACTATTTTTCAAAGGAGATTGGACTGTAAGGATTAAATACATTTAATGTTCGAAAAATCAGCTGTCTTCTCTAAGTCAAGCCCGAAGGCGCCGATAAGTTTCAGAATAGATTTGTAAATTACTAGTTTGCCATCGATTGAAATGTGAGAAGTTCATTAAGGTTAAGCAATCTATATCGGTCATATTGTCGGCTTAGGTGTTGCGCTTAAACTCTAGCATGTGGTTTCCACGTTAGACTTCTGTTATACAGGAATAAAAATAAACAACATCAGACATAATTACAGATTCAACGTAATTAGTACGTATAACATACGTATGGCGGAGGGCGCTTTAGTCAGTCGAACATGATCAGCACTGGGATGAGTGACAACCTGAAAAACGATGATTGCTCTCCAAGAGAGGCTGGAGAGAAATGCGGTTTTCAATATTTATGAAATTATTCAATAATCCCCTTCCCTTTTCCCCAATAAGTAGAATGAATATTTGGTCTTATAAAACTTATAATATTGATAGCTGGCCCATGAGAAACATCGGATTCAAATTTAAAGAAATATCCACTTCGTCAGTGCTGGGAATTACAATTGTTACTCATTTCCGGAAAAAAAAAACATAAGCAATAAAATTCTCAATGATTTTTTTTTCCATTTCCTTCCAACAGTCGTATTGTAAGTTAAATATGAATATTAAAAGCGGAAAAATGTAAGTGCTGAGAATGTAAATTGTTTGTCTTCTTGGGGAACAAATACCCTTCAAATGATAAAAACTTTGAGTTTATTAAAATTGCTTTAGTAAACAAACTAATCGATAGAAACTGTGGATGTTTCTCGAGAGATGAACAATGGAAGAGTAGGTAAATTTGAAGAGGAGGGGGGGGGCGACGAAAACAATAGAAAGGGAACAGTGATGGATGGACCCCTCTGCAAATAAGCCCCAGTTAACGGAAGGTTCTTTCAGTTATCAGTCTATAGTTTAATATAATTATTTATATTTCACTAACAAAAAAAATTAATTTTCCTGTAAATATATTTAAAAAAAAATGAATAATACATACGTTTCTGAAGTATATTATAATGGCTTAAAGGGAATAAATAAAGGTTATATATATATATATATATATATATATATATATATATATATATATATATATATATATATATATATATATATAAAAACACATGGGGGTAAGAATTTTACAGATTATCACTGCTAATAATTGTTTAGGTTATAAGGGGTATGGTGTATTTCTCTTCGTAATATTTACATACTATTACGAAGAGAAATCCAAATATAATATCTATTGCATTATTTATTATAATTTATTTATAAATAAATAAATTTATTATTATTTTTCATCTTTTCTATTTATTTTTTGGGGTAATTTTTTTAATTTTTTTTTCGTATTATTAGAACTTAAAATAATGTTAAACCAAAATTTAAATCAAATTTTATTTTCATGCTAAACATGTCAAATCTGTTTGGTTGTAAGGATGTGGCATCCGTAATGATGCAAAATAATAATTTTTGTTTTTGTATATTTGTAAATAAAATTAACATTGCGCGAAAATTCGGTCTCTATTCATCAGCTTATTCTTCAAACTTTTTATTTGATCTGAGCGTAATTTATAATATTTTTCATCGATATTATAAATATTAAGCCCCTCCTAATAAGATTTTACAACAAATGTTCGAGACGAGATTGGATGCAAAAGCTGGAATGCATTAATATACATACCATGGAAGCGGTTCCCAGCTCAGATTAATCTAGGTTTAGCGGAGTCCAAGTATCTAGCAATTAGAAGTCAATGCAGCGTAACTAATCTCCACCATTACCGGCCATATTGTGGGAGCTTCGATTTCCGAGACCATTAAGAAATTCTAACTTTAATAACTAAACTTTTTAAAATTTAAAACGTCGATTTTTTTGATTTTTTTACTTCCTTGTACGAAGTAAAGGAAGTATTGTAATCGAGAAAATTTTCGGTTTTCAGATTTCAACGGAAATATCCATTTTGACCATCCCTGAATCCATTTTGGCGTCTGTACGTTCGTATTTCGCATAACTCAAAAACGGTTAGCCGTAGAAAGTTGAAATTTTGTATTTAGGATTGTTGTAAAATCTAGTTGTTAACCTCTCTTTTTGGTCACTGCTTAATAACCGGAAGTGGTACTTTACTTGAAGGTCATAATTGATTTCCATCAAAAATGATATTAAAATATTATGAAAAACTTCTCAAATTTAGTATTTATACTTTATATATTGAATTAAATAACATACTAGATTTTGGTCTAAATTGGAAAATCGGAAGAGATACTTTATTTGAAGGTCATATTAGACTTTCATCAAAAATTATATTAAAATATAATGTAAAACATTTAAAATTTAGTAAATAGGACTTTTATATCTGTATGAATATATTTTCTAGATTTTGGTTAAAATTGGTGAGCTTAAAAGGGTACTTTACTTGAAGGTCATAATAAACTTACATCAAAAATTATATTAAAATTAAATGGAGAAATCATATGGTTCGGTAATAAAGGTTACAAACGCGATTTTGTTTATACTCTAATTAAACATTTTTATTAGTTATTTTAAGTGTTAATATTGTGCATATAATACTGGTTTTCCTCCCCATTTGTGCCATGAACAAGTCTGCAGCAGGAGAATAAGATATAAGTTAAGTGGGTTCTTCCGCTTAAAATTTAGAAAATGTCGATTTCTAATGCTTTATCTAGTGATATTGACAGTTTTAATGTTGTCACGGAACACGAAGAAATCTCTTGGAAACTAGTTACCTACTGGAAAAAAAAAACGACATTTAATAACGGAATGAGAACTCCAGAAACAAGAGTATGTGAGTGTGTCAATAGATGGATGTCGCGACGCCGAGTTTCGTTTTTGAGATATTGCAATTTTCGGAAATTAGTAACCAAATTGAGGATCACTTTTTGAGCCAACGATTTATAGTTTAATAGGAGTACAAGGAAGTCATGTGTTGTCCACATCAGATATTTTTTCTTTAAAGAATGATATAAGGATGAAAGTTCCAAATGATAAATGAGTATTTTAAGTAATGCGAAATGTATCCATCTAGATTTGAAGTAATCTATTATCTCCCAACATGTATAATCTCTCCCAAGCTAGCATACAGGTATTTCTATCGCCCTATCGGGTAAGACGAGTATTGGATCAGGAGGTCCAAGGTCTGTCAACGCTAGAGTAACATGGAGCCCATAAGCGGATTAGTTATCTAGTACAGGCAGTGTGTCTACTGTCGTCAAAACTAACCTCTCTCCATTAGCTAGCGGGGCGAATCGATAACGGGCTTTACAGTGGCAAAGATCACGGAGGAACTTGTCATAGCTGTGCAGCCACATGTCGCAGATGGAAACATAACATAACTGTGTGGATACAAAAATACAGATTGCAAAGCAAACAAATTTATAATCGGAGTAATGCAGAAAGAATTATCATTATGTACAAATAATAGCTACCACTTTAAAGTACTTAAAAAAAGGAGGAGAATCTTAAATCGACTTGAATATATATATATATATATATATATATATATATATATATATATATATATATATATATATATATATAAATGAAAAATAATCTTTACTCTGGGATAAAATCTTCTAAGAAAAAAAATAATTTTTAGGATATTTTACATTCGATGGGAAGATTGAGACTTGAAGAGGCAAAGGAATAATTGATATTTGAAAGAAGCTAGGGGAAAGGCTTTACGAATAGAAATATGTAAAGAGTCGCAAAAGGAAAAGAGACGAATAAGAGAGGATTTGCCGAAGAGAAAAGTCCTATGTGAGGGAATATAAATATAGATGGGCTCTGATGTTCAAAGAGTGACTGGAAGAAAGCAGAAAGAAAGAGTTGAATAAAAGAATGTTTATTGTTTCTTATATATTTGAATGTATCACCGTCGGAGAAAAGGATAAAGTCACTTTGATTTTATGTAATAGCCTGAGAAACAAGTGCGTCTAGAGGCCCCTAAGATGAATTTGATAAAAAATTCATCAGTCGCTTTAATCTCATTATCAAGTTCATCGAAAAATTCCTCATATACCAAGCAACACGCAGGAGCTTTCGGGTTTCTATAGGTAAAAATTCACGTAATGTTTAAAAATATATAATGATAATGATGGATTTTCGAGGTATTTGAAGTATATAAATATATATAGGACTTGTGTTGATCGAGGTAACCCCTAAGATTTTGGATTTATGGAACGGAGTAGGAATGCTATTGAGGAAAAGTAAAGATTAATAAGGAAGGTAATAAAAATGGGATCTGACATCGAACAGGAGAGCAGTATTTTTTCTAAAACAATAACATAAAACAGTATTATAATGTTCACTGAATTTCATGAGCGTCATAGTATTTGGTATTGTTAATTATGTCTAATCAAACTTATATCAAAATTCGGACTAAACTTAGTTAACTTACTTGCTGAACTCAGTAAGTGCATTCTGATTTTTTTGTGTGGATGTTCGCATATAAGCAATAGTATAAAGATGGAATTGAATAAGGCTTTAAAAAATGAAAGTTATAAAAGCAAATAAAAAAATATTTTTCTTATTGACACATTATTTACATCGGTAATTCTCATAGTTCTAATTGGTCAATACGCAAAGCTAGTTGACCATTTAAACTTATGGATTCAATCGCGAGACCCAGAGCTAAAGACGTTTTTCCCTACGTAAAGAAATAGTATTTTTTTGCTATTTCATTAGGAAGTAGGAGACCATAGTGTTTGTTTTACTTGGTGTAAAAAACATTGACATGCACATTTATATATTAAAAATCAAAAGATGAAAAAATAGACCTCTATGATAATAAAGTACGATTTAAAATATTATTATGTAAAGAGCACCTCAGATTTTTTTTTTACTTTCCCTTACCTATATACGAAATATATAGTAAGGGGAAGTATTGCGATCGTGAAAATTTTCGAATTCGAGTTTTCAACGGAAATACATGTTTTAAGGTCCATTGAGTCCAAATGACCAAGTCTCGCAAAATGGTCTGTGTGTCTGTGTGTATGTGATCAGTCTAGCTCAAAAACGGAAAGCTGTACGATACTGAAATTACATATTTAAGATCAGCACATGCATGTGATGTTACAGCAACATTTTCGTCAAAATCGACTAACCGGAAGTGCCTCTTTACATAATCGATTTTACACATTTTTACAATTTTCTCGAAAACGGCTCTAACGATTTTGATTAAACTTGCCTAAATTATTCTTCATAAAGACCTTTAACTTTTGATATATATGGTACATCATCGAGGAGTTGCAGGGAAAAAAGTTGCGATGAAAAGAATATTTTATTTGAAATATTTTATTTAAAATCGGACCAGTATTAGCAAAGATACAACGCATTGGACTAACCGGGATTAGCTATTATATCATGGATTTTACACTTTTTTACATTTTTCTCAAAAACGGCTCTAACGATTTTGATGAAACTTGCCAAAATTATTCTTCATAAAGGCATTTAACTTTTCATTTATGTAGTAAATCACCGAGAAAATGCAGGAAAAAAGTTATGAAGAAAAGATTTATTTTCGCATGGCTTAAAAAGTATGCAATTTATAGTGAATTTTGTACAGAATTATATGAAAGGTTATTAAAGTATCTAAAAAAAAAAAAAAAAAAATCATCATAATCGGACAAGTATTAGGAAAGATACAGTGTATTTTATGAGGAGAATAAAATAGATGGATAACCGAGCGCATCCGAAAAGGGATGGATGCGACCGAACCTCCTCCCATCAATCCGCCAATCTGTTGTAAACAATACGCTCTGTAACAAAGTAATTTAAGAATACAAAAACGGAAATTAACTTAATAATTTCTACTTTCACATTATTTAATAGAAAGAAAATGTTTCCATAGAAACTAAACCAACAACTTTTAAAATATATTTGCAACTTGACAAAGTTAAAATATATAGGTAGTGTACAGAATTGTTGTACTAAAATTGTTTTAAAAAGTGGGAGAAGAATTGAATGCTGCTGAGTTTATTTCAAGTATTGTTTATGTGAACCCTTTAGAATTATATCAAAAAGATAATTATTATAGGGCGGTAAGGGAAAGTTGTGTGATGCGCGCACCGCACCAGATTTTTTTTTTTTTTTGATTTGGTGTATTGAACGGATGAACAAGATTGCGTTATTTTAAACCTCTTGAAAGAGTAACAATTATTTGTAATAAACTGATAAGATAACTATATGTTGAGAAACGCACTGAGAGAAAGTAATGCAGTACACTAGCATTATTTAGACAATTCAAAATAATACTATTAAAAAAATAAGGATGATTTTAATAATAATTAAATGATTAATGATTAATTAATAATTAAATACAATGGCATTGCAGATAGTAATAACACGTGCATCTTAAGGCCATTAGCCCCCTATAAATATAAAATAACATGAACTAAATAAATGCTATTCTAAAGTTAACTTTAACAGTAGGCAGAAAAATGTTGCGTAAACAGAGAAAATTGTCGAACGGTATATTAATGAATATTGTGCAAAATAAAGAGAGAGACCGCGTACTGGCATGTTTATGAAAGCCTCATTAGCCTGAATAAATATCAATTCACAAGAGATGCCATTAATAGTAGATATTTATTTAAACTCATCAATAATGATCTAATTAATTATCATCACAATCAAATATTACTTTAACGCATTGTCAGAGGGATTAATCTCCTGTCTGCAGCACAGACTGAATTTAAATTTTATTCGTTATCTTCTCCAATGGATTTTGTGTTATTGAGTACACTTGTGTCCCTAAGTAACATTTGCCAGCAAGACATTAAATTAGAAATAATACACTCTCAAAATCATACGAAAATTGTGACGTTTCATCATTGTATATATATATATATATATATATATATATACATATATATATATATATATATATATATATATATATATATGCATTATATATGCATGCTGACGATTTGCTATTACTTATAAAACGATGAGATTTTGGCGAATTACAGACAATAGCAAAGCTAACACTATCAAGGCTTAGACATTGGACTCGACGCAACAAACTTAAATTTAATTCGGAGAAGACTAAATACACAATTTTTACCAAAAAACATAGAGTACTGGAACTAGATATACGACTTAGTTCAGTAAGGCTAATTCAATGTGGCACATTACAATATTTAGGTCTACTCTTTGACAGAAAACTAAATTGGAACAGACATTTGGAAAATCTTTATAATGACACATTACGAATGATAAATGGACTGTCAATAGCTGCTAGAGCAACATGGGGCCTCAGATCGGAAGTATTGAAAGTGATTTATGAAGGCGCTGTACTTCCTAAGATGCTCTAAGCCGTACATGTTTGGCATCCAGCTGTACTACGTAAGAAAAATTTGTTGAAGTTGCAGAGGCTTCAAAGGATAATTTCAATTAAAACATGTAAGGGTTTCCGTACCTTATGGTATGAAGCAGCAGTTCTATTGACAGGACTTTTGCCAATCCAACTAAAAATTGAGGAACGTACGACCTTATTTAACATTAGGAAAGGAAAGACAGGTTATAAAGACATGACGCTGGACAAAATGGACAGAATCACTGACTGCATGTTTCGGCTATATCCAGCAACAAAGTTATGGACTTCTCCACAATGTGCTACTCAGATCACCGAAAACACTGATGTTTAGACAGACGGTAGTAAGGACAGCGAGAATACTGGATGTGCATGGTTATTAGGTTATTCCAAGTACTAGATGGTAGCAATGTGGAACAAAAATACAAATTGGAATCCTATTGCTCGAATAACCAGGCAGAAAAATTTGCTGTGCTAAAAGTGACTAAATACATCAGTAACGACCCGCTACAAACGAACGCACACATCACTATACATACAGACAACAACATTTTACTGGACTCTGTAAATAATTCAGACATTCATGACCATTTGACTGACTAAATTAGACAACATTTAATAGAGCTTCAAAACATAGGGAAATCAGTGACTCTTCATTGGGTAAAGGCACATTAAGGTGTTGAGGGTAATGAACGGGCCTTACCTTGCTAAAGAAGCGGCAAAAAGTGATTATTGCCCTCATACCATCAAGTACCGCTTTCATACATAAAGAGGGATCTGCAATTTGATTTGGTTAAAAGATGGGATCAAATATGGGTGACCTCATCCAAATCACATAGCTTACAAAGATTTATACCCCATATTACATTAGACAATTACAGAACTATACACAGTAATGATCACAAACTAACGCAACTACTGACAGAACATGGAAACACAAAACAAAATCACAAACGGTTCAACATTATACAAACAGACTTATGTGAAGAAGATAGACACATTATAATTTTAGACATATACTTTATGATTGTAAATTATTTGACAAGCAACGTTTCCATTTGATTAAAAGTATAATTCTCAGAAATGGAAAATAGCCTGAAACAGAAAAAAATTGAAAAGACAGACTTGCTTAAATTTATTAAACATATAGACTTCGACTCATTGACCAAAGATGGGCAGCGTAGGTGATTTATTGTTGGCTTAACTTAATTTTTATTTAGTTTTTTTGTTTGTTTGATTTAGTTTTGTTTTCGTTATATATTTTCTTTTTTATTACTTATTTATTTTCAATTGAATACTTGAATTGTGTTAAACTTCACTGAATATGTAAATTTGATTATTCTTACCATTCATGTAGTATGCTTCTAAGGCATGGAGCATGTATAAAATAATAAACGGTCCTTATGTGGGGTTACCATGTATGATTAAAAGATGTAATATATATATATATATATATATATATATATATATATATATATATATATATATATGTATATGAAATATCGTCCTTTAACCAGCGGTTTAACGGTTTACCGATCAATTAAAAGAAGTAATTAATTTAATGGGCTAGGATTTTTAGCGCATTTTAAGTAAAATCATCAAAGAGATATTGTTGACCACTAATGAAATCTAGAAGATATTGGTCGGGGATGGGGAGAAACGCACGTAAACATTTTTTTAGGGTTTTAAGTGTGCCGACGTTTTGACCGAGGTTGTAGGCCGGTTTTGATGATTCGTAATACAAGATTCGAGCATAATTAAACAGCGAAGTTGAGATGTGTGATGAATAATGACATAGAGAAAATATGACAAAACTACATTAGTATGAAATTATTAGCGTACAGTTGTAAAACGCTGGAATGAAGTTGGCACTATAAAAAATATTTAATGTAAAGGTTGCCATTAACGATCACTTTAAAAATGGAACGGCGGAGTTGAGTGACTTGCGTGCTTGGATCAGATTTTAAGACCCCATTGACGAAAACTCCACTCGATCATTCTATTTTCATGTACAGATTAACAGAACTGTTGAAAATTAATGGAGTATATATAGTGCCTCTACAATAGATATTTTGATTTAATAATTATTAATAATTATTTATTTAATTTTTTTTAATTTTCCGTTAGATATCTAAATGCTTTTGATTGATTTCCAAAACTAATTAATTGATAATTTAAATTTATCTAACATAAATTATGTAGACTAGCAAATAGATACAATATGAGATGAAAAAATGAAAGAAAAGAAACTTTTCATCAATTTGACCACCAAAAAAAAAATCATCTCTAATCCACTATGATTAGAGATAATGCATATATAAGTGTATATATATATATATATATATATATATATATATATATATATCATAAAAAGCAGATACGAATAGGTTTTAATTTTAGTACCAGATGAAGATTCACTTGAAATTCACTTGAAACAGGAACAAAATTTAATATATTCAAAGACACGTTTGCCCTCCGCTATACATCCAAAACAAACACAAAAAAACAAATAATTGTTGAAGGACACATACAAAATTATCGAAGAAAATATACAGAACTCTTAAAATTTTTATTTTATGATTAAGAAATTACAGTTTTAACAGATTGAATCCGAAATAAAATGCATGTATTTCCCTGTAAGACTTTGCAGTCTTAGTGTGTAATTAAAATTGTCATTACAATGGCATGCGGACAAAATAAAATTTTTAAATAACACGGTAATTAACCATTCTTATATTCTTCACTTTATTATATTATCTGTTCAGCTGTGCCAAATGTTAACTTTAATCAGTTCAAACAATTCCTTTATAAACATCATAGTAACATATTTAGTAAGTGAAACATTTCATGCTACCAATGGGACGCATGAAATGAAGCATTAAAATGATATTTTAGAAGTCAAGTGATAAATAAATACATAGGATGGCGAAGTAGAAATGACCTTAACTTCATACAAATCCTTTTATATATATATATTTGTTAGGTAAGGATGTATAAAAACACATTTAATGAACCGCTGAAAAAATATTCCTGATAAAAAAAAAAGAGAAATGAAAAATAAAATAAATAAGCCATAAGTTAATTCATTTACGATTTTTGTGATAAAATTATTAACTATCTTTAACCGATGAATTTTTCAATTTAATAAACAGCATCCTAAAAATTTTACAGAATGTATTTCACTCAATATTTAAAACTCTGGAAATGTATATGATGAGTTGAAGCTACCGAATGCACAAGTTAAAATAAATAAATAAAATCCTCAGATTAATAATTTTTATCCCGGAATCTACTAACTTATTTACGGTCTTTTTTCGAGGTTTTCTTTAATAGTTTTAAATCGACAACTTTGAGGGCCACTAGTAGTAAAAGTTTTATTTACAATTGTTTGGGTTCTTCGACCAAAAGGGTTATTTTTGATTTCACTGTTAACTAAACGAAATATATATATATATATATATATATATATATATATATATATATATATATATATATATATATATATATATATATATATAAATAAATAAATTTTCGTTTAATTAACTTTTAAAATGTATTTGAAAACACACACACTAACATACGTATATATATATATATATATATATATATATATATATATATATATATATATATATATATGAATTTCAATGTTGATATAAATTCCACATTAAATAATTCAATTCCCCTCCCCATATTTATATTCTTTTTCAAAATTTCTGCTATTGCGATCTCAATTCCAACTTCATCCATTTAAAGTGTCATATTATTATTTAATATATTGTTAGTATTTTACACTGTATTAATGAGTATTTATTTATGTATTAATTGGTATTTATAGATTTCATACATAATAAATATCCAAATATCCACATCACAAAAATATCCATATACATGCATAATGATTAGTACTTAATGAAAGCGATAATATATAGCTATACAGTATTATATCGATTTGGAACTATATTGAAGGCAAATATTGGACTGAATGTGATATAGCAACATCACAATTTAGATATCTATAAGCGTGTAATGCGTTGGAAATCAACCGTTTTTTTTTTACTAGATTAATTTTTTTAATACATTGGAATAAGTTAGAATAAGTCCTGCTTAAACATTAGTAGTTTGAACAGATTAAATCCGACAACAAATGCATAAGATTTTCATTATAATGCATAACTCTTCCATAACTTTACACCATTACATATTCTTTATTAAAATAATAGTGCTATGTTAATTATCATTTTTGTTTTGTTTTGAACCCTTTTAGGGATCGATAGTTAAACATTATTTGAAAATAAAACAACCTTTCATTAAATATGAATTAAAAAAAAAAAAAGTCAACAAGATAATAAACCGGAATCTAGACGCAGAAACCAAACTGAACCTCCATCCAATATTGAAAACAATTTGCTTTCAAACCGAAACCTTGTGAAATTATGGTAAAATGGAATGTTGCGCCTGACGGATATTGGAACGATAAACTACCCATGGATTGGGAATGAGAGCACATTTCATATGAATGAAACGGCTCCGGAGCTACAATGCGTGTAAAAAATGGGATACACATATACTAGTCACCATTGAAGATTTATTGGTCGGTTGGCCAGCGGATAGTTACCGTTGAATTAAATATAAATTAGTACCAACACCAGATACGCTCCCATATTAAACTGACACCAGATAATAGAAAGAAATATATCATAAAGTGATATTCCTTTTTGATTGTTGAATTTCCACGGTGTTTTTCATTCTATTGACCGGTCATAAATAAAAAGTAAATCCGGGATGAGATATATTCGGTTCCATGTTTATCCTGCCTGTATTTATTTGCGTTGGCATAGAAAACAAAATTCAGACATGGTCATTCACAATTTTTTTTTAATTTAAACAGTTTTATAGATTTGAAAACAGTCTTAAACGGCCATCATATTATTTTTCGGCAAGAAGAATAGAACGACATTTAAGATGCGTTTACCCCGAAATCGTACCAGAAACATTGACCAGGAAAACGTTAGTGACATTATTTTTATTAACAATTTGATGCCTCTATACACCGGCCGAGCGAATTAACGCACATACTCACAAACCCAAAGGTTATGAGTACGAATCCCGGCACCGGCATTACTTTAATTTAATTAAATTAAATAATTCAAGCTATTTTTCACCCCTCCCCCAGAGTATGTGAGTAGGGGTTGCCTCCAGTAGGACCGTCAGCCTACTTGAGGCAACCCACAAAGGCCGGGCATAGGAGTGATGACCCAACCCCCTGCACCTAAATTGCGAATAGTGGTGTGGTTTTCCAGGACATAAAATAGCCGCCCGGAGGTTTGGTCCATGGACGGGTCTGCTGAATTGGCCCCAAAGGGAGCGGGTTGGGTGACCCACTCCAAGCTGTCTGTTCTCCCGCAAGCAATGCATGTTTGTATGAATACCACATCGCGCGGCCAAAGATCTCTATGGTCTATAGTGCCAACAGAAAAAAAATAATATATATATATATATATATATATAT
>OX411310.1:47991018-48176018 GCA_948150685.1 Rhaphigaster nebulosa | reverse complement strand
TTGATTTTGTTTACGTTTTTTTTATAAGGATTAGAGAGAGAAATGAGACGACGAATATTTAATCCTCTTCATCTTTGTTTAACGTTTTCTTTAAATGAAAAATGAAACATCTCAGTCATTTTTAAAACGTTACAATGAATTCAATAGAGGCTTAACTACCTTTTTACCATAATTTATATTTTTTAATTAATGAAAGTTTTTATCATGAAGTAAAAAAAAAAAAAAAAATTGCTGGGCTGATCGAGGAGTGTGGAACTCAGCTCTGACCTAAAGCGGTTTCCCACGTTGGAACACCGGCAGAAGATGAATAAGAAAAAAAATTACCAATCTATTATCTTATAAAAAAGTCATTATATTTACTGCTCCAAAATTAAAGAAAGTTTCGAAACGTTATTACAGTAATAGCAATTTATGGTCCAATAACAAAACTATATAAAGAAATAATAATGAAAAATCTTTACTAATGAAAAGCAATGTTTCATTGAAATCTGCCAAAATATAAATTTCTTTAACTGAATTAGTTTGCAAAATCAATGGATTTTGTTCTTAGAAATTCATACATTAGCGAGAAAACTTTTTCAAAAATAAAATTTATAAAACTTTGACACGGTTGACTAATAGTGATTTATTAAAAGTATTGTTAGAATCCAAAAATAAAAATATTTGCTGATATTAACATCATCTTATAAACAAAAATAAATTTAATAAAATGAAGTTCATCACAGCGGAATGAGCGAATCTTGTGATTTTTTTGATGTTTTGTTTTCCTCTCTTTCTTGAAAAAACATTTTATATAATTTCTAGAATTTTGGAAATATTGAATTAATGAAAATAAAAAGAGCAAAACTTTATGATTTCTTAGATCTCTGGACCACTTTTTTTATGCCAACGTTTCCAGATAACGTAGAAGAAGTAATATGGGAATCGTAAAATTTTTGACAAAATTGAATTTTGGTGTTTTTCGTTTTTATAGAATAGGACATATTTTTAATATATAAATATCGATGCGTTAATGTGTATTAAATTTGTTGCCTGATATAATTGATTTTAATCCCACCTATATTTTGCCCTTGAGTATGGCAGATTGTATTATTTCTCAATAAAAACTTTATATGTATATAGTAATAATAAAATCCCCTTTAAATGTATTAATTCACACAAAAGTTTTAATAATATTTGTTTGAGTATTCTATTACTTACAAAAATGCTTTATTTTTTACAGTTATAATTACTCTTCTATGCTCAGAGGAACTTATAATAAAGAATTTTAATGAAGTGAAAATATTTTCGTTGAGGAATGAGGAAAGGAGACCGAAAAAGTTGGCTTCGGCATGAAATATTTTTTTTTATTGAAAAAGACGGAAACATCAGATTATGAATAGAGTATAACTTTAGGCGAGAATAAAGATCTTAAAAGTTGGGCGCAGTCTAGGAGGAGGAAACCCGACGATAATGGGAGAAAATACAATTAAAAAGAAGGTATTTTATTTTTTATATATTTCTTTAATTTAAATTAATTTTAAATACTTCCATTTTTTATGTAATATAGAAATATATATATATATATATATATATATATATATATATATATATATATATATACACACATAGATGCTGCTTATCACCTACTCTCTTTAACTTGTTTATTGAACAAGCCCGCAAGAAATGGAAGGAGAAATGCAGATACTTGGTTGAGAAGATTATTAATGACTTCTTATTTACTTTGCAATTTGTACATGATCAGTTAGTCATAGCACCAGAGGAATATGACTTGCAATATATGCTACGAAAATTTTTAGAGGAGTACTCTAAATGGGGCCTGGTAACAAACCTAAAGAAAACCCTTCAACTCATCGAGCTCATCACTGACAATCGAAAATTGGCATCTTCCTCGGAAATTTTAGAGTTGTTTAGATCGAATATTTTAAGGAGTGAAGATCAATGAAAAAGGAACCATCAATAAGGATATCCCATTGAAAGCATCTCGGAGAAGAAAAATCATTAGGATCCTAAACTCAGTCCTATAGAATAAAAATATTTCATTTGAAAAAAAAGAATTATCACTGCTTTCTACGAGGAATATTCCTATATTGTGCCGAAACATGGACAATAAAACAGCAAGAGGACTAAAATTTACTGTCTCTAGAGATGGATTTTCTAAAAAGAAACTGCGGCATCTAAAAGCTCCAACATATATCCAATAGTATTATTAGAAACAAGATGGGGCAGGAAAAGAACATATAACATTGCCTTTAAAGGTTTTGCCATTAAATGAGGATGGAAGATGATCGATGGCCAAAAAAAGTTTTTTTTTAGAAGCCTTTAAATATATATATATATATATATATATATATATATATATATATATATATATATATACTTAATTATTGTTCTCATATCAGGAAAAACGTTTCATGGCTATTACCACATCCTCAGGCTCCAATAACTTAATTTTGTATATATATATATATATATATATATATATATATATATAATATTAGCATTCTAAGGTCTGTATAACAGATATATTTACTAATATGTATTTAAGTAAACATAATTTTGATTTCAAAAACACTAAAATTTTAATTTGAAAAAAAAATAAAAGTATATTTGAAGCAGTATATAAAACTAAAAACATCAATAGTTACTAAGCGGCTATTATTAATAAATTAAGTATTTGACTAAAAGTATTATTTTTATTATTTAATTTTAAAACTTTAACTATCAAGAATTGATTGCAAAATTTATAAATTGTTAAAACAAAAGTTAAACAGTGGGGAAATAAGCTAGGTAAAGAAATAGAATTAGACTGTCTATAATATATGTGATAGTGAAAATTAAAAGCATTCTGTAATTTTTTCCTTATAAAGATTTAAATAATAACTTGAAGAAAAATTGACAAAATATAAATTTATATAGATAAAAAAAACAGTAACATAATTGTAAATATATGTATTGCATAGAGACTAGAATGATAAAGTACAATTGCCAGGCTAGAATTGAATATTACTATCTGATGTATGTTGTAATTGAGTGAAATATTTTAAATTTTATATATATATATATATATATATATATATATATATATATATATATATATATATATATATATATATATATATATAATTTAAAGTTATTGGACTCTGAGGATGTAGTTTAATTATTTATTAATTATTGTTTTTGATTAAGGGATTACATTTGTTTAATATATATATACCACACACACTCAGAGACACGCATACACTATCACAAAAAATTTCCGAAGGATACAGTAAGATTTATATATATATATATATATATATATATATATATATATATATATATATATATAGAGAGAGAGAGAGAGAGAGAGAGAGAGAGAGAGAGAGAGAAAGGGTGAGAGATAGAGGAAGAAAGTGTGAGAGGCGAGTTAACTCGGTCAGTCTTAAAATGGACTTACGACAGGCGGAAAACTGGATAGATGGAGTGTCTTTGTTGGAGCACTGTTCACCCTCCAAGAGGTGTGAAAGGATATAAGTAAGTAATGTTTTCAAAGGTACAAATAGTTCAGTTTCTTCTTTACCTATCTATAAATGTGTAGGGTCATTCATGTACAAATGGATGCACAATAGCGCCTATTATTCAAATAATTTCTATTAGACAATAGCTTCCAGTGCCTGGGTTATCACAGCTCTAGTATTTTCGACAGTTCTGCAGATGCAATGCTGTGGGTTCTACCTTTGTATCTTTGGAGCTGCGTGAAATCATGAAGAACTCGTGTAACTATTTCCAACGTGTAGATTCATCCCTACTTTTTTTTTTTTTAATCTCAGCATATAGAGCTATGTTTTATCTAGGTTGAGTTGAGCTTGATATCTATTTAGCTGCTAATATATTAGTCTATATATATATATATATATATATATATATATATATATATATATATATATATATATATATATATATATATATATATATATAGGGATGCCATTGGGCAATCATTGAGCATGATTATCCCAAAATTATGTAAGCTTATGAATAATTAGGAATTACTTACTTTGTCCTCTAAATATGATACCTTTCCAAGGGCCTGATTTGTGGTTACCATTATTTAACAATTAACCAAGATAATGTTCCTACTTTTAAGTTTAATACTAATGTTAATCAAATTGACTGCTATCGTACTTAATGAAATATATTCAAATTAATATTGGGCATGGTTACTAAAGAAAAACTCCTTTCTAACATTTATCTTTATTCCTCAAAATTAAAATAATAAATTATTACAATAAAAAGTTAACCATGGAATGATTCAGCCAAGACATTAACTATATATTATAATATCATACAGCCATTAACTGTTTTAACATAAACCTCTTATCTGTAATAATTGGTGTTGATGGTTCCTCAGTATCTCTCCCTCGGGTTCCCCTGCATATCTTCAGTCATGGAGTCAGAGCGCATCTCTCATCTTCAGAGTCAGATCTAGTCGTTTTTCCGCCCTCAAGCGAGATCAGCGGAGAAGTCCCTGCGTCAAGCCAGATCAGAGAAGAAGTCCCTCTTTTTCTGCCTCCTCGGCTTCTCTTCCCCTTTCTCTCTTGTTCTTCCTAAGTGGGGGTCAAAGACGTTGTTCATTGGTTAGATCCCCGACATTCTTGTTATCATTGGCCGACTAGTTTTATAGAGGGAGGAAATTCTGGAATTTCATCGGATGGCTCCACCCCTTGTCCGGACATCCCCTGGGATGGTCCGGTGTCCGCGAATCTATTAACTAGCTCTAATTTAATCACATTTTTCCCAGGCTGTCTCCACCTTTTCCTCGAGGCCAGCCGGAACCTTAGAGGGACTGTTCTTAAAATTGATTAAGCCTTCCGAGCTTTGGCTTTTTCACACTGCCCACTTCTCGGTAGGGTTTTAAATTAACTTATTTCTTATCTCTGAGGGTAAGAGCTGAGGTGACATCTGTCATCGCCTGTCAGTTACCCTTCTTCCTACCTGCCCGTCTCTTATTATCTTTTGTTCGCATCTGGTGCTATTAAATAATATAAGGATAATATTCTCCAATATCAATACATATTAATAGGCACCGCGGCCTATCATTCCTACTTCCAATAGGATTTCTCCAAGCAACTAAGGTAAGCCGAACCGTTTTGAAACATGATTCTACGGCAGGGTCAGGGAGTAAATTACACTGAAGTAAGATCGGTGTTAGTCTCTTGGTGCCTTATTTTCTAGGCACAACATAAAAATCCAATCCAGTCAGGAATCCATAATATTACCTTGTTATCCTCCTTATTATTCAGCCAACAGCAATTAATTTGAACCACGGAATTGCAGATCAGAAATATCTTTGTGAGGGGGCTCAATTGCATATGAAGAAGATTCGAGGAAGCTGGCAATGATCAAGAGAAGACAGAGCGGAATCAGCAGACATACAGGCAGACCACGACCTAACGATCTATCGACCGGAAGGAGTTCTAGTAATGACCAGAGAGGAAGACAAACGAGACAGCTATGTAAATGGAACAGGCCTCATCAGAAGGCCACCAAACATCGCTCCTGGTTCAAGCGAGGAATCAATATCTCCTCTTCGAGTCCATTAACAATTTACAGATATTCAAATATAGAGAGGAGGCAAAAATAAAAACAAGTCTGCCTGAAATATGCAAAAGTTTATCAGTGCCTCTTAATTTCGTTTCATATATTTATATCAAAGAGTAATGCCTTTTATATACCTTTCAAATGACATTACGAACATAATGAATTATGGTAGAGCATTATTTTATTATATTATTTCTTTAATTATTTCTTTAGTTAAGATTCTCAAACGTCCTAAAATAAAAGATTAGTAGAAAATATTACCACGTTAATCAATAGCAAGGCACAAGTAACTAATAAATAATAATATAATAATAAATGGAGATCTGTTCCCGTCATAGCTAACTCTTTTTTTGATATACCTCACACGTTAATCGTTAGGCCTGAGAACCCATTACCAGAAGCTTCTTATAACGGGCTAGTGTCAAATAAATCATATAAATCGGAACATGAAGAAAAATAGATGGATAGATTAAGAAAGAAAAACTAAAAGCCGAAGCCTATTCAATTATAGGGAGAGAATTTTATTTCGAACCGTTAGAGAGAAGTGCCATCTTGAGACGATCCAGAGCTGGTAATTGCTATCTGTCCCAGGGCACTCTGAAAAAGCGGCCGCCCATTCACTCTCTGCCACCGCTCCGTCTGATTTATGTCATACAGAAGAACTGGCCAGCCTAGCCAGGAACAAAACGTCAATACCTTCTACAACTGCTTTCCTACCATTAGATTTAAGGAAAAAAGAAATAATTCAGAAGTAAACGTTTTAATATCAGTTTACCTAAAGGTGTCTTTTAACCTCTAAATACATCATGCCACCACATACTCTCTTCGACACTAAACTTGCCTTCCGGTCGATCTCGAAAACGAATAAATTGCTCTCTAATCTTAGATTTACAAATCCTATCTTCTGTGGGCTGGAAACCCAATATGTTATTCTTTATATTATATCTTATACATATATCCCTACATCCACCGTTGAATAGCATACAATCCATTTTTGGCATTCTTCCAACTTGTGACCACCATATTTCAATGCTTTGTCATTGTGTCCAGGTTACGTTTCTGGGTATCTACCTTAAGGTTAAATAAAGAGTACATTAAAGATAGTTATATGATAGTCTTGGCCCATAATCTTAAAATGCAGTTTTTCTTATTTCAACAGACTTATTAATTATGCCAATAGCTGATATAATATATTGACTTTTTCCATAACTTAAAGGACAAGGTTATCTCTGATACCTTAAGACTGGTTATCAAATAGCTTTCTCACAACCCTCATCGTGACTTTGGGAACTTTTGCCTCCTAAAAGCCTTTTCCCACAGAAAGAATTTTTTTCTTATTCAAGGGATAAAAATATCTTCAGTTATACAATTTTTTCCTAAAGGCTCACATCCTCCACTTTCCTTTGGTATATCTCCCCCAAGTGTGGAATAGAAGACACTCTAATAGTCACCTTCAGAGATGTAGGCAGAAAATAACGTATTTGACTTTAGCCCATAAGAAGAATTATGTAACATCTATAATAAATAAAAGATAATTTCTGTATTTACAGAGTGCTATTCGTTACCGTACGAATAAAGTTTGATCGGTGGTTTTAATATAGCCCATACCTCATAGCAAAATGTAGGGCGTCATTCAAAATTGGCAAATACGATTAAAAAAACTTAATACGTAAAAATTCAGAACGTGGAGGTACCCATCACTGCTATATGGAACTACTAAAAAACCCCAAACATTGCTACAAATTTCTCAACAAAATGTTTATAAGGCGAAAACATATGCTGACATTCCACGATATAACAGTACTCAAAGACTAATACATGACAACTGCTACTCAACACGTAGGGATTTATAAGAAATAGTTTTACAACAAACTTCAAGGTCACTCCAAAGACTCATTGAAGACATGGCGACACAAAAATTTGGGTCAATTTAGGCTTTTTAGCTTTTATATTCACACAACTCAATGTTGACCAACAATAAACTAGCTGTCTAAAAATGTGTTATTATAACAAGATAGAGAGTAATACCAAGCGACAAATTTTCCTGATTATAGTATATAGTTAGGATAGGGGGTTCCCTCATCCAGACTCTTCAACCTTCAGCGAGTGTTGTCCTTGACTGTTGGTTGTTTTATGTGTGTGTTAGGATATCCGTGTAAGGGGTTGGTAGTGGGTCCGTATGTGTTCGATAACTGTTAGCATATTGAGGTCTGTATGTAAGGTAAGGTTGCTGATGTAACAAAGGGCTTTGGTGATAGTCCTAAAAGTTTTTGACTGTCCCGTATATCTGTGCAGCGTAGGACCAGATGGGCTTGAGTAGGTGTAAGTGTTCAATTTAAGTTTAACAATAAGTTTCAATTTTGAATGACTTGAAATTTGTTCCAAGCTCCAATAAAGTTTTCTAGCCAAGAATCCGGTGTGTAAAATATTAAATTATTAATATCATAATAAAAAAAAAATAACAAGACAGTAGGATGAAATGGGGTGAGTATAGCAACAAAGTTCGACTTTACGGGACTGTAAAATATTTATTTTTGAATAGTTCGGTTTCCAGAGGATTATTATACAGATTGTCTGAGATTCACATTTTACAAAATTCATTAAGCTATGAAAGTGGTGTTTGGAATAATTATATTCCACTTAAATAAATGAATTGATTTTTTTTTTTTTAATTTTAATTCGCTATTCAGTAGTTGTCTCGATAAATTATGATAGTAAGGGTAATTGTACACCACGCACACTTGTCACGAAACAGAGATCTGTACTGCACTTTCCCCTACTATCATGAAAAGGGCTTAAAAAATATAAAACTGTCAAGATGAAATGTAAATCACGAAGTATTTTGAAGAACAGCTACAGTAGGATGCGCTCAAGGAAAAAAAAAAAGAAAAAAAAAGAGGAAGATACATACAGATAAACATAATGTATAAGATATACACCTATACAGCTGTACTGCCAAAGTAGAAAGAAACAATTTTATTAACAGGTTGGAACTAATATTTTTACAATTTATTATACTTCACCTAAGCGAACTTTCATGGTTGATTTCAGATGCATCAGTGTTTAGGCTTCATGCTCCTATATATATATATATATATATATATATATATATATATATATATATATATATATATATATATATATATATATATATATATATATATATATATATATATATATATATATATATACTGTTCACATAAATCATTCGATTAATTCATGGTTATATAACAACAGTGTGCATTTTAAAAGTAAAACATTTATCGCTTTATAAGAAAGACCAGCGAAATAATAAATAATATGAAGGTCAAATGATTACTGATAAAATACTCCGGCTTACATAATAACTAATTTCTGGCAGGAATTCGTGGATATAACTGTATAATATGAATCAAATTTTCTCTTAGAAGAAAAGAAATGGAATTGAAATTAATATAAGCGCTACGAATGTCAGCCTCTATAGGCGCCGATTTTTAATTATAGAATTAATTTACATTTAATTAAATTTTAATGAATTCTTGAATCATTATATAGTAGAATTGACTTCTGAATGGTTTCATAATGAAAATTAATTTTTAGGAATCACCGAAGCCCGTCCGTCCACAAGTTATGAAAACTTTTTTTCTTTCTACTTCTGAGTTTCCCTGTTATTTTTTTAAATTAATGAAATAATATGGCTTAATAAAGATTCTGCTATAAAGAATACCACAGAGAGCGAAAAAAGTAGTGAAAAAAAACTTATTTATTCTTCTAGATAACCACATCGAAGAAGCTAACCATGTTCGTTGCGAATCTCTTCCATTGGTTTGCTTCTATGATGTTATTTAAGGAGATTATACAATAAGTTTTTTTTTTTTTTTTCAAGCCGTTTATCTTTTTTGGGGGGAATTCGAATTTATTTTAGGTTTGGTGATAGTTCGATACTGTCTAGATCTCCATGCCTTTGCATCGGATAAAGAAAGAACAAATTTCCAAATCAAAAAATTTGCTTTGGTTTTATGTTGGTAATAATTTTTAAACAATCATTTTTATTGAGTTAAACTACACAATTAACGACTGCAGCAACGTTCAAAATAGTATCTTATCAGCTTTACTTAGGCTTAGTGATTATCGTTCCCGCTTTAGAGAACATCAGCTCGGAAGGCGCGCAGAAAAAAAACAGCACGTATGGTTGGGCGACTTCAAACATCGGCAATATTGGGATTTTGTCTTTCGTTTTAAATAACTGCCACACATCCGATCTATTCATAATTGATAACTTATTCTTAATAAATTGTAAATAAAAAAATGGACACTCGTATTTATAATATAGAAATTAAAAAAGAAACGACTGCTAGAAAAGTGGAAGGAGATTTGTGGAATTTTTTTTTTTTTGACTTTACAGGAAAACATTCTCAAATAATTCAATCATTGAATAACCAAAAAATTCCAACTTACAAACAAAATATCCAGATTCACAGTTTTGTTTAAGAAGCCAAACCAGACCCAAATCACAAGAAATGAATACATTTTCACTACATAATGTAGTGATTATTATCATAATTATTACGTACTGCGTCATTATCTCGATACTTTTCTAAAGCAAACAGGCGGTAGATTTTATAATTATTGGTATCCAAGTATATAAATCGTTATTAAAAAGCGAACCTACAATTCTCTGAATGTCCAAATTTTTATTTTATCTATTTTATGGATTAGCAATTGAAAATATTGCATTATGTGAGCAACCAAAAGAATTATGAACAAGTTTCAGCAATTCATTTTAAGAATCCCTCGAGATTTTCACATTTCACAATGCTACATTGAGTAGACTTTTATTTTCCTTAACACCACCGCAAGTAATTTCTTGCTTCCTTCATATATCTTTTTACCCGATCCCGTCGCCCTTATATCTTCTGACTCCTTCAGTTGAAATCCTAAATTCACTTCCGCAATAAAAGCTCACGCCCTTCCGATCCCTATATCCATTCCCATAAAATTGCTGCATTTGGCAAATCCTATATTAACTGTACCGCGTATCCTTATGGAATTTTATTCTATCTCAAGTATACGATGAACCTTCTCTTTCCACATCTAAATCCTGCCTTTAACCATCCCCTGTCTCTCTGGAAATTCCAATTCCCTTTTGGCCCGAATCTATGCAAATATTTATAAGCGATGATGAACTTAACTTTTATTTGTTTATTTTATTTTAAAGATACCAAAACACAAAAAAATTACTTCTAGAAGTTCTAGAAATTATTTAAAACTTCTATTAGAATATTACAAGAGGATTCCAACACAAAACTTTTAGTAATTCAAATAGCAGTTGATAATTAACCAGTCAACGTTAAGGGCTTCATGAAAACTGGAAAGCAAAATTTCACATATTTTGGCTGTATTTGAATAGCATAATACGGAAATCGAAATCAGTAGTTTTATACAGATTGTAGCAAAAAAAAATTTAGAAAAAAAAATTAAGTTATTTTTTCTTTTTTTTTCAAGATATATGCATTTTATCGAAAAAAGTTTCAAACAAATGTTGTTCCCCTTATAATTACCAATAAAAAAGGTCTAGTTAAATTTAAAGCTAAAACTAACAATAACGGACCTACGGAGCGACAAACTTGTGACATTTTCGATATTTCAAGAAAAACCCTGTTGCTGTTGCAAAACTTTTTTTGTTGAATACCTTTTAAGTTAATACATGGGAATTTCACAGGTACGATATTTTATGTTGTTAATTTCGAAATTTGCAACAGGTATGTGAAAAGTTCGAATCCAAAAGAATTGGGGAATACAATATTTCATAATATAGTTAGGAAAATTAAAATATTTATATTGTCAGGAAATCCGGTCAAGAATTGATGAGAAATTTTTGAATTTGCCTTCTTACCCCTAATAAATTGTTTACTCAACATTTATGGTTATATCTAACAAAAATTATAACCAATCTGATAAAAAATATTAACCAAAAAGATGTTATATTATATATTACACAAAAATTTACATTATATTATTATGTTAGAACAATAAATAAATACGAATAAATATCATTATAATTATTTAAATATTACAGTAATCATTATTAAATGACGTGGAAAACTTTATTAAACCTTATTTTTATACAGAAATAAATCCTTTTCCGTTTATTATCAATTTGGTTGAACCTTAATCCCAGATTTCGCCAGTTGATACGGTAACAAGATTATGATACACTATCAAGTTGAGCGTTTAATCCATCAAAGCCGATGGCGTAACAATTAATCTCATCCAGAGGGGCATAGGATATGGTGAAAGCATTACACCACCAAACTAGATTCTCACTACCTCGCTAATGATCATTAGAGCTCGGTGATGGCTAGGGATACACCGCAAATTTGTCCTTCAGTAGCGAGGGATGAGCAATAGAAGAGAGTTCCTTTATTTTATTTTTATTTAAAATTAAAATTTATTTATATTAATTTTAAAATTGATTCTGAAATATGAGAGGAACGGATTTAATGTTTGATATAGTTCCTCATACCTTTGTTAGTAATAAAAACTAAAATTAATGTTTGGCAGAAAATTATTTCTAGGTTTAATGTTTACTTTTACTTACTTATATATGATACATATATATATATATATATATATATATATATATATATATATATATATATATATATATATATAGGGGAGCGGGGTGGCCGAGCGGGTTAACGCACTTACTCACAAACCCAAAGATTGTGAGTTCGAATCCCGGCACCGGCATGAATTTTATTTAATCAAATTAAATAATTCAAGCATTGTATCCCGCTCCCCGGGTATGTGAGGCCCGTCAGCCTACTTGGTGGCAACTCACAAAAAGGCCGGGCGTAGGAGTGATGACCCTACCCCGTGAACCTAAAATTGAGAATCGCGGTGTGGTATTAATACCACATCGCGCGGCCAAGGATCTCCACGGTCTACAAAGAGCCAACCGAAAAAAAAAAAATATATATATATATATATATATATATATATTTATAGTAGCGGTATATTACGATCCTGAAAAATTTGCAAACCGACTTTTTAAAGGAAATACTCGTTTTATGGTCCCCTGAGTCCAAATGACAAGGTCTCGCAAAATGGTATCTGTTTATGTCTTAACCTAGCTCAACAAAGAAAAGTTGTAAGAAACTAAAATTACGTACTTAAGTTAGGCATATGTCTGGGATGTTACAGCAAATTTTTCGCTAAAATAGACGTAGTGTGCCTGCCATTTTACATCACTGATTTTACACCTTTTTTTTTTTTTACAATTTAATCGAAAAAGGCTCTAAAGCTTTGATTAAACTCGTTAAATTAAACGGTCTTTAATATTAGCTGGGACTTAATTGCCGAATTTTTAATATAGCCTCCACTAAAGTACCTTTAACTTTGTTTCTTTGAAATAATTAATCGTCCCTCATTGTTGTTTGTAATACAAAAATGATTAATATAAATTATAAAAAAATTCATGATTGACTAACGCAGAAAAAAAGGAGAATTTTTTTTCCAGCTTTGAAAAGAAATTTACGGAAAGAAGAGTAGTAATATAGATGTATAGTATATCGTTGGAAAGATTATGATTTTAGAAAAAATATTATCTTATATATTAAATCGTAGAAAATAATGGAGAGTGACGAAAAAGGCATTGATTTGAGAGATCGTTGTAGTTAATAATTTCTACTTTTTTTAATATTTTATGGAAACTAAATGAAATTTCCATTTGACTTGAATAGAAAATTTGAATATTGTTTTTCAACTTGTTTTTGTTATTCTTTTAACTGTATTATTTCATAAATGTTAGTCGTTAGGTAGCTTCCGGGTAAGTGAAATTTCTAAATGCTGAAAAATTTAATGGTCTAATTGTAATACCTATTTAGAATTGATTCGGATAGTAGACCAACGTTAAAACTATCAAGGTATGATGTCTCTGACTGAACTAGAATATTGAATTCATAACCCTGGCCTATATTATTCTCGGATACAATTCAATTACAACGACTCAGTTGACTATTAAAACTTTGCCAATTTCGAACGGGAATTTTAAATCACTGTTTCGCCATTGTGTAACTTTAGCTTAATTTTTAATTTCTCATTATTCTACCGGGCGGGTATTAGTTCATTATGATGTAATTTCAAGTTATTTCGCACAGTTCTGGCAATTTTTAATGAAATCATTAAAGCTTCGAAGTAAATAAAAACTTTCTGATGAATGCCCGTAGATTACTCTCATCGTTTTATAATTATAAAAGTAGCAGAGAAAGAGTAAATTAAAGCTTATGATAAACACTAACTATGGAACGAATTTATTTCCGATAAGACGAAATAATTGTAAAATATTAAATTTAAAAAAAAAAATAGATAAAAGCTGCTGGAAGATAATTGAAAAGGGATTGTTCAAAAGGGAGTGAACAAGTGTAAAAATGAAGTTTTACAGTGGAACAAAAAAGATTCAGGAAGTATTTAAAATAATGAATACAACAATTTTTTTTTTCTAAAAATTCACTCTTTTAGTTAATTACTTCCTTTTTTTCCAGTCTATTGCCATTAGAACAAACCATCAGTGAAAAACTGCTTTTCGGAAATGTTGGCACTTACCTCCTTTTCAATAGCAACGGCTTGATTGGTCTTGATTATTTATTTTGCCGTACATTGAATAAGGAACAATTAGATCAAGTTCAGATTTACGGAATCGCCCAACAACTTTATTTCCCGTAATTATAGTCGTTACTTTCATTTAAAGTTTTTATTAATTTTTAGTTAAAAAAACAACAAAAAAAATTGGAAATGAAACACCCTTTGGGT
This sequence comes from Rhaphigaster nebulosa, assembly GCA_948150685.1. Classification (NCBI taxonomy): domain Eukaryota; kingdom Metazoa; phylum Arthropoda; class Insecta; order Hemiptera; family Pentatomidae; genus Rhaphigaster; species Rhaphigaster nebulosa. Next base: position 48,161,645 of record OX411310.1, on the reverse strand, counting down.
CTTGCAAATAATACTTCACATAAGGGATGAAATAACGACTGTGATGTGTAACGAATTATCTGAAACTGTTTCTGATCAATAACTTTATTACGGTTATACATTACATTAAATGGGATTCTTATTTGTTTTATAACACATAACCCTAAAACTTAGGTGTGACAGCTTAAATTGTTATTCAATACAAAAACTTTTTATATTAAAAAACTATTTATTTTATCTAATTAATCAGTATACATTAAGAGGTGATAGAACCACTTTGATCCCATCACACGTTTTTATTAAACTTTTTACAGCATGTAAAAAATGACTATGGAGAAGTTGTTTGCAATTATTAATCGGCTTGTGGTATAGTACAACATATAAAATATACATACATTATAAACAAAGTAAACACGAATCTGTACAAGTAAATATGAAACATCGCTGAAAATGTTAGATTCTGTCCAAAATTCAGTTCTTAAATTTGTACAGAAGCTTTCCGGGACGTCGCCAGTCGAAAAGATCTATGCCCAGTGTGCAGAGCCAGCTTTACACTTGAGGCGATATTATTAAACACTAAAATATTCTAAATTAAAGGCATATTCCCATCATCCCAAATTTTGTAATGACAAATAATGTGCAAGATAGGACCTTCATCCAATCATATGGTCAATTATAATTCACAGCAAATTCGAAAATCATTGATGTGTTGCTGCTAAAAATCAACTACATGACCACCCCTGTCTTTCTAAACTAAAAATTGAATGGAGTGACGTGACTGGAGTGGGGAGTATGGCGATAGATTTAGTGTGATGCTTCATGTAACAAGGAGAGGGAAGATGCTCCCATCAAAGACAAAGAATAACGTGACAAAATAGGAGCTCTAGTTTGATTCCATTTTATTTTCAGCTAATTATTAAGTTAGCTTTCTTAATGAATTGTTATTAGACGGATAAAGCCTCTTAGGATTCAACGGGACAAAACTACTAAGAAGGGAAACCCGCCAAAAAAGCCATACGATGTCCGATCATCATACGCAAACGATACATATTAAATCTCAAAAAGGGAATGAATAATCAGACATAATTATTAAGTCTCTAGTACCTTATTATACAATGCGATACGAGAAAAAGATCTGGTTGAGATAGCTCTGTGACATTTTATTTATCAGATTTAGTAGAAGTAACAACCTGGATTATGCACGATATGTATCCAGCATGATATGACAACAATGGAGTTTTAATTGGAGTAACAAAATTTAAAAAAAAAAACATTCATATTGAAAATATGAGTACATAAAATTGTTCAGGAATTATTATTTTTAATAAATGTTTTTCAAGACATGATCAATACCTCCGGAGTTTTTTAGATTATTCGAAAAAACCTATACAAGGATGGTCCAAAAGGCCGAATATTTGCCTTAGCTGAGGTCGCCTGTTTCACAAAGAAAAACACTCGACCGGGAAAGATCAACAAGGGTATTTTCAACTGGGCTTTCGAAAATATGGCCATTTTCATTCTGTTAGGCAGAGGTAGTTTAACTACGTCGGTAAACGAGTTGGTTTATGGAAGCTCAATTTGTGTTGTTTCAGCCTGAGGTTATTCCGTGGTATTATCTTACAGACGGTTTCTAATTACGCTGATAAACGAGTAGCGACCTGAAGGACGCCTTTAACCGCGGTATAGGTTCAAAATAACAACAACTACAACAACAAGGCTCTCGTTAGCTTTCGATTAATCCCTTCCAAAAAAATAAGGTTTACCCCAACCCACGCCTTTACGGAGTTTAGCAATAATATTTAGCAGTATCTGTTAACCAAATACGTCACAACTCTGATATTCTTTATTTATTTATTGAAATAGTTAAGAATGTATTTATTCGAAAAGATCGAATCCATAAATTACATTTTTACTTTCTTCATGATTTAGTGATTCAATAAACGGAGGTACTTTTAGGGGGTCAAGATTGTGATATACTGAAAAGAGCTAGCATTTTGACTTCCGACCTCATCTGAAAAGGGGAAAATCGGGATAGTAGATCATAAAAAAAGAAACCTAGATTGACCAGAAAAAAATGTGGCAGTAATCCTGAAAAAGGACAATTTAATATTTTTCACAGGTAATAGATTACACGCGTAGAAAAAATATCTGCTGTGGACACCCCATGACATCCTTATACGCCTATTAAACTATAAATCGGAGGCTCAAAATGTGACCCTGAATTTGGTCACTAGTTTCCGAAGATAGCAATATCTCAAAAACGACACTCAGCGTCGCGACGTGCATCTATTGACACATACAGACACACACACGAACACACACACACACACACACACACACACACACACGAACACATAAGCTCTGGTTTATGAAGGTCTTATTCCGTCGTTATTATATGTTGTTTTCTTTCAGTTGGTAGCAAGTTCCCAAGATAAAGCATTAGAAATCGACGGTTCCAACATTTTATGCGGAAGTATACGCTTAACTTATATCTTATTCTCCTGCTGCAGACTTGTTCAGCTCACAAATGTGGAGGAAAAAAAGTATTTTACATTCAATTTTAAAACTTAAAAGGAGTAATAAAATTATTTAATTAGAGTGGAAAAAAATCGCGTTTGTAACCTTTATCATCGAACCATATGATTTCTGTATGAAATGCCGATATATCTTTTGATCTAAGTTTAATATGATCTTCAAGTAAAGTTACACTTTCGGTCATCAAATTTTAACCAAAATCTAGAACATTGTTTGTGTTGATACAAAAGTCTTTTATACCAAATTTGAGAAGTATTACATTATATTTTAATAAAATTTTTGATGAAAGTCCAATATGACCTTCAAGTAAAGTACAACTTCCGGTTTGCCAATTTATCATATTCTTTTTATTAATATGTGAGTCTTACATATCAAATTTGAGAAGTTTTGCAATATATTTTAATATAATTTTTTATGAAAATCAATGATGACTTTTACGGAAGTAAGGTACTACTTCCGATAATCATGCAGTGACCAAAAAGGGTGATTCACAACTAGATTTTACAATAATCCTAAATGCAAAATTTTAACTTTCTACGGCTAACCGTTTTTGAGTCATGCGAGATACGCACATACGTACGAACGTACGAACAGAGGTCACGACGAAACTAGTCATAATGGATTCAGGGATGATCAAAATGGATATTTCTGTTGAAATATGAAAACCGAAAATTTTCGCAATTACAATACTTCCTTTACTTCGTACAAGGAAGTAAAAAATGAATATGTATCTATCTATATTAGATCTGAAATACAAGTAAGCGAAGAGAAATCTTCATAACATAATTGAAGATAAGAGGTGATAAAAGTGCTATGTAACAAAAATTTGGTTATTCATTATTTCTTATGACTGATTCTATTTCCTTATCTTCGCCTTGTGACTTTAACGATCCAAGATTATTGTTTAATTGCATGATGCCTCGGTTGATTGGATAGATCACGTCTTTAAAAAATTACTTAAAACAAATTTTGTATTTTGAAGTAAAAATCTATTTAATCAGTTGAGATAAACAATCTCAGGATTTAAATCCATAAGTTATTAACATAAATAAATAATTGCTCCATGGATTGCAGTAACACACATTTAAAAATAAATTCATGAGTAATCTATATAATAAAACCTTTTGGTGCGTCCGACAGTTTTCGTCATTTAGCCCCGCTAAACTCTCAAAACCGGCGAGTATTGCGGCCACTGTATCTGTACCTGCCCCGTATCTGTTTCTACGTTACAATAGAAAATGTATAAACATCTGATAGAGAATATAGAGAATACCTGTACACAAATTTATTGTGAGAGAAATAAATAAATAATTAATTAACTAACAAATTAAGACTAAATAAATATTAAGCTTTGTATTTTTCCAGTGATTACAACCATTCTTAGAACGAGACTACCTAGTGTAATATATGGAATGCATATGCCATGCGTCAGATATATTTATCTTTACCTATTGCTTTAAATAAATAGGTTTATTAAATATAAATACTTGATATCCGCAAAACGTAAATAGACAATGGACGTAATGTAACTCATTAAGCTATGTTGATTATTATGAATATGACTTATTGTTCTACAATATGAATTTATGTTCTAGAAAATAACCTTGCAGTACTTTAAATTCCTTCATTAAAGAAACGATTGTTTATTTATATTTTTTCCAAATATCATTGTATTGTTGGAAAGCGAAGTATCATTTTATACCACCTCACAAGTTGGTATCTGCTAGTAAATAAAATTTTAATATTTTCCTTCTTTACGAAAGATTTTTCTCTGTCTGGCAAGACTCAGAACTTTCTACCATTAGACCGGCCTTAGCAGGAGTACCAAAGGGATCAGTGCTTGCTCCACTGCTCTACATCATATATACATACGATATTCCAAACATCCGAAACTACGACAACGACTTATACAGACGATACAACAATTTTACCGAAATATCAAAATCCAGCACGCGCCTCACAGACTTTACATCATCTAACAAAACTTCAAGATTGGTGCAAATTTTGTAAAATTATAGTTAAGCAAGACAAATCTCAACATGTCATTTTCACTCTTTGGCAAAAAACCTGTCCCCTCCAATATATCTCGACAATATAGTAATTTCGCAGACAGACAAAATTCAATACCGTGATCTGACATTCGACAGAAAAATGAAATGGGGCCCACACATTAAGAACAAACAAAAAACGATCAATCAAAGACTAAAACTAATATACTCACTTCTTTCAAGATGTTCAAAATTGAAACATAGGCATAAATTGAACACTTACACTTACCTGCACAAGCCCATCTGGACCTACGCTTAACAGATATACGGGTTATACAAAAGGACACATACAAAAACTTCAATTTTTTCAATAAAAAACTTTGAGGACTATCACCAAAGCCCCTTGTTACATCAGTAACATTACCTTACATACAGTCCTCAATATGCCAACATAGACACTAACAAGATTTTATGATAACTTACACGGACATCCTAACGCACTCATAAAACAACCAACAGTCAGGGACAACACTCGCAGAAGGCTGAAGAGGAGCTGGATGAGGGATCTCCAAGCCTAACTGTATACAATAAACACGACAGGAAGAGGTGCCGCAGGGTACTATTCTGTATCAAGTCTTTCATGCCACGATAACATATTTATCGCCGGCAAATTCATTGGTATCAAACATTGATAAGTGTGAATATAAAAAATAAAGACGAAAAAAAATCTAAATTTATGCCTTGATAATATTAATCGCGTTTACAACAAGTTTTATTTTCAAATAATTAAAATTTCAACAGAATAATCGAACCTTCAGTTTTTGAACAGCATATATGATGGTATATATATATATATATATATATATATATATATATATATATATATATATATATATATGTATATATTATATATATATTTTTTATTTTATTTATTTTTTTCTTTGAGGTATAAATAAAACGACCATTTTGTCGAGAAGCACTTATTAAAATAAATTAAAACAAAATAAGGGATATGTTTATCATATGCATATTTATTTAGAAGATACATTGAATATCAAATCTGGAAATAATGACTTCCAGTTAGGCCTTTGTCCGTTGAATAGTCCGTTGAATTATTACAATTTTAGTTACAAAAATTTAATGGGCACGATTTGTATGATTCGACCTATTGACCTATATGAGAATTGCAGTTCCGCCAATGTTGGTATTATACTCCTATTTCGGGTAATTGTTTTCCTCTGAGGATTATTTTCGGGTAGTTGGGAAAATTGGGCAATTTCTAGTGAAATGGCTTACTTATGTTAACTGTGTAGAGCGAATTTAGCGTCTTTTACAGGTATTGATTCTCATATGTTTATGAAAACTAGAATAGTTTTTCATAATTTATAAAGCAGTATTTTGAATAAAAATATTTTTTTTTTTTTGTGCTATCTACTGATATAGTAAATTGTATACAGTATAAAAGCTAATGACTAAAAACATATTATGTTTATCAATAAGAGTTTGAGAAAAAAAAAGAGGGGATGTAAATAAGAATTTTAAATTATAAAACAAAAAAAACGATTTTTGAACCTAGAAATTTACAGAATTTCTTGTATCATCTTTATTTTTTTATCGGAAATTGATATCTATTCCATCAAATTGATTATCCTTGTGTCTGGTTCGTTCAAATATTATTAATAGGAAGATATTGCAATTTTTAAATCTGTAACTATTTTAGTTTCTGAGAAAAAGGAGGATATAATAAAAAAACATGGAATTTTCGGACCTAAAATATTTACAAAGAATATTTATGGATAAATCTTCTCTTGATACAATTGCTGTAAAATTCTACCAAATTTTTAGAAAAAAATATTGACAAGTTTCGAAATAATAAGTTATAAATAAAATAAATAAATTTTGGAATAACTCATCATGAACATTTTCTTTATATTTAAAAAAGCAATTTTAATTGTAAACCGATATTTTGATAATATTAGAACGAAATTAATATAATAGTATATTATATTTTTACTATTTAAAACAAATTATGTATAACTAAAAAACTAACTATTTAAATAAATTATGTATAACTCAAAATGAGAACCAAATAACGAAATTGTATTCTAAATATAAGTAAATTCTCCGAAAAGGCGTATTTTTAAGTTCAGGGACGGGTAATTTTTATTTGGGTTATCGGCTGCACTGGAGAAATGCTATAATATTTGACGAAAATAATTACTTTCGGAAAAAACTATTTTAATCTTATATTAAAAATTTATTTACCTCCGAATAATGTGAGTAAAGACGCCTATAAAAAGGTAAACAAAATAAAGTGGAAAAGATTTATGACCAATGAAACCGGTGTCTATTCCATTAAGTAATAAAATTGCATTATCTCCGGATACTACTTTGCTTTATATAGCCATTAAAGTGCACTGAGCAATTTAAGTTGCATCAAGCGTTTAACTATATTTATCGTAATTGGTGTGTCTGAAAAATAAAAGTTATGTCCGATTAGCTTCACTTTATTTAATTCTTAGTTTTTAAAAAATAAGAGACACAAATTTTATTTAATGAATTATTTATTTTTATGATTGGGTCATTTTCAGAATTTAAGCAACATGGCCGTCTCACATTTTTTTTAAAAACTTTTTCTAAGTCACTTTGGAGATAATCTTAAATTATACAGATAATGGAAAAGTAATTGAAGTAATACTTTGGCATTAGATAACTAAATTCTAACATTAAAGTTAAAATGTGATATATATATATATATATATATATATATATATATATATATATATATATATATATATATATATATATATATATATGTGTGTACACACACACACACACACACACACACACACACACACACACATGTATATTGTAGAAGATATGATCTTTCTGTCCTGAACTAGCCTGTAACACCTTTAATTATATCTGTATTAAAAAAATAAATTCATTTAAGGGTTAATATTATAATAATATGCTTTTAGGAGAACTAGTAAAATAGAGTAATGCAAAATATACCATCAAAAATATTGTTACAATGCTAGGTTATCCAGTATTAGTACTGCCCTAAAAATCTGTCATGAGTGTTACTCCAGGAGTATATTCTTGTCTGAAAGGGACTTATGGGAATGATTGTTCTGTTAGAGTAGCCATTGTGCTTTCAGTCAACAGCATATATTCGTTTTTCAGACCAGGTTTTACTGTAGTGAATGATGAGTTTGAAAACCAGAATAAGATGGTCGGTATTTTAATTCATTTTCGTGAATATTAACCTGATAACTTACTTTAAATGCAATGTTTTGAAAATTTATTCGATTTGGTTCCTAGTGCAAGGTATTTTTACACAGCTAGTATAATCTCAAAATGCTGAACAACATCATCCATTATTTCTAAAATTTATAAAATGTGCAATTCCAATTTGTCAAGAATGTTAATGGTCATGAGAACAACCTTAAATAAGAAAAATCACAATGAAACCTCTTACGAAGCAGTAGGGTATACAAATTAAGATATGTTGGTTAAATCTGAAGCCTAGTGTAATTCACAAATGAAATATACATAAACAAAATTAAAATGAGTTCTCTGAAAATAAATTTCGCTTGCAAAATGATCTTTTAACTTCAGTTTATACATATTTTTGGATCGCTTCGATTTAAGGAACCACCTTAATGTACATATATATATATATATATATATATATATATATATATATATATATATATATATATATATATATATATTAATCTTTTTATATAAGAATCAAGATTTTTTTAAGATAATAAAACTTCTAGCGTGAAAAATCACTAGAGCTCGGAGAGTTAAACTTCGATGATATAATTCAAGGTTATTCCCAATGCATTCTTAATAATTTAAGACAAGTTGTGGATTTGGTAAAAAATTATACATGAAATTTGTAAAATTGCATTTATTCTGAAAATGACACTGAACATAGATCCCATATATTTATTAATTTTTAATGAGAAGTGCTAAATTAATAATTAATCAAGCCAATGGTAGACAGTAGAGATAAAGACTATTAGGATGAAAGAATATGAACAGGTTTTACATCATTCCAGAAACAGATAAATCTCGTGTTACGGCATGGCCTAACCTGCCGAGGGTCATATTTTGATGAAAAAAATAATTAACCCTCAAAGCGTTTTACAATTTCTATTTTCCAGAGCTTTAACGCAATTAAAAAAGTGTATACAAGATGTCTTCACTAATAAGGCTTAACAAAACTGGACTATTTCCTCCTTCTTTTTTTTTTTTTTAAAACTTCATCTCTTTATCCACAAATGAATATATGAATAGAGTAATATGGCTTGAGATGATGGAGAACAGTATTGCCCAACGGCACCATTCCCAAGGTGTGGTCATGCAAAGAGTCAATATGTCCTTGTGATTTGTCCTGAAATCGTTTGTAATGGAATGTGATGGTATGTATGAAAAGTAATGTAGCATATGGACCATGAAGCTTTGGCCATAGTCCTAAAATTGCTTAACAGAAAATGTGAATTTTACGAATGTAGGTTTTTCATTTGGCTGTCCCATATAATTGTGAAGCGTAGGTCCAAATGGGCTTTAGTAAGCAAAAATAAGATTTTTCTGCCTAAGTTTTATAAGTTTTACAATAAGTGAGTATAATTGCCTATCAAATGTCAGGCCACGGTATCTGTGTACAAACATTGAACAATATCTCACTAAAAATTAAATATGAATTTACCAAAGCTTCTAAGCAATCGTTGATATGAATGACTTAGTAAGTCATTAAAGAATGAATTTAGATGTACTACAATTGAATAGCACGGTTAAAAAAAAAAAAAGTTACTTTTAAGTAAAATGGCTAAGTTTTATATAGTGAGCTTTGGTATTTAATTAAGGAAATCAAAATTGCAAAACAGAGAAAAAAAAACAATAAAGGATTGAATTGGAAGATTCCAAAAGTAAAGTCCTAAATCTCCAAAATACCAGTTAATAACTTGCCAGTCAACGTTTCGCTAATTGCGGCATTATCTGAAGGAAGGAATGAACATCACATCAGACATCAACAGGAAAAGGAGTAGCATTTTCAGCAATATATTGTTTTAAACTAGCTTATGTGTATAGAGTCGTGCAATATAGTTCTTCTTCATCATTTTATTAATAGAGATTTTAATTTTTTCCAATATAGTTTCTTGAATTACATGTATTGATAATGATTAACACCCACTTTAAGCTAGTTTATAGCGTAAAACATTTTCTAAAAGATTATAATACAAAAATAATTACCATTGGGCAATAGTGTAAGAACATACCCTAACAACCTAAAGAGCATCTTCGCCCCCTCGGAACACGAAACATATTGGAAGTGGAACCATTTTGCTTCCGAACCAATACTGACTTAGATAAGTGAACAGGATATCAGATCTTCCGAGGCCTGAGTCCTCCGTTTTTCATTTCCGCGACTTGCAGGAACTCCCATCAGCGTCTTCCAGATCGAATCAAAGGATTTATTCTTCTGAATTGTTTTAAATCTTCTTCGCCAGGAAAAGCTTTTTCCCGATGTGAATGTAAATGAAAATATTTCAGATTCGATTAACTTTCCAAAGACTTTCCTCTTTTCTTCAGACGGATCTCTTGAAGTTCTGGAAATAACTTCCACTGGAAACACAGTATTAGTTAAATATACTTTTTATTATTTAGTTTAAAATTAGGTATCCATGAGCAAAATAGATCTTACTGACCTTTACGTCTTAAATAACTCTAGACAAACAGAAGATACGATATTCATTTTATTATTGTCCCCGACACATACGATGGTGAATACGAAATTTAATAGATAACTGTAAGCCAACATAAGTTATAGAAAAATATAACTTCAGCCATATTTGGACTTCAGGAAATATCTGTATACATATATCACTAATTTTAATGGTGGAGATATCGTTAACCGTTCATGAACTTAGTCTACAGCCTAAGTTGTAGGACTTCATCAGAGTGACGAGTCCAAAAGTTCAGGAACATGTGATAATTACCAACTTCATTTTCGCGACTTCCAAGAACTCCCATCAGCATCTTCCAGATCGAGACATGTTCCCGGAACTTTCCGACTCATCACCCGATGGATGGTCTAGAACATAGACCGAAATATCGGCATACATTAACAGAAGTATTACACTGACTGTGTGTTTCTTTCTTGATCTTGCCCCTCAGAGCATCTTCTTCTATTGCACTTTTTTTTAATTCTATTCCTTTTACTATTATTTTGTTTGATTTAAATTTATTCGGCTTGAATCGACTTAAAACTAATATAGCTTTGTCAGCGTAGAATGACAATTTAATAAGTATTAATTTAAAAATAAAATGATCCATTTATTGATGTCTATCATTCACTTTTAAAGTGATATTTGAGATATTTTCATATATAAGTATAATATTTTATGCATAAGTGATTGCTTTATATTAATAAAAAAAAATATAAAATATGCCCTTTATTAAAATAAAAATAAAATATGTAATATATAGTGCTATATAACATAGTAAATTAAATATATCACAATAAAAATTATTTTAAAATTGAATTTTTCGGAACCAAAATGTTGTAATTTATAAGTATAACATATATTTATTTATCATTAACTTTTTTTTCTCAAAAAAATTTGTATACATTTTTTGGAAGTTTTCATTAATATATGGCGTCATGCTTCTTATTATGTATTTATTTCATGACTTTCCGGACTACACAATATTTATAAAAAACTACTTTATAAAATCTTCCAACAAAATGTAATTTAATTATAAAATATATTTTATCATTATATTTAGTCGCAAATCGTGAAAAAAATAAGAAGGGCTAAGTAACGTTTGTAGATTGGAGTCTAAATTTAACATTAGACAATGAGGAATAAGAAAGTGAAAACTTACACGTTTTGAAGAAAAAATACATTAATATTTAATACAAATACATAAACAGAATAAGAAAAAATTAACCGAAGCCTTAAGTACACTTTACCACCTAAATAACTCCACTTTACTAATTAGGAAAAGTAAAGAATTAAGGGAATTTATCTCGTTTAAACGGTTAAAATAAAAAAAAAATTATCTGGGGGATAAGGATGAGTTTAATAAAGCAAACAATAAAAGTGAAACAAAAAAATAAAACAAAGCAGTCTATTTCGAGCCCATTTTAATCTGATTAGGCCGTTTAATATAATTTCCTTAATCTTTTAATGGAATGAAAGCATAAAGCTCGGAATGACCTTATTTTTTTCCATTTTCTGCTGTCTGTGTCTTACCTTATTCCGGTCTTAAATAAAGAATACCGACTTCCTATTGTAGAAAAAAAGTGCCGAAAATTATGGTCACTTTACCTTGAATCTAGCTATTTTTGGTGTTAAAAATAATGATAATAATTTCAAAGAAAAAAAGGTGTATGCATCTTTAACATGAAAATTTATTTCTTTTTCATTTTATTTTGTTTTTCTGTTGTTTTTTTTTCATCCACGAATACATTTTTATAAAGTATTGTACTCTCTGTGATGTTGATCTCTCGCCTACGGTTTTGTAAATAGATATCTATTTTTTTCTTTTTATTATTAATACATGATAATGTGTTTATATCTTATTAAAAGTTTAAATATTACATATGTAAACATTTCTTGTTTTCTATGGTGGAAATTTTTTTTTGGCTTATTAGATGAATTTTTATTTTCCTTTTTATATATTTTTTTAATGCACATACTTATTATTTTTATTTATTATATAAAAGGTTTTAGGCCTAGAAATAATCATTATTTTTTGTTCATCTTCGTTATTCTCAAGGGACTTTGTCCAAGAATGAAGTTTTTATTCTATTTAGATTTCTCTCTCTCTCTCTCTCTCTCTCTCTCTCTCTCTATATATATATATATATATATATATATATATATATATATATATATATATATATATATATATATTTCGTCACTTCGGGACAGAACTATCCTACCTACAAATTTGGCTTTTTCTTTCACTTAAGATAGTTCAGACTCCTGAAGAGGCACAGTTATTTTATTTACTTATTCTCACGATGGAGCTATATTAAAAAAATTTTCTTCCAAGTTCAATTTTGTTTTTTTGAAAAATAGTTTCGAATGTTATACATTCATCTTCAGTTCTATAAGCGCACAAAAATTCAAAAATAAGCAATTAAAAATATAGTTTGGTATTATTATACATATAAAAAAAAATTAATATCAATTTTTATTATTACATTATTATTTACCTTACATTAAATTTAATATGTATAAAATTACCAAACTGTATTTTGAATTGCTTATTTTTGAATTTTTGTGTGTTTTTAGAACTGAAGATGAATGTGTAACATTCGTAACTAGTTTTCAATAAAACCAAAATTATAGAAGTGGCAAATAGTTTATATATTTATATATCTCTAGTATATATATTTTTTTTCTCTGTACCACATTACAATGTTTCTTACATGAGTTGTTACATGATACCTATGTAATAACATACCTTATGCAGGTATAGTTTCTTCTGTTTTTTTACAGTTTCTTATCGAGACTGTATTATTTTTTGTAGTCACTCCGTTGAATAAGCAACAAAGAAATAACCTTCAAACCTCTCAAAAATTTTCTTTTTTTATATTATAATAATAATTATTATTTTTCTAAAGATGGCAACTTATTAACTTACTTTATAAAATAAAAACTGAGGGTATAATTACTAATCTTTATGAAGAATTTCTAATGAACCATTAACAGAATAAATTAGTAAAACAATTTCAAGAAGGAAGGAGCTGACGGAATGCAAAAAGATTTTTTTTTATTCATTACTTAGTTTAAAAGTTTGAGCCGTTTCATAAGAGGTATTCTCTTTCTTCGTTTTCCAGAATTAATTTCCTTTCCTGATAAAGATTTCTTGATATATAACCGTTTGGTAACGGGACTATTAAAACTGAAAGTAAGACCATATGATATGTAGTCAAACATTTCCAATAATAACAGAGATTATAATTAATTAAAATCCTACTTTTTGATCACGCTATTCTATAATTTTACAATTAAAAATAATATAGAAAGTATCAAATATGAATACAAAAATTATTAGAAAATCATAAAGCATTGACAACTGGGCTATTAACAATTGAGGCATGTTAATAGCCCAGGGGCCACATAAATTTTAGCTTGCTAAAGATTATGCAGTTTTGGATTTTTTGCATCTTATATGTATACAGGCATTATTAAAAATCCAAGTTTTATAATTTGACAATCCTGTACGATTGCTTTTGCTAGGGCGTAAGCAGATTTTTTTTCAGAGGGAGATTTTTTTCGGGAAGAAATTTAATAATAAGAAGACAAATAATCACCTAATTGCATATAATCGCCAAATTTTGTGTAAGTTTAAAGATTAAGAATGAAAATTGGATCTAAAACTTTTATGTTAGTGGGTATGAAAATTATATTTTTTCGTACATTTCGGGGGGTAGGGGATATATTCCACTGACCCTGCTCTCTGCGTAAGCCACCCTGCTTTTGTGTCATTTATTTCGGTTTCAGTTTAATAACTATTTACTAGTATGCCTCACAAAAAAATAATTTAACAGCTTTTGTGGAGCACAAGATTGGCTAAAATTTATCAAATAACATTTTTTTAAAAATGCATAAGTTACGATTTTCATTAATTTCATTCAAACAATGATAACAAACAGAATCTTCCCTTGCCTCCATTCATAAAAATTGGAAAGGAAGCAGTCATTGGGATAAATTGTTTCCAAATATGTGATAATTTAAGTTTTTCGTAAATTTTCCAATTTGTTTGTACCTTTGTAGATCTGCTTTTCGTTAACTATGAGGTTTGAAAAAAAATAATATGAGTGTAAATTGTAGCACATTTTGTGTGCTTTACAAAAAACTGTTTTTTGTAGGACGCACTACTGAAGAGTCATTAAACAAAACCCGAAAAAATAACACAAAAGCGGTCTCGTTCTGATGCATACACAGGGACGTCAAATTTGAAAATATTTCAATAAGGGTCTAGGTACATACAACATACTCAAAACCCAACTACATAACCTTTTGCAAACTAACACCCTAAAAATTTCATAATTTTTCATTATCATCAGCTTTCCTTCATTCATAATTAAGCTCATTATGTTCTAAAATAAAACTTACTGTTTATAATTTGATATATATATATATATATATATATATATATATATATATATATATATATATATATATATATATATATATATATACATATATATAATTATGCATATTGTTAGGATATAATATGAAGATTCCGAAACCAAAATCATAAGTCTCTATCCAAGTAACCAGTCAACGTATTACCAATTCAGACATCATCAGGACAGTCTAAAAAAGACACATCACTTAGAGAAAGTACATGACATCACAATCCATACGGAAGGAAGTTGGAGGGTGTATAACAACAGCTGAGAAAGATCATATTCGAATAGCTGAACAGCAGAAAACCATATACCAAACGAATACGAACCATGGACGATATACGAACTAAAAGATCATAAAAAGTAAAACATAATAAATATTACAGATCCCTCTCTTACCGAATCAGTCGAAAGAAATGTTTAAATATTTCCGAGTGCTCTGCTACTGCAGTGCTTAAATATGTGTTGAGATGTCTTGGAGTGATTTATTGTCTCAAGTTGATGTGTCTTTTTCAGAGAGTTGATGTGAGATGTGCTGTCTTTTGTCTTTATTTATGCGACTTGTTTTTGTTTTTATTGTCATCATGATGCCTGAATTGGCGCAACGTTGAATGGTTTGTTATTTACCGGTGTTTCAGAGACTTATGATTTTGGAATGTACCAATTATATACCAACTACAAAAATTCTGTGTTCACTGAATGGAGTTCAATATCCTTCCTTACATTTTAATATGAATGTTAACTCCATGGCTTCGAGGATGCTCGAATAAACAGTATCTTATGTGATACTCATACCATCAACGCTATTTCAGGCAGTGGAAGAGTTGATTAGTGCAAGAAGATGGATGCATTAATGGGATGCATGTATAGTGTCTCCAGCGCTGAATAAACACTCTGCCTCAATACGCCCCAAGGTTCAATTACATTCCTTATCAGCTTGAATGTTGTCTCGTGAGTAAAGGCCATCCCCATTGTGATGCTCTATAGATGACTTGGACACTTGTTTGTTCAAATAGATTAATTGGAATGTCTCCACTTGATTACTTTAACAAAAAGGAATATGTTGGTTCGCTTGATGATCTTATTAACTTTATTTAAATTTCTCCAAGTAATAAAGAATTAGCTACAAATTCAAACAACAATTATTCCAAGATTTTAAGTAATTAATTTTGAAATTAACTACAATCCGGGTACTGGATTAACTCGGGAACACTTTCTCTCTCTCCCATTGTGGAAATGCATCTGATATTGAAATAGATTATTATAATAGATTTCTAAGCTTATACATTTGTCTGTAAGAAAGGACCACAGGCCTATGACAATAAAATATCTCTCTCTCCCTCCCCTCCCCCCCCCCCACCACCATCTCTCCGTCTCTCCCGAATTTATTATTGTTATACATTATCTATGATTTTTCTTTCATCCTTGTGAACCATTAGTAATTATGTAAAAGAAATTTGATTATCCTTGGTTTTTGATTATCCGGATAATCGAGGTTACGCTGTATTATAATTTTTGCAGCATCTGTATTTTTTAAAAGTTTTTATGCTTTGAATATTATTAATTTATTGATGATGACACAGAAATTTTTATAAAACTCAATAGAATGATAGAAAATCAAATAAATCAACCATTTGAGACGATCGGAATCTCTTGATTGGAAGAAGATTTATTAAAATGAATCATCACAGATAACTGTCATGAATTCGATGGCATAATCACTTTAATGTTTTCTTCAAATATATATAAAAAAAAAAGAAAAAAAGAAATCCACCGTAGTGCTATATAATGCCCGTTCAGCTGCTTACATGCATAAGCTTAATTCCAATACACATTAATTATTTTTGCAGCATAACTATGGATTTAAAATTGAACTTGTTAATTTAACAAGTAAAATTAAACATGTAAACTATGTCAAATCAATGCAAATAGATTCCTGAGTATTATGCGAATAAAAAATATATTCGCCATTCATAGAGCGACAAACTAAACGAAGTCATATTTATTGGACTTCAAATGAGGAAGCTTCTAGAAGACTTCCATTATCAAGAAGAATTAAATGAAAAAGAATCTTAGAAATGTATTCCAGTTTCAGGCCTATTACTCTATTAAGCTGCCTGAACAAGCTTATGGAGAGAATTGTCAATAAATGACTTACTTGGTTCCTGGAAAAGAACAATCTGATGGCTCCTGAGCAAGCAGGATTCAGGAATTACAGGTCCACAGAAGATCAGGTTACATATATAATTCAGGAAATTGAGGATGGATTCCAAAATCAGGAACATACCCTTGCTGTTTGGATAGATATGGAAAAAGCATTTGACCGAGTTTGGATAGAAGGTCTGGTCCTTAAGATAGCAAACATGGGAATAACAGGCAAGGCACTGATATGGCTTCACAATTTCCTGAAAACGCGCAAGGCCAGAGTACATTCTAGGGGAATAAAGAGCCGGGTCGAACTTATAAAAAATGGAGTTCCCCAAGGTGGAGTTATATCCCCAACGTTATTCAACATATTCATTAATGATGTATTAAATAATCTTCCAAATAACGTTAGCGCCTCGCTGTATGCTGATGATATAGCCCTTTGGTGCAAGACTTCATCAGTTATAGCTGCTAAATATCGGATGCAAGACGCACTTGATGGCCTCTTCTTATGGACTGCTAAAAAATGGGGACTGAAGATAAACACTGGGAAAACAAAGTACACCATCTTCAGCCTATCCAAAAATGCTCCTGAATCCATACATCTAAAGCTGGGTGCAAGATTGATTACGAAGGAAGACAAACCCAACTACCTCGGAATCAACTTAGACCCAAGATTAACATGGAAAGGCCATATCGATAAATGTGTTGTAAAGGCCACAAAACGAACTAACCTTATGAGAATATTGTGTGGCTCAAATTGGGGAGCAGATCATAAGACCCTGAAATCTCTTTACACCGGATATGTCAGGCCCACGTTAGAGTATGGGATAACCAGTTGGGGAGTAGCAGCAAACTCCAATTTCCAAAAGGCCTCTGTAGTCCAAAATCACGGACTTAGGATAATTACTGGAGGTCTAAAATCTACTCCGATAAATAAAATGGAGTCCATTACGGGCCTGCATAGACTGGAGGACAGAAGGGATATAAAAATGCTTAATTTCAAGACTCAAAAGCAAAATGCATTCCTAACCACCCACTGAAGGATCGTGTAGGTCAAAGGATACGAAACCGTATAAAAAGACAAAGCTTCCTACACAAAACACGTTCAATAAAAGCAGAACTTCAGCTGGCAGAAATTCAACCTGAAATAAAGAAGACAACAGACGACTCCCCAATTGGAAATTAGAGCTCGCGCACTCGAATATGTGAATTCAACCTACCCAAAAAGCTTGTGGACCAGGATCTATACGGATGGCTCAGCCGAAAATGCTACTAGAAATGGAGGCGGAGGCATTCACATGGAATTTCCAAATGGTCATGTGCTTGAGAAGGCGATTCCTACGGGGTTCAGCTCTACAAACTACAGAGCCGAGCAAGATTCGTTACTGGAGGCCACGAGAATTCTAATAGACCTCAAGAGAAGCCAGAAATCAAAAATTGTTTTTCTGACCGATGCAGCAGCAGTTCTTTTAAACCTGAAGTCCAAATGGAAAGCGGGGCTGATATTGCTTGCCTCTGAGTTATAACGCCTTACAACTGTATACGAACAAGTCACTCTGCAGTGGATTCCTGGGCACTGTGGAATACAAGGAAACGAGCTGGCTGATAAACTTGCCAAGGAAGGTTCCAAACTTCCTCAGATCACCTCCATACCTCGACTGGAGGAAGTTAAAACTATAAATAAAGCATCAATTCAGCAGAGGTGGAACAATCAACATCCAGACTTTAAACCCCAGGATCCTTACTACTTGCTTTCCAGAAAAGAACAGGTTTTAATTTTCCGTCTCAGAACTGGTCATAATCGGCTCAACTCTCATCTCCACAAAAAATTTAAAATTGGCCCAACTCCTTTGTGTGAATGTGGAAGAGGCGAACAGACTACAGAGCATATTCTACAGTCATGCATAATTATGGAGGAGCAACGGAGGCAGAGGTGGCCTCAACCTACTGACTTGGTGACCAAGCTGTACGGCGACCTGGAGGATCTCAGGAGTACCGCCGACTTTATTCTGTCATTCCCTGACTTGGCCATTTGAATGGGAAGATCGAAGAAGAAGAAGAAGAATGTATTCTGAGAGTAGTAAAAGGATTTTCGGGCAACAAGAAAGATGAAAACTATAAAAATCTCAGATAAACTAGGGATGTGCAAAAAGTATCGATGTTTTGTTCGATATTTTTACGGATATATCGTATAATCGATATTAAAATTTCAGTATTGAAAACCTATATTTTGTCAATAAAAATAAAAGGAGAACAAATATAAAATAAAAAATCTACAAGAAAAGCAGGTTCCACTAACAAAGAATCAAAAAAACTTGCGGTGTGGTGTGTTCGTATTACTATCTATAGTGGCTGATGTCATTCTAGGAATGGGATGTCGAAAGCAAAATATCGATATTGATAATATCAGTTAACCACAAGACATATTGATAATATCGGCATTAAATACCCAAATTTAAAAATATCGTTAGTATTTTTATAAAAAAAAAAAAAAAAAAAAAAATATATATCTAAACAAATCGGAGGAAGATTAGATTTACATTCTGCTGGAAATGAACTTAATAAAAACAATAATTTAATTATATCGGCAGTGAGCCAAGGCGTTAATCCATTTTCATTTAATGCTTATTGAAAACGGAAATTATCTGAAAAGCTTCCTTATTTATGGTCCAATAAATATGCCTTATTTTAGTTTTTCTCTGAATAACACTCATGTAATAAATATTTTATTCGTATAATCCTCCATAACGTCTCTTCATAGTTTTAATATCTTTTACATATATATATTAAATAAATATTGGATTGTTTTCAAATATGTTCAACTTGTTACAAATATGTTTTCTCCTTTTTTTCTCTCCCACCTACTGTAACAAAAAAAAAACAGTACGTGTAACAGTAATCATTTTCGGGTTTAGGACTATAAGATACTTAAAATCATGTCGACCTGTGAAATGATTAAGATGCTGGAGGAACGTGAAAATTTATTTTGAGGAATTAAAGTGGGTACTTTCTTCCTCTTATATATATTTATATTAATGCAAGATCCATATTCTTGTTTACTTCATAATATTAAGAAAAACATTTTTTTTAAATATTATTAATTATTAAAAATTACATATAATGAAAAATATATAAGATCATGAATTTCAATTAAAATAATGGAAAGCATTATTGCTGAGCACATCATCATGACTTTTCTGCACAACCTTTGAAAAACTCAGAACCGAATTGCTGAGGAAAACCGGACTCCACTTCTTAGCAGTGAACGATTTTCCTGTTAGTCACCGAACATAACTTCCCTTGCCACAAGGATTAACAATTATTTGTATTGGATAACTTTCCAAGCACTGTGAAATATATATAGAGCACAAAAAGTTATAGAAATGCGAAATTATTTAAAAATTATGAATTCTCTTTAAACCTTTATTGTGTAAGAAATAATAAATTGGTATAATCAGTATTGGTATACCATTCTGAGTATACTCAGATTAAAAACTAATTGTACAGCTATAAAATTTTAAATGCTTGAAGAAAAAACTGAAAGGTAATAAGAGAGGATAGACTTTTGTTATATGATAATCATTTAATAAAACGACAAGCAACAATGACAGCGGGTTGACAATGAGCTACAAAGGCTTCCAGGCAATCGATCCAACTACTTTGACCAGCGAGTCATTGTCATGTTCAAAGTTAATCTTCAATCCATTTCGAAGCGGTTAATCACTGGAAGGCTGTGATAGTCGGCTTCATCTCCAAACAACCGGCAATATTAGCCATATTGCACAATGGCAATTATTACCCGGTCGAGTCACTCCGTTCATAACGAAGTTCAAAATTGCATTCAATATATTTTTACGGAGTTCTGTGGATGAAAGTGGGGAGGAATTAATTTGGAACAACGCAGTAAAGCAAGAATCCGAATACGAAAAAAAAGTGTATACGAAAAAAAGCGCCAGGAGAAGAAGAAGATATATTAATGCATGAATTAAAATTATAGTTAGCAATATATAATCAATCGCTTAGAAAAGGTTTTTTTTGTTGTTAATTTATATTGGTTTATTATTATAAAAAAAGAACGTCAGTAATAGAACAAGAAAAAAAATTAATCCTCTTCAAAATTTGGGATTTGACGTTTCAAAATATATAGGATCCAAATATGGAATAAAAAAAAAATCCGTCCGTAAGTCCTGCGCTATTTTCTCGGAGACTACTGGACCGATTTTTATGAGATTTGGAATCAAGGTTACAGACCATCCAAGGTTGATCCTTATAACCCTATGATATCATCCGCTATTTCTTTTCAAAATGGTTTTAAAATGAAATTAAAAGTATCATGAGCTCATACCAACGTTTTTAAAAATATAAGGATAACAAAAAATTCAATAAACTACAAACATTCAAATGAAGATTTAAATTAATAAAGACAAATTTATAAACAACCAAAATTTCAATAAAGAATAATAAAATATATTAAAAATAACATAATTATTATTTTTATATTTTATTTATATAAAATTGAAAAATTCAAACAAATATTAAATCCTATAGAATAATAAAACACTATATTTTGAATAAAATTGCTCTGAATACATTTTTGATCTTTTCGAAATAGTTCATTTAAAATATTAGATGAAAATTGTCCTCCCCGGTTAGACATGAAGCCATCAGATTCTGCCAGAACGTGAGCCACTGTATGGTCCGCAATGTAACCCACAGAAAATGCATTGAGTTGGAGAACCTTTTCTCATCAAGATTTCTTAATTATGCAAATAGGATTATCCGATCTTGAACCAGAATACCTGAAATTCCCCATAAGACTTCAGGATTCTTAATTTATCGTCTATTGTGGCAGTCTAGATATACTGTCACCCTTTGATGTATGATTTGTTTAATTAGGGAGGTACTTCATAGGGTTATGAGTTGATTATTAATTTATCCTCCTTAAGACTGTTGTAAGCGGTAAATAGGTATTATAAAAAAAATGTAAAATGTTATGTAATATCAAAGTTACCTCAGTATTTATATAATAAAAAATGTTTGGCTTTCTTGTCCTTGATAGATTATATGTATATTATATAGATTATATGTACTGACAGGGAATCATTATCATTATATCATTATCATTATCTTCTTACCCACCAGTAAAATCTTTTACTCAGTTTATTAATTCATTACCATTAAATAATTTCCTTGTATTTTCTACCCTATGGAATTTTCACCTAAAATAATAAAACGCTTCAAACTATTACATTAAAGTTTATTATTTCCTAATAGTAATGAATATATATATATATATATATATATATATATATATATATATATATATATATATATATATATATATATATATATATATCTTTTTTTTCAGTTGGCTCTACAGATATTGTAGATCTTTGGCCGCTGAACAAGCCTTCTCCATCTCTCCTATCTCTCTATCTCTCCTATCTTGGGCTATTGCATTCCAATTTGCTGCATGCAGCTCTTTCGCATCTTTATTGACCCTATCTATCCATCTGGTTTTTGGCCTTCCACTTGGTCTCTTGCCAACTATTGTGGCATTCATTGTTGTGATGAGGCGTTCTGATGGATTGCTTCGAGCTACATGCCCCGCTCATCTTAATCTCCTTGCCTTCATATCATGAGATATTGACTGACCAGTTTCTGTAAGCAATTCTTTCTTGGCCTTTCTTCTCTATGAGTTTAGATTCTGATCCCATATCGCTCCGGTTATCGTGCGGAGGACTTTCCTTTCAAATCTCTCGATTCTGCTTTCTAGAGTGCCGGTTAGAGCCCAGATCTCACAGCCGTACGCCAGAACTGGTTTTATCACAGCATTGTACACCCTTAATTTAAGATTTCTAGAGATTTTTCGGAATTTCAGTACTCTTGAAAGAGAGAAGAAAGCTCTGTTCGCGCTTGTTATACGCTGGTCTATCTCTGTATGCTGGTCATTGACCAGTCACTGTCATTGAGGTTATTGTGGAGCCGAGGTATTTAAAGCTGTCTACTTTCGGGAATGTTCTGCCATCCACGCAGATATTATTGTTGGGCTAGATTTTTCGGCTAACTATCGTATATTTTGTATATATACGATATATATATATATATATATATATATATATATATATATATATATATATATATATATATATATATATATATATATATATATATATTTGGATTGGTTTATTTTTATAATTTTTTTTCTTAAAGGTTTTGTTATAACGAATCCAAAATACTTTATATTGTCCCTCTATCTTCATAAATGATCGAGATATTGACGTATGAAGCTTTAAAACGGCCGCCATGAAGGAAGTGGCAGATGGCAATGCCGAGTTCCGAGGATCATTTTGGGATGCTATGACTTTGGTATGAAATCTTCAAAAAAAAAATCGGCCCTATAGTCTCGGAGAAAAAGCAGCGGACCGCGGATGGCGAACGGTTGGATTATATTTATTCGATTTCTAGATTTTACGTATTTTGAATCGTAAACCACAAATTTGGAGGCAGAAAAAGTTCATTTTTATGTTTGGTTGATTACCAAGGCCCATCTTTGAAAAGAATAAACCAAAAAATTTTCCACTATGCGATGGGGTTGTTAATCTCATGTGTGTATCGATGGAAAGTTCTTATATAAATGCATACAAACAGTTGCTTTGCTTCCATTTTAATATTTCATAATTCGTTCTTAAGCCACCTCATAGTTTTATTCTTTCACAGTTAGATCACGTGATACACAGCATCACGAACAAACCACCTGGTTAAAGTTAGATTCACAACAAGTAAAGTACTGCACATCAGACACTTCCATTCAAAATCATCCCAATCCACTCTCATATCCTCCCCGTCAACTGATTAACTAAAACGGAAGGTACAAAGCCAATGGCCCTGTCATCTCCTAATAACCGTAAAACAGATAAATAAAAATTGCAGGATTATGGAAATGGGGATGAAAACAAAAGATCAAATTAGCTGCAAGACATTAAGTGCACTTTCAAATACATTATTAATAAATTAATCATTTCAAAAGCTCTATGAATATTATAAACGACGGTTTTCTTTAATTTTCAAAATGAAAAATCTGCAACATAAATAAGACAAATTTTGTACTGATTGTTGGACTCTGAAAGAAGGCCATTAAGTATTCGGATGAAATAGAAATGAGAAAATATGAGCGCAGGTTCCGGATATGATTCTAGAATCTTTCAAAGGAAAATAATACTGAAGTCAGAGTCTTTTTGGGAAGGAATTAGGAAACGGAGTTGATGAGGCAATAAACTGGGAGGGGTTCCAAGTTGGCTTTAGAAAGATTATTTAAGATTAGAGATCATTTTTTACAGTGAGCATTACAAACAGAGATGCAGTAAATTGCGGGTTTTTTTTTTTTTTATTGCCCCGAGATTACTTCATATTAATTTATTAAGTCATGGAATTTAATTAACTGTAACCAAATACTATAAACAACCAACCATCATAGTCTGTTTTTTTTTCATACACAATTGTGAATACTACTAGCTTTTGCTTGTTGTAATTAATTCCGAATGGTTAACAGTTGAACTTATGAAGGAATGAGATAGTTCGGGAGGCGGTCAAAAAATGGAACACTTTACAGATATTCTTCAGGGCTGAATAAGATACAAAAATAATAATAAAACAATGGTATATACAGTGAATGAATTAATATTTTTCTGTTTATTTATTTGTATCCCCTTTTTTATTTGTGTGTATATATATATATATATATATATATATATATATATATATATATATATATATATATATATATATATATATATAATTAAAATAATAATAATTATAATTATTCATAATCATGATTATTATTATTTTAATTATTTAATTATTAGTAGCTCTATGAACAGTAGACCTCGCAAAGCGACTTAGGGTTTGCCGTATTGCATCCATTTAGTCGAATCGCAACGAAAATCTACTTAATACGAATGCGACTTTGCATGGCCCTTTTCGCCTCAGTTAACTTTTTCATCTTGTAATATCGACATCAGTAATATAATTGCAAATTGCTATGTTGATAAATCACCAGGTTTGAACAAAATTCGAGCTAGAAATATCTAAGAATATTCACTAAGAATCACAGAACCTATTATACAATTGTTCAATAATTTTAATCTCCTCATATATATATATATATATATATATATATATATATATATATATATATATATATATATATATATATATATATACACAGTAGAGCGTCGATTATCAGAACTAATGTTGTCAGTGGTGGTTCGGATAATCAAAAGTTCGGATAATCGAAATTCACGTACTCGCACACACACTTATATATATATATATATATATATATATATATATATATATATATATATATATATATATATATATATATATATACATAATATACATTTTTTTTTTTAATACATAATAAGGAAAAGGAAGATCTAAAACAACAACTTTGAAAAAAAAAACATGTTTGTTTATTTATATAAATATAGTATGTATGTGCATAGTGGAAAAAACAGTGTCATAAAGTACATAAAAATTGTTTAATTTAGTCACATGTACATAATGAAATGAACAAAAATATGTATTTACGTGTTTGCGAAAAAATAATCAAAGTGTAACCAAAGCTTTATCAAAATTAATGCTGCAACATATAAAATGTCATGATCAAATTAATTAAAATTACACACATAAAAAAAAAAAAAAAAGTTCCGATAATCGAACGTTCGGATAACTGACGTTCGGATAATCGACGCTCCACTGTATATATATATATATATATATATATATATATATATATATATATATATATATATATATATATATATTTCAAGCTTAAGTGTTAGTCGATTGTAAGACAATTTATAAGTTATTCATTCAAAGCACTCAGTTGCACCTCGGTCACGCCTAAGGAAGTTGTACTTAAAAAAATTCAATTAAGAGATAAAAAATTTGAACACGTCGCTTTTCCTAACTCCAAGGAACAATTGTGCCAAATTTGAAGAACATCGAACGACGCTTAAGGTCGTTACTACGAAACAAACACATTTTCGATCATGCAAAGCCATCAAAACGACCATCATCTTTTATCGGAATCAAATAAATAAAAATTCCTACATATACGTCGTTTTTTCTAGCTTCAAGAAACATTTGTGCCAAATTTGAAAAAAATCGAACAACGCGTTTGGCCGTAATCGCTTAATAAACAGAATGACAGACGTAAGACCAAACGGTCGAGTTGACACAGGACCTCGCTTAAGATCGACCAATTACTTTTGAAACCGATTGCACCGTCAATCTCATTTGAATTAAAAATTGGTGTTATTAATCTATCATTAAGGCGCAGACATTTCATATTATTCTTCAACTAACAGAATAACTTTTTTTAAAAGATAATTGATTTAACGCATTAATCTCCACATAAATAAGTTATTATATGTCTTAATCATTAATCATATTATTATTATGTATTAAACATTTTTATAAAGGAATGTATATGCTACTGCTTTTATACAGGAATGTATATGCTATAATTTCATTACAAAAAGAAATAAAATTGTATTAAAGTATAACGTAATTTTAATTTGTATATATGTGTACAAGAAGTTACAATAACAACTTCCATTGGTGGTAGCCAGTTTGCCACAATATCTGCCACTACAACATAAAATATTTCAATGCATTCTTTCACAAATTTACTACAAATTTCAATTCGTTTTTAAAATTTCATCCAAGGTGTACACGGCTTGTTTTTCCAAATTGAACCTCCTTTACATTCTAGATAACTTTTAAAACTTGGAATATGGCATAACAATTTATTCATTGATAAGCCATTTATTAATTCAGTGATTCAGGTGGAACGTGATTTATTTATTTTTTTGTACAACGGTCCTGCAAGACCCTGCGCCTCTCTTAACACCCTCCTCCACTCTCTCCTTTCCAGGGCAAGCATCCGCCATCTTTTGATTCCCAGCCTCAAGGTGGATGTCCTCCACCCCATCCAACCACCTCAGGCGAGCTCTTCCTCTATCACGTCTTTTAGCAGGTCGGTCCTCGAGCAGGCATTTAAGGATTGCTTCTCTGGGCATACGTGCCACATGGCCTAACCATGTGATCTGGCTCTTCCTCACAATTGAGGCCAAATCAGGTTTCGCACACATCCAAAACCTCATTCGTGCGAATTCTCCACTTCTCATGTTCGCACACCGGGCCATAGATCCTGCGGAGAACCATTCCCTCCCATGCCAGCAAATTCCTTTCAGAAGTCTTCGATTGCACGACAGCCTTCGGGCCTTAAGGCTTTCTCATACACAGTGGATCTTGATCATGTGAGACAAAGCGCTATAATTTAGTACTTTTCGTAAGGCGAAGCAACGTCTATTCATAGCGGTCATAATTGCTTTCAGTTCCTCCACCTTTTCAGTATTTTCCATAATTTTCGTAATAGAGCGTGATTTAAAACGCAAAAAACATTCGTCAACTTGTAAAAACAAAATATTTAGGTTTTGATTTTTATTACTTAATTTTCGAGTTTATTTTTAAAAAATAGGACAAGGAAAACCACTGTCCCGCTTGCTTACTCTCTACTGATAAACCTTTAGTATAGTTTTATCGCATAGACGGCGAAAAAAATGTTAAAAAACTGAAGGGGTGTATTAAAATATTTACGTCAAGTAATAGCAGAATCACAATATCAATGTGATTACCTGACCTCAATGTGTCGGTTGCGGAAATCTCTAATTGCACTTAATAGTCTCATTGTAATGGGTGCAAACATTTCAAATAAGGATGTTATGGGTAGATTTTGAGTTTTAGTTTTGGTTGACAATGATTGTAGCTAAGGGCTAACCAAAGAATAATCAGTATTTTTTATTTTTATTTTTGGGGATTATTTTTTTTAATGAAAAAAAGGGTACCTGAAAGTTGCTCGTTATTTGAAATTTTTTTTTACCTGAATGTTCCTCGTTATTTGAGATTTTTTTTTACCTGAAAGTTGCTCGTTATTTGAGATTTTATTTTGGAACCTGAAAGTTGCCCGTTATTTGAGATTTTTTTAAATGGTTTCTGTACTATTATAAACACAGCTTAATACGATAAAAATTCAATTTTTAAACGTCTTCTATCTATCTTTGAAAAGTTAGAATCTGGCACTTTTGCTGACGATATATATTTTACTTATGCGAATGACTTTGAATGAACAAAACGCCATCTGAATACAACTTGAAAAAATAGTGTTTGTAATCAAAAGTATTTGATACTTTTATAATATTGATTGAATTGATTTTCGTGAGTAAAATTCATTTTATTTAAAATATGAATGAGCACACGCCAGGAAGTTTAAAATAAGATCTTTAAATAAAATAGTTCTGTGGAAAACCTAACCTTCCTCACATCTTATTATAATATTTATAATCACTTCCAAGCACCCTTGATGCAAAGTAAGGGGATTGCAAAGATTAAGTTGCTTGAATGATGGCAGAGTTCAATAGGACTTAAAGCTCTCCACTTCTAATTAAACCTCTAAAATCGCTATATTATCGTCAACTAAATTATACATAAACTATAATTGAAATTTATTTATTATAATTATAAAATCTTTTTTTTTTATCTTTCTTTAATTTATTTTTAGAAATTTTTGAACTGAATTGATAATGTTGCAGTTGAAAGAGATAATATTTCAACATACAGCCAGCCCTCAGTTCTGAAAAGTTCTATCGCATTGTATGATCGATTTTTTTATGTATATCACATACATACATTTATTATAATAAAAAATATATATAAGTTCTGATTTATTGCAAAAATATTTCCATTCAAGTGTAAAGGATAGAAAGTTAGCTTATTCATGAAATATTTTCAAAACCAAATGGTGGACAACGCGGAACCTTATCATATAGGCCGAGAATAAAGATTTTTAAAGTAAGGAGTGTCTAGAAAGAGGAAAGAGTGGTATAAAGGAGGAAAATCGACGCTATTGAGGTAAAGCACAATGAAAAAGGAAGTTTTTAATTATAAAAGATAATATTAAGTAACTTTATCCTTTTTTGTTTTATTATTCTCAATAATGAACCTTTGTAAATGAAGAGAAAAAAAACTAACACTCTCTCCTTTACGTTTCAAACTAAGTTGAATCCAAAAATCGAATAAAAAAATAAATAAAAAACGGCCTTATCTCCGAGACAACTGGGCCGATATTTATTTTTTTTTAAATTTCGCACTTTTTTTTAAAGTCAATATAATTTTAGGAATATCCCCAAAACTCAACATTACCATCAGCCGTTTTGTCCAGAATTGGCGGCCGATAAGAGGTTTCATACTTCATATGTCTCAGTTATTTCTGAAGATAAAGGAAAAATATAAAGTGCTTCAGAATTATTAAACCAAAGGCTAAAAATATATATATATATATATATATATATATATATATATATATATATATATATATATATATATATATATATATATATATATATATATAGGGAGCGGGGTGGCCGAGCGGGTTAACGCACTTACTCACAAACCCAAAGATTGTGAGTTCGAATCCCGGCACCGGCATGAATTTTATTTAATCAAATTAAATAATTCAAGCATTGTATCCCGCTCCCCGGGTATGTGAGGCCCGTCAGCCTACTTGGTGGCAACTCACAAAAAGGCCGGGCGTAGGAGTGATGACCCTACCCCGTGAACCTAAAATTGAGAATCGCGGCGTGGTATTAATACCACATCGCGCGGCCAAGGATCTCCACGGTCTACAAAGAGCCAACCGAAAAAAAAAAAAAAAAAAAAAAATAAATATATATATATATATAATAAATATATATATATATAATATATATATATATATATATATATATATATATATATATATATATATATATATATATATATATATATATAATAATTTGGAAATAATAACTTACTGCGTTTTTTATAGTTAGAATATTTCTCTAAAACTTTTCAGATCATGTACTGCAGGTCATATTCCTTTGATGCAATGACTTATTAGTCATCTGAAAATTGAAAAAATCAATCTAAATGGGGCCTGGAAAGAACCCATAAGAAAACAGAATGTATGTCCTTCAACTCATCAAGCACACCATCGACAATGAAAAATTGGCATCTTTCCCGCAGCGCGGAATTTAAATATTTAGGAGTGTGGATCAATGAAAAAGGAACCTTGGGTAAAGATATTTCATTGAAAATATCTCGAGGAAGAAAGATTATTGGGATTTAAACTCGGTCCTATTGAATAAAAATATTTGGTTTGATACAAAAAAAAAAAAAAAAAAGAAATAAAGAATTTATCACTCTTTTTTAGCAGAAGCAGTCCTATATTGTGCCGAAACCTGCGCAATAAATCAGCAAGAGGCCCAAAAATTACTGTCTCTTTAGATGGATTTTCTGAGAAGAAGTTGGAGCTTCTCAAGGCTCCAGCATATATCCAATGTTATTATTATAAAGAAGAAAGGGCAGGAAAAGAATATAAGCCATTGGGATTGAATATGTGAATGAGGAAGTGGTTGCTAGAGGATTTCGAGAGAGTGGTCAGATAGGAGAAAATGCTAGGGATCAGAAAAAAATAATTGTACAAATGCGAAATTGTATATATATATATATATATATATATATATATATATATATATATATATATATATATATATATATATAAAGCAATATGATGATCTAGTTCTAGAGTAAGTTGACAGTGTTTTACCGAGCAAAACGTTTTGTAAAATTTCAAAATACGTGACACTACAAAGATGGATCATAAGTATCCCAATAGTTTTAATCTATAACAGCCGTCCTCCCCAATTGATATTTTCGGACAAATGTTTTACCACCTTCTATACGTTTTCTCTGAGAAAACCATATAATCTGATATTCAAAACTGCATTTCACAGAATGCAGTTTTACGATTTTGATCGGTCACTTAGATTTTGTCGAACAATGAAGGTTAAGCTATTTTTTTTTTTCAATTTTATTTATTAATCCACACCAGTTAATTACAATGATCAACAATCAGCAAATGGGCTGGTATAATAATATAACAAGAACAACAAAAATAATAAATAAAAAAGTAATAATAATAAAAATAAGATAAAAAAGAATTACTTGATAGGCAGGAGGAGCTATTTAAAATTTAAACAAAAACGTTGCATTAAATACTGGAGTATATTTGTAAATTCCAGCAATAGTCTACTTTTGTAAGAATCTATGGTATAAAATAGTTTTTCGTAATGTTTTAACTAGATATAAACACGTCAAAGTTTTCCACAAATTTATACATTCTAATTTTCATTTACCTGAATTTTATGGTAAATATACTTTTGTTTTCTCATTTTATTTGTATTTGACAAACTCAGTAATGTAGCATTTGGCGGTCAAACAAACGTCTCTAAAGGAGAGACCTTCAACCATCCCAATATCCTCTCCATCACGTAAAAATAACGGATGTGAACTGATACCAAAAAAAAAAAAACTTTACGTGTTACTCTTAACTTCCGCAATGCAAATATTTATTTTTTTTTCTCTGGGCCTTTTAACTTCTCTGAGCCCTAGATTTTTGTTTATATGATATTATTTTGCAACTATTTTTATGGTAAAATAATAAAACTAAGGAATTCGAAAGTTAACAAATAAGGGTTCCTGACCCAGGAAGTTATGTTTATGAAATTGGTTTATAGCCCCAGGAAGCAATGCCATTGCTTCCTGGCCAATGTGTACTAACTCAGCTTCTGCAGGTGCATTCACCTTAACCCCTTCCTCTTTTCTTATAACTATATATATGTTAGCTTTAGAACTTAGAAGTTAGTCTATCTGTCACTCAGTAGCCTCATTATGTATATATATATATATATCATGTAACTTATAAACTGTTTAATAAAGTTATTTTTAAAGCTTACATCCATCGACTTTGTTAACTGTTACTTAAACGTATTGGTAACGATATAAGAGATCACGAAGTAATAAAAAAAATTGTTATTGACAGTAAATCAGCGGACAATAATTATTATTTCCGTACGGGTGTTGGTTCCTACTAGCTATCTACAGAAATTAGTAAACTTAACATTCTCTATTTCCTGTTTTACTTATCAAAATGAAATGAAAATCGGGATGAGATCCGTAATGGATTTATTTACAAGCCAATCCTTGGAAGAAGTCTTGTAATTCTTTGAATAATATTTTAAGTTGAATTTTTTTTTGTATTCACACATTTTTGTAAATCACATTTAATTTACTTTACATTTATCTGATTCGTACTAGTTTTATATGTTTTTAAAAGAAATTATACTATTTCCTTTGGCTGATTGCGATAAGATACATTTCGAAACATCTCAATAAAACTGATTAGATGTATACCGTAAACTCTAAACTGAATGTATAATCACGATATTGAAAATTACATTATATTGCCCGAGGGAAGTTAAAAAACTCCAAGCACAGCTCACTCCCCCAGGAAGTTTTTTAAGCCAAGAAACCTTAATTCAACTTTCTAAAACGCCTTCGTTATATCAGTTTTGAATATTATCATCCTCCCCTTAAATCATGAACCGACATAAATAATTTAAACAGTATAATCAGTTTTCAATACAATAATTAGATGTTTTTTGATACAAAAATGTATTTAAACTTTTTAGAGTAGCGATTGAGACTAGTCAAGTATCATAAGTCGGTTAATATCATAAATATTAATTTAATGCTTTAGCACTCTAAGCCGTTTATTGAGATTTACTACTGTATTAAAAAAAATGATACAATAAGCATTTTAGTAGCATATACATTTTTACAAATGCATCCCTATACACAACAAATCATACGTATATATTGACAGCACCCATATCATGTTGACGGAGCCGATCGTCATCCTATCAAACAGCTTGGAGGATTATCAGGAATCGAATAAGATGCGCTGTTGAAGAAGTGAGAGTATGGAGTTTGTAACGGAGGGATAAAAGGACAAATAAGCTCGCTTCCTTGTTCCCCACCTCGTTAGTGCAGCGTTAAAATTATTCTATTCTTTTCAATATTCAAACGAATTGTCAATGTTTGTTATATTTCTATTCTCAGAGACAATCTTATTTCATATTGTATCTCAGAATTGTTTTGGTTAATTTAAATATATATCCTGTATTTCCGTGTTTTTTTAATTGACTAGAGAGAAAGCGAATTAAATACATTTCATTCTCAAAACACTTAATGTGTGGGGGAAACCAAATTCGACACAACACTTTTTGGCAAATCACGAGCCAATTCTAAACTAATCGGGTAAGAAAACTCGACTTCAATAATAGGATTATTAAAAGTAGATTTTCTAAAAGTGGGATATCTGTAGCCCAGAATGGGGCTGAGAAAAACGTGCACAAGTAAAGTGTGATTAAAAAAATTGAAATAAAACTTTTCGCTATTGGTCCATTTACAATCGATTTATTTAAGCCAATATGTTAAGGCTGACTGTTATAAGCAGTTTATATTTATAGACACACCCTTTCTCATGAAAAATTAATATAAAATGTTTGTAATGTGAAACAAATTTGAGGAAACTTGGATTTTGATTTTTTTTTTAGAGCAATTAAACACGACTAATAATTATGGTAATTAATTTTTCCAATTGTGTATACCGCTGTTTCAGTATATTCATCATTTGCATGCCAATTCATCTAATTGCTTAATTATTTATATATTGATTGATTTATTATATTTATGTATAACTTAAATACATATTTATTATTTTTATCTTTCATGCATCTATAGCTGTAGTAGTTTTCCTTTTGTATTTAATTATATATTTTTAATATTTAATAGTACTTGAAAACGCACATTATTTGAGTTTTAAATATAAATTTTAATTAATATTGAAAATTTGTTCTTATTTATTGTTTGCCTTTATTTATAAATAAATTTTAATATGATCAACATTTCATACTTTCTTGTAAAAAGTATATTCGATTTTTAAAAAATTATAATAAATTACAAAAAAATTTAGCAAGGTCGAAAGAGACTTTGACGTGACACGCGCCCGCAGGTGCACCTAAAAAAAATGGCGCACCTGCTGAAGGGTTAATTACTTTGAATAGTTTTTGAGTGATCGCTAATTATTCAATAAAAAAGCGACATTAAAAAAAAAAAATCTTTAAGTTTCTACTTTGTTTGCTCTTGAGGACAACTATCTTTCATTCTTCTTTCTTCAGTGGCGTGACAAACGCATGAAGCGGTCCTTGGACTGCTCAATCATTTTGTCCCATATGACCCTATTATAGCAAAAGTATTGTGCTCATTCCTGCCTGTCTATGAGGGCACCAACCTTCCAGAGTGATCTGGGACTTGATCCACCTGGCGTGTTCCTGTACGCTTTTAGAGGGCGTAGGCAGTCTTCCATACTGATTACGGGACCAATCCTGGTATTCATGATACAACTCCGTATTTCGTCGCAGTCGCCAAGTTTCAGTGTCTTTGGCCGGTCCAAGAATGCGTCTTAGGATCATCAACTCGAAGCGATCGACCATTTGTGCAGCTGACTTGTTGAGCGACCACGTTTCGCATGTGTGTACAGGCTATTGGCCTTATTTGAGCAGCCTTAGTTTCGTAGCGCGACTTAATAATCTGGTTCTAATAATTTTGGAGAGAAAAAATATAAGCTGCCCCAAATTCCACAAAAAGTACCCACAGAGGGGACCGAATTCGTGCATCTTTTCACCCAGTTGTTTAAGGGTAACTATTTGGTCTATTGTAGAAATATTCTTACGGAAATCGGATTGGTTTTCACCAACTGTGCTTTCCATGTAGGTCATCAGCCTGTTATATATTGCAATGACGAGGATCTTATATGCGACATTCAGGAGACTGATCTCTCTGTGATTGTTGCACGCTATGGGATCACCTTTCTTCTTAATTACTGGGACAACTATGGATACTACTTTTCGCATATTCTTTCTTCTTGCCATATTTGGGCTATCAGCTTGCATAATATGGAATTCATTTCGGGTCCCGCTGCTTTTAATAGATCTGCCGCGATGTCATCTGGAGCTTTATGATTTTTCAGTTTAGCGATGATGTCTGCAATATCCTCTACTTCTGAGGGTATGTCTTCATCCGTCTCATCACCCTGAGCACATTCATCCTGACCATATTCGTCGCATTAATTATGTGTGGGATTCAACTGCTTTCTGAAGTATCCATCTTTTCGTTACTTCATCAGCCACTGTAAGAAGTGCACCGTTCTCATCTCTTATCATAGTTTCATTTGACTTATGTGTTGTCTTTATGTCCTTGACTTCATGACAAATTTTCCTTGTCTCTCTATTCACTCGGGATGATCCTATGTTCCTAATTTTTTATCCATTGCCATCCTTTTCTTTATCTTACAAATCCTCTTCGCATATACACGAGCATACCTATATTCTTTTCTTGTTTGCCGAGTATCGTGACTAAGAAACATGGTTCTTTTTTTGTTAGGCATTTCAGTTTCTCCTCGCATTCCAAGTCGTACCGTTCATTGCGAATACTGGCCCGATTACTGCTACAGTGTTCATCAGATGTTTTTCCTAATATTTGCTGCAGTATTTTCGAATGCCTTCAATTGAATGCCCTCCTTCAATAGCCGGTATCTCCGATATCCTTTCTGCTATGTCCTCTTTGAACTTTTTCCTTTTGTTCGGTATAATTAGCTTTTCTGTGCACCATTTCTCTTTTCTACTTCTTGCTTTACTCGGGTGTTGATAAAGTCTTAGTTTTACTTTCACAATCGCCAGGAAATGGTCTTAGTCTACGTCCGGACCCTAATAGGACCTCACGCCTTTCACGCAGTTGAAATGTTCCAACGATACCAAAATGTTGTCTATTTGAGTATATACTCCATTTGGTGCTCTCCAAGTATGTTTATGGTTATTCTTGTGAGGAAAGATTGTGCTCATTACAACTAATGCATTGCTTGTAGCAAAATCAATCATTCGCTCGCTGTTATCGTTCGTGGTTTGATGAAGACTTTCGTAACCAATATTTGGGCAGAATATCTTTTCTTTACCAACTTGAATATTAAAATCGCCCATTACAATTTTTATATCATGCCTGGGGCATTGATTTCAAGGTATTATAGAAGTCATATTTAGTCTCTTCACATTTTTCTTCGGTTGGTACGTGCATATTGGCTACGGTGCTGTTTCTTGACCTAGTCCTAATCCTTAATCAATACCCAGTATTGTGGGCAAATTAAATGATGCAAGTCGCAGTGTTATGGATTAAAGGTTTTCAGCTGATATATGTGAATTAATTAGTAACAAATCTGTGATATTGTTTAAATGGGCTTCGGTTAGAAAGTGTCTGTATTCTGTCGTTCTCTTGATTTTAGTGAGGATCGTCTTTGAAAGAAGAGATTATTAGAAGCAGGACGTCTCTGTATGACGTCCCAATGTTTAACAGAGGGCTATGTGCCATTCTTTTGCCACATAGTAATTCTAAATATTTAACTGATTCTGAGCTGGTTCCTGGAACCGGGTTTTGCTTAATATAAATACTGGAGATGTGCCGAAGTTTAAAAATATGATTGTGATAATTCAAAATTGAATTAGTTTCATAGTTTCAATAAGTAATTTAATGTGCTAATACAGCTAGTGTGGAAAAGGTGCATATCATTAAAAAAGTACCATCTGTAAACAGATATCCAACTTTTAAAAGATGGTATCATACAAAATTCTAAATATGCATTCAGTTTCGGATTTTTAAATAGTAGTGCTTAGTTTTTTTAAATACATTTAAAAAACATTCATTAATGAACAGAATAACAAATCACAACGAAACAGTAGAAACCTTCCGATGTCGATTTTCTAGAATTTGTGATCTGCTTCACAAGGCGTCCAAATCATCCTGTAAGTTAGTATTTTAATAAATACTTAAAAGAGCTAATGCAGGGTGTTAATTTGCACATTTTTACATATGTTCATAATGTATAATTGGGTATCAAAAACACGCCTCTTTGAAAAATAAATAAATAAACAGAAGGCTCTCTGGTAAAAGAGAGTAGGCTATTTGTGTATTATATTCCGCAGTTAATTTAATTTTCAATCAATTTGCTGGTTTTATCATCCCGTCCTTTCCGTCTATATGAAACTTTACTCCTGTAATTCACAATGACGATCAAAGCATTTCAACATGACCTCTATTAAAGCTTATTGTTGATTTATTGTGTTTTATATATTGTGATTTATTATTGATTTATCTCCCATTCGCCTTAATTCATTTAATTACATATATATTTATTTTATTAATTTATGGCGATTAAATATATTACTTAAATGGATTTTCTTATTGTTTTTAGTTGTATTTTCCTCCGAAAATAAAAGACTATTGCTCTGTATCGAAAGATATCGGAGAAGGGCGGGAGTGCATTTTATGAGTAGGGGTGCATTTTACGAGTGCATATATATATATATATATATATATATATATATATATATATATATATATATATATATATAATGTTATTATTATTAAAATTATTATATAGATAATGTTAGTGTTTTATTGGTTCCTTAATTAATGGTTTATTGGTTGCTTAAGGGACCTAGTCCCAGAATAAAGTTATTTTATCTATCTATCTATCTATCTATCTATATATATATATATATATATATATATATATATATATATATATATATATATATATGCTTACTTACTTACTGGACATCAATTAATCATCAACAACTTCTTCATCAGGATTAATCACTTTAGGCTTATGTATATAGATATATTCATTCATTCATTCAATCGGCACTACAACTCGAGTGACTAGAGTCTTGGCCTCCTGCACCAGCCTCCACCAATTGTTTCGATCCTGTGCTGCTGCCATCCAGCTACTCACACCCAACATGGACCTATCCATATCCAGCTGCTCCACCACTCCATCCAAGACGAGGCCTTCCTCTTCGCCTTGTTCCATGTATCACTTTCGTCATTATTTTCTTTGGCAGATCGTTCTCAGCCATCCGAGCAACATGTCCGGCTCATCTCAATCTACTGAGTCTTAAACATTGCACCACGTCTGGTACCTTAAATAAATCTTTGAGCTCCTGATTTGTTCGACGTCTCCATACCTGGTCAACCTTCACAGCTCCAAAGATTTTACGCAGTATCTTTCTCTCAAAGACCATCAAATTCGGCTCACCAGTTTTGGAGATAGTCCACGTGTCTGAGGCATAAAGGAGAATTGGTCGGATAATTGTTTTGTATAATAGAACTTTTGTGTCCTTAGTCAATGCATGGCTCCTAAAATATGTACTGAGTCCATAATAACAACGGTTGGCGCATAGCACTCTTCGTTTAATTTCTGAATCTATAACGTTGTTTTGGGTTATGACAGACCCGAGATAGATAAACTCGGAGACTTTTCCAATAGTATACTTTCCGATAGTGATTTCTTCGCCTGGCCTAGGGATTTCCTCTGTGACCATGTATTTGGTCTTTGCTGTGCTTACTTTAAGTCCCATTTTTCTTGCTGCTTCTGCTAGTTTAAGGAATACATCAGAGACAGCCTGGATGGATCGTCCGGCGATATCAATGTCATCAGCATAAGCCAGGAGTTGTACTGTTCGGCTGAATACTGTTCCGCCCACTTGAATACCAGATTCTCTAGCGGCCTTCTCCAGAACTAGATCGAAAGGAGGCATGCCAGTGCATCCCTCTGCCTCAGTCCTTTCCCAGATGTGAATTCCTAAGATCTTGCTCCTCCAATATGTATGTGTGTGTGTGTGTGTGTGTGTGTGTGTGTGTGTGTGTGTGTGTGTGTGTGTGTGTATATATGTATATATATATATATATATATATATATATATATATATATATATATATATATATATATATATATATATATTATTTTATTAACCCCTATAGAGGGTTAGACAGCTTTTGCCAGTGTGACAAAGGCAGGATGTGATCAGTCTTGGAAGAATTAATCAATTTTAGGAAACAAGTCATCCTCGGATACCCACCTGCGCCCAGAAAAAACGATGGAGGCCTGGGAAAGGTACAATTCAATTAGAGAATATTAATGCATCCTGAGAGGGTAACCATACCAGATAAGGGGTGGAGACTATAACGGTAAATACCGAGAATTCCCTCGCTTGGAGAAGATAGAGTAGCCAATGAAGACAGCGCTAGAAAATAGAAACCGCCCCCTGCCTGGGATCTAGCCAATAACAAAATTCCATCTACTCCCTACTAGTCGAAAAGTGTGAAGACAACCCAGGAAAGAGGGATAGCGGTTGTGAGGAAAAATCAAGACACTCTCGCTCTGGCATTGACTTCAATGACAACTACAATCTCTAGGTGACCAATAAATGTGACACTGGCTTGGGCTTCTTCCTGGACCAAGACTCACGATATTTTGATGTACTATTGAGGAGTTACCATGGTTATCAGGTTGACCTGACTTATACAAGCTGACCAGGGATGACGAGCAAGACAACCACCATAGAACTTCCAGTCCTTCCTCATCAATTAATTCTCAGATAAGATATTTGCATTAAAACATTTAATGGCTAAGTCTATTCTGAATCCACTACCTGGTTAACCTCATGTATCAATTTAATAGATTAATTTTAGGAAGAAGATTGTTGTTTAATATCCAAGTCCATTAGAAATTTTGATAATTCTGATTAAGCATAATATAAATAAACCTGAGTAACATTATGGTATTATTAATTCTGTAATATTATATTGGTTAATTAATAAACAATGGTAAACAGAAATCAGGTCCTTAGAAAGATATCCGATTTAGAGGACTAAACAGTTAATTAATACTTAACCTTATACTTTAGTAATTATGGGATATATATATATATATATATATATATATATATATATATATATATATATATATATATATATATGTATAAATACAAATTGGTCATGAAATCAACTATTTTTATATGTCATTTAATATATAGCACCTTATGT
The DNA here is from genome assembly GCA_948150685.1 of Rhaphigaster nebulosa. NCBI lineage: Eukaryota > Metazoa > Arthropoda > Insecta > Hemiptera > Pentatomidae > Rhaphigaster > Rhaphigaster nebulosa. The sequence continues at coordinate 48,121,880 of OX411310.1, read as the reverse complement.
TTGACAAGTGTAATAATCTTAGATAAATTTACTGTTAGTATTTATTTATTGCTGCTTGACAAAACTACCAAATTATAATTTATTGATAACAGTCCAAAATGATTTATTTCGCAATACAATTTTAATTTGGATTAACAATATGCAGAAGATTTAATTTTTAAATGAGCGAATGGTACAAAATTGGATAATTGCTATGGCATTTTATGAGTTTTTCATCATTCAATATATTTTTTTTTTTATCCGTGAACCTTTGAAAATACCGCCAGGAATCAATTAAAATATCACAGAAGAGACACTGAGGTGTAAACACTACTACAGAACTGCGGCGGACATGTTGGAACCTCACCATTCAAATCTTCAGAGGAATAACATTTTTCATAGAATTGACATGTCACTGAGATCTGTAGGTGGACTCTTAATGTTTTATTTTTCATTGCATTTTTTTAAGACGTCTGGCTGTCACTGGAAATATTTGCATATTAAAATAATATACAAACGAGACATTAACCTTCTTTCACCCAACATAACCATAAGCCTCATAACTTTGTTCTCTAAAGAACTGACCGAGTTTTCTTTTTCAAGTCCAACTGCTTGGTCAAATTTTTATAACATAAAATGTGACAGATCTCATGCTGTATGATATTTTATCTTACTGTGCCTATTTTACATAAATATTGCCAAGAAATGATCATATTAAAATAAAAATCTTACCAACAGAGTAAAATTCAAGATTTTATATGAAAAGAAAAACAACTGACTGGTCAGGTAAGGAAATCAAATTTCTTCCATCAATTAATTTACTAACAACAGTTAAAGATTATAATGGTGCTTTGCATTTAAAGCGAACTCTTGTATTGAAAGAAATATAAATTATCATTTAGCAGTACTAACCTGGAGTATCTGGCACATTGATGGACTATTTCAATAGTCCGTTGTGGAGTTAGCTTGGGGTAGTTACATCTTCTAAACGTTCCCAAATAAGTTTCCACATCGCCTGGCAATCGGCCCTGAAAGCAGAATCGAAATATTGTTAATTATTTTCATTAATGTTGTTTGATCGACTGTGATGTTATTATGATGAAATAAATAATTTGGATGCAGTCAACAATTGCTAACTGTTTGTTGATATTTATTATTACATCATTTAAGTCATTTATTTCCAAAATGAACCCTAATCATCGTTGACAAATTTTCAGATACCGCAAAAAAACTATACATTCTGTTCCAATTATGATATCAAAACAATTTTTTTTTATGGCACTTACGTACTGTACGGTCGACCTTCAATAGAGGTTATAACTTGACACCATCAACTGATTCGTATTCATCCGAGTATTTAGGTCCCGACCTCAACTAAAAACAATCATTTGCGGGTCTATTTATCTCTTGAGCGAGCGTAGCGAGCGGAAGTCGACATTGTCGATTTAAATAAAGCAGTAATAATATTGCAGGTTATAACCCACAACAAAGCTCGACTATATAGTACGTAAGTACTTTTTTAAAAATATATTAGAAAAAAATCATTCTACAGCATATTTCCAAAAACGGTTGATGATATTAATATTATTTAAACAGAATATAAATTTTAAATAGACTGCGATTTCTAAGAAAATTGTTAAGGGTTCAATTTGGAAATAAACGATTCATTTGTAAGTTCATGATCATATGGTGATAAATTAAAAATTGCTAATTCTTGAAAAACTAAAAGCATCAAATTAAAATTTAATTTAATGAAAACTCCGACAACGGAAATAACTTTTATAAGTATTTTACAATCCTGTTCGTCCCAAGGGACGGAATGCACTTACATATCTACTTAAACATATTAGTGCGTTGTTAATGAAATTGACATCCATGAATATTGGAACTTAGTGTAGTAGTTAGGTTCTTTCCACTACACCAGGAGTGGATAATCTTTTGCCATACAATACGAAAATGCAAGATGCCCCATATAACTCGACCACTACTTATACCTTTTTACCTTTAGGAAGTAGAGTTTATAAAATAGAGACAAGAACAGGATTCGCTTTTCTTAAGGAAATAAACAAAGGTTTAACTTAATAACGCAATTAAGGTTATTAATTTACGCCAATATATTAAAGCATCGATCTACAACAGTCAGAAATGATCTCTTATATACGAGAGGATGATCGCTTCGTGATGGTGCTACAGCTGCCAGGGAGTCTCGGTTGGTGAAGATAACTCTGGGCCACAATAGTTGGTTTTGAGAGCGAGATCAGCTTGGAACATGGATTCGTATGCCCCCTTTGCTTGCTTGGTGCCGGCAAATATTTAATAACCTTTTTAATAGAAGTATACTTATAGACTTCTCATCCAAAGAGCAGAGATTCGACTCTAAGGTCAAAGCCTATCAAATATAAAAATAAATAGCCTATGGTAAAATATAAAAATGCATACACATAGGCCCAAAGATGCAATCCGCCACTTGTAGTTATGCAATGCGCCATGGTTGGGGGACCCCTGCACTATACGCTCCTTGCAAGATAATTCGGTCCCATGCATGTTAGCAGACATAAAATAAATTAATGTATTGAATAAAGATGAGTCTTGAATTTAATTTGGGTCTAGAAAGGACCCGGACTACAGCAGTAAGTTTCAATATTCTTGGACGTAAACCTCACAAACGTATTAACTCCCCACTATTTTTAAGTAGATATGCATAGTAGTACATTCTGTCTCTTAGGACAAACAGGATTGTAAGATATAAAAGTCATTCCCGTAGTCGGAATTTTTATTTTTTATTAAATTAAAATCGTTAATATGAATGCACAAGTTTAGCCGAATATAGTTTTGTATAAATCATTAATATTTCTCCTTCACTTTTAGAATAGGGTTCCCATCGAAAACGGTGTTATTGTCAAAATAAAAGGAGAGAAGGACAAATTGATTTTCGGAGTCAGTAGAGTTCGTTAAGAGCGATAACCTACATAGATAAGAGCCAAGAATCAAGATCTAGAATGGAAGTCTTAAGAGTTCATCTTTGGTGAGAAGTTAGTGGAAACCAGGATTTGGAAGCTCGGACTATCTAAATCTTTCCCAACACTACAACAAGAACAGGCTCCTCGTGGAAAGACAAACTGACCAATATAACTTTCCCTGATAAGGTAAGCTATCTCAACATCACGGACAGGTCTATTTATTGTGCCATGGAATGTTATAAGAAGTGATCCTCCGATAGCGGTTTATCAAGCGACCTGATCGCCGCCCATTCCGATGCAAGGTCTGAAAATGACCATCGCGGGGTGGAAAAATCGATTAATCTATATAACCTGATATTCCATCGCATATAAAACTTAACGACAGTCCTTTTTCTATGTTTGACCTTTCATAAACCTTTACGATCCATATCATAAAACGAATAATGCTATAAACATAAAATTCATTCATTAGGCTAAACTGTTAATTTCAATGTGGAGATATTTCAGCCTTGGCAATACTCTCTGTGCGGACACAATTTTGTGAGAATACTACCTCTCAGAAAGGCGCATATCTTTCAAAAAGTAAAGATAAAATAAAAATATCTGATGTGGGAAACACATGACTTCCTTGTACGCCTATTAAATTATAAATCCTAGGCTCAAAAAGTGATACTGAATTGATTACTTGTTTCCGAAGATTGACACTCGGTATCTCGACATCCATCTATTGACACACACACACTAAAACACACACTTTTGTTACTGGAGGTCTCATTCCGTTATTATATGTCGTTTTCCTTCGGTAGGTAACTAGTTTCCAAGATATTTCTCCATGTTCCGTAACAACAATAAAACTGTCAATATCACTGGATAAAGCATTGGAAATCGACAGTTTCGACATTTTACCACCCACTTAACTAATATCTTATTCTCATGCTGCAGACTTGTTGATCTCATAAATGGGGAGGAAAACCAGTATTTTACACTGAATTTTAACACTTAAAACAAGTAATAAAAATGTTTAGTTGGATTGGAAACCAAATTGCGTTTGTAACCTTTATTACCGAAACATATGATTTCTCTTTTAATTTAAATATAATTTTTGATGTAAGCTTATTATGACCTTCAAGTGAAGTACCCTTTTCGGCTCACGAATTTTAACCAAAATCTAGTAAATACATTTATATCGATATAAAAGTCCTATTTACCAAACTTGAGATGTTTTACATTATATTTTAATATAATTTTTGATGGAAATCAACTATGACCTTCAAGTAAGTACCACTTCCGGTAATCAAGCAGTGACCAAAAAGGGAGGTTCACGACTAGATTTTACAAAAATTCTAAATACAAAATTACAACTTTCTACGGCTAACAGTTTTTGAGTTATGCGAGATACGAACGTACGTACAGACGCCACGACGAAACTAGTCAAAATGGACATTTCCGTCGAAATCTGAAATTCGAAAATTTTCGCGATTACAATACTTCCTTTACTTCGTACAAGGAAGTAAAAAATTACTTAATAAGAAAAGAACGCGTCGGGCAAATTTAAGAACGAACTATATGTTTTAAAAGCTAGAAGTCTACATAAGTCATCTGTTGCTCCTGGAATAGAAAAACAATCCCCACCAGGGACGGTGGGATAAATTTGAATGGGATTCTAAGGAGCGTGTGCCTCACCTGAGAACCACCCCTCCATGGGGAAAAACAGAGCTTCTGTTAGTATTCTAATTGATATATTTTACCCATAACGCGAAATGTACCAGCTTACTTACTGCTTTCTGGCGACAGGTGGGTCTCTCAGACCCACCTACTTTGTATTGAAAAATAAGATGTACAATACATTATGCAGTTTTTAATTTTTTTGTCTTTATGAAAAAGATAGTATGCAGCCCAAAAAAAAAAACTAATTCAGAAATTTTATTTTACCAAAAAATTTTTAATACTTAGTTTTTTTAGAGTATGACAGAAAAAAATGAAATTAAATAATTATAAACTCGTCGAGGAAATCAAAGAATGGTTCAAAACAATGTACTCATAATTAGAGCCCGGATTTCGTGCAGTAAAAAAATTGTAAAAATGCCAAAATGTGCAATGAAAAACAAAATTCTGCCATTATTTATGCTTAAAAATAAATCTACATATTTTGATTTGTTTTATAAATTACTATTTTCCTTAATAAATTAGGTAGGCTGGAGCATTGTTATGTAAAATGTGAAAACCTCACGAGCTCAAAATACGGCATATTTTGCTCTTTTTCGCACTATCAAACGTGATTCACGCACTATGGCAACGCGTTTTCTACCTTAGTGTTTTTTATTGCCAACTGATGAATTTTTAAATAACGTATCGCACAGTCAAGTGAGAGAATCCTAAATTTCTGTCGATATATCAATAACTCAATCCTTGCCGAAAAAGTTGAACCATTCATCTTTGCCCGTAGAACTTAACTGTTTGGATTTACGATCCATTTTGGTGGATTGTCATTGAATTCTGATCATTTTTCTCATTTTGGGTTTATATTTGAATAAAATATAATTAATTAGATGAAAGCCATGAGCAGATAACTTACCAACTAGTTAACATCACAACTGTTACAGCATGAATAATTTTTTTGCACAACCAATTTCAGATATTTGTTTTTAATTAGGTTACACGGTTTCTTAATTGCCTGCTCCCGTAAAAATTTGAGCGGGTTGTTGTTTATTATCATATCCACTAATTAATCTATCTTCACTAAATTATTGAACATAAATAATTGAAAAACTGTGTGTATGCGTAATTATTTTGCCAACTACAGATTGAGTGTAGCACTGTTGAAAATAAAAGAAAGTGAATGGATTGGGAAGGATTAACTGGCTTTCCTCGAATTTAAAAAGGACAAAACAAACTTCAATTTTCAGTTTCAGTTCCTAAATTTTCCAGAAAATTGAATTATATTTAATGTATTATAAACAGTAGCGTATTACTTCGCGAATTTGTCCTATGTAATTTTGGTTCAATGTTAATATTTTCAAGCAATTTACAAATATCTTTTTAATTATGGCTAAGCTTTTTTTTTATTTAATGCAGAAAAAAGATAAAACGTGCAATTTAACCAAAATTGTTTAAAATGTGCAATTTCGTGCAAAATAAAACTTACATGTGTTAATCCGGATGACTTAATTCCTGTAAATAACTTGTCCCCTATCGATTTCAAGCAACCGAAAAAAAGTGCCACTGCACGAGAATCCGGACTCTACTCATAATCATAGTATAAACCTTAGAGAAAATATGGCACAGTTTTATGATTTGCAATATTAATCTAATCTTATTTAAAAAAATATTCGTTAGTTAAAAATAACTAACGTTTACTTTGGTTGACTAGAATTTCATTAAATTTGGAAAAAAGTTTTGTTCAGTTAGTTTTATCCATTCTAAAAATAATAATAAATTAAGCAAAAACAATAATTTTATCCACGTCTCTTCAAACAAAACATTTTTTGATACTTTGTTACACGGGTATTCGTTCCTTTGACTTATTCTTTCTTTTCCCACTTTTTGGAGCATTCTAGGCATACGATTTTTTTTTTCATTTTTCACCCATTTAATTTTTCTTTCTATCTTTTTTATATGAACGTAGATGACAACGCTGTTTCTTATCCAATTTGTCACGCATCTAATAAGAATTCACAAAACCAGCGTTGGAAACTTAAAGTCACAGTGCTGTGGGTATGAAAAGGATAAATACGCCTGGTCCCAGAGACCCATGTCGCGTTATGGATTAAAATACTGCAAAATCGTATTAGGTTACAAATGTTATAACTATCACTGAAATCAATGGATGCTCTAAGCTATTGCCTCAATGGTTAGATGACATAAAAACCTCGCAAAATAATGATAAGAAACTGACAATAAATTTTTTCAATATTCTCCCAAAAATTAGTGAATGGTGATTGAACAGTTTTGAAATCGACAGTTTGGACATTTTATCACCCACTTAACTAATATCTTATTCTCCTGCTGCAGACTTGTTCATCTCACAAATGGGGAGGAAACCCAGTATTTAACACTCAATTTTAACATTTAAAACAAATAATAAAAATGTTTAATTGGATTGGAAACGAAATCGCGTTTGTAACCTTTATTACCGAACCATATGATTTTGGTATTTAAGTTTAATATAATTTTTGATGTAAGTTTATTATAGCCTTCAATTAAAGTACCTTTTTGGCTTTCCAATTTTAACCAAAATCTATAAAATATATTCATATCGATATAAAAGTTCTAATATTACTAAAATTTTAGATGTTTTTCATTATATTTTAATATCATTTTTGATGAAAGTTTATTATGACCTTCAAGTAAAGTACCGCTTCCGGTTTTCCAATTTAGACCAAAATCTAGTATGTTATTTAAATCAATATATAAGTTATAAATACTAAATTTGAGAAGTTATAAAAGACCTTATAACTCTACGAGCGTCGAGAAGCCTGCGGAAATGCAAGGTAATTAAATTGTGGGTTTGATACATATTTCAATGAACTCATCCACCTCGGGTAAATTCAATAATTCGTGAAGTTTTTCCCTTTACTTTTTTTTAAATAAAGACTTTTTTTTAAATTTATTTTTAAAATACCATACCATTTTTTTCATACCCTCTAATGCTCCATTATATACCATATAACTAAATTAAACTTGTCAGTTTAAATTTCAACAGGCCCAATTTTTCTCACGAGATTTGCTTGAAAATTTTAGTTCCATCATCTCAAAAATAAAGGTACCATGGTAAAAAGAAAAAAAATAATATTGAGGATAATATAAGAAAATAATGATGAAAATATAATATATATATATATATATATATATATATATATATATATATTACAGAAAAAATAAAGAATAGGTAAATTAGGAAACTAAACTAAATAGTAGAACGATCAATAGTAAAATAATTTCGAAAATTAAATTCTTATGTTTTAAATAGGGATTGATCCTTCTATACCATCATGCGGATGTCAACTCTTATGCTTAAGTTCTGCTTTCTAATCTATTATAATATTTTAATTTGGAAGATGGATGCTGCTAGTGACGAATTAGTCAAATCGCATTTTTCACATATTTTTTTTATTAAATATTTATATAAATAGAGCCATGCTGTGTTACATGGAACTTTATTGTATTTAATACAAAATAAATAATGCGATGCTTATACATGCTGATGAACAAACTATTATTAATTCTCTTAAAAACCTGAAGCTAACTAACCCAAGAGACAGAGAGTGAGAGAGAGAGTGATGATTCAGTCGATTATTAAGTTTGCCAAAAGAGGTGCTAATCTCCATTCCAGACCATCAAGAGAAGACCGATAATCAGCCTATCTCCAGTCGCCTGGTTCATCCTCCTTCCAGCAAACATTATCTTTACACTTTCCTGACCCTACGACTTTTTATCCTTTTCCCCTTCCATTCCCTAAATGGACTGGTTCCTTTTTCATCTGTCTCCGCCTTTTCATCACATCACGCCTTTTCCTTTTTCTCATAAAAGAAATACGATCCTGTCCGTATTACGTTAATTATTTTAATTAGACCACTAATTTGTACAATTTTCGACTATGGCATTAATTCTGTGATCTTCGAAATTTTCATTTATGAAAGGCATTCATGAAAAATCCGTTTGGCTTAATCATATTTTAATTTAAATAATTCATTCAAATATCCATATTTATGACACGTAATACAACAGTACACGAAAAAGACTAAAAAGGAACTGGACGAGAAATCTTCTTTCTCCATACAAATGAATAGCTCCAGGAAGAGGGGTTATATATTATTTCTGCTTTTTCGGTTCAGATAAAATGAAAAAAAAAAAAAATGTAAATTCATGCTAAATTTTCTTTTATTTATTATCCAATTCACACTTGTGCCTATTGTTACAACAAATAGATACAATGACATACAAGCTGACTCAGCATAACGGTGGGAAACACGGAAACTTCTCGGGGTTCCATTAAGAAATGTTATAAAGTATTCATAATTATCTAAAAGGGGAAAATATAAATTAAAAAAAAAATGTTAAAAAAATATTTATGATTGCACTAAAATTTCAACCTTTTAAATTAAAAGGAAAAATATTAAAGTTTATATAAGCAAATAAAAATATTGAATGGTTGTTTAATTTTAGATAAATATTTTTTTTTTAAATCTACATATTTGTTCTTAATCACCTCGATTCCGATCACTTTTATATATTTGATATGTTGTTGGGCAGGGTCTTCTCCAGAAGCTTTGTTCTAGAGTCATTTTATATATATATATATATATATATATATATATATATATATATATATATATACACATTTTTTTTTACAAAAAAAGATTCAAAAGTTGATAGTCAATTGAAATCAAATCAAATAAAACAGTAAAAATTACTATAAAAATAGGTGTTGTAATAACAATGTAGTTAGTAACATAATTTATTAAAATGACAATAGTTTGTACTAAAATGATAACGTTTTTTGCGCACTTACTCTCCAAGTCATGATCAGATTCATTCACAAATATACATTCATTCGAATGATTATGATCATAGAAAAATTTGAAACAAAGTTTTGCCACACATAGACAATAACTTCAATACGTCACACACACAGTTTTGAAAATTTTAGCTGACAAGTAACATCAATAACTGACAGCAAGTAACAAGTCAGTTGGTAGTACAGCAGATAATTATTATGAGTTCAAATCGATTTTCGATTGTTCGAAAACAGTCGATTTTTAAATAAATACCAATGTCATACACTATCAATAATAATTGGATTAACGGTAATTTTTAAATTACTATAATTATTTTCAGCCCATTATTTTGTGATTTTCATTTAATAAAATATATTTTATGATACTAATCACTTTGCTATCATAATTAGTAACAACTCCTATTTTTATGATAATTGTTACTATTTTATTTGATTTCATTTCAATATCACAATCAACGTTTGAATATTTAATATTGTTTTGTAAACAAAAAATAAAAAACAATTACAAAAAAAATAAACAATGACTATTTTCATCCATAAATTAAATGAAAAAAAAATTAATCCAATACGTAATCGTAAACAAAAACAATTAAAGAATAAAATAAATCCTTTTAGAGACGAGATTAGAACTGAAGACCCTCAGGACGGTAAGCAAGAGCGCTGTAGCGAGGCTATACAACAACCGTTGAAATTGATGCAACGGGCTTGTCTATTTAAATTACACGAAGAATTTCAAATCCCTCTCCAATAATATATATAAAAGTGAGTTGAAATCCGCATGATGGTATAGAAGGATCACTCTAATTAGGGATCGATAAATTATTTGCCACTTCTATAAATTTGTTTTGTTGAAAACTAGATTCGAATGTTATACATTCATCCTCAGTTCTAAAAACACACAAAAAATTCAAAAATAAGCAATTCAAAATATAGTTTGGTATTATTATACATATTAAATTAGATTAATATAAATCAGATTTATGTTTATATGATTTATATTAATCTAATTTAATATGCATAATAATACCAAACTATATTTTGAATTGCTTATTTTTGAATTTTTTGTGTGTTTTTAGAAATGAGGATGAATGTATAACATTCGAAACTAGTTTTCAATAAAACAAATTTATAGAAGTGGCAAATAATTTATCAATTCCTAATTATATATAAAAGTGATCGCAATCTGTGATGCCTAGGTTTGATACTTCCCTTGTTAGAGAAAAAGACTTGTTTCTTTACCAACGGGTGTGGTCAGCATCCTAGCTCACCTTCCAGGGTTAAACCCACCCTAATTATGGGTAACCCACTTTATGGAAATGGGTTTGTCCCACGAGGGTCTGTCGATTCACGGCTGATATAGCAGAATAAATAAACTATCTGCTTCAACCGATCTTGAACCCATAGTATCCTTTAATAATGTTCCTTTTGAACAGGACAATCGTCACCAATGGTTAGTTTTTCCACAAACCTATCTTCGTGCTATAAATATCCATCTTATTTACTAAATTTATTTTTAATAATTAAAAAAAATCAATAGCAGACTTGGGTATAAAGCCCTTATAGACTGTTCAAGGGTATAAAATATATTCAGATTACTTAAAGGTACACAAAACTTCACAAGTTGAATTAAATTACTGACTCAGAATTGGAGTCATCGAATCGGTACAATAGCTCAGCTGATGTCCAACCATATCAGATTAAACTCATTTATCAAACCCATTGTCTTATTCACAGATTTCATAGGAGGGGCGTATTTTTTATTTGCTTTTATTTTTACCCAAATCTGGAGCACAATACGTGGTATGCCAAACAGCTGTCAGCTACACCGCTTCACATCTAACTCATACACTGAAGTCAATAGAATCCAATCCAATATAAACTTGCTTTAAAGGGATTTTTAGGCCTTTTGTTCTCTAGTTTGGACCGACACTCATTCGCTTCCCTTATGGAACTTCGGGTTTCTGAATTTTTAAATTGAATATCTCTATCATTCATATTTATTAATTTTTATGAATGACGATTTTTTTTATTCGCGCAACAGTGAAAAAAGCCATGAAGTCCAGTTAATGAATTATGTATGATAAAATCATATTTGCCAACAGAAGTTATATGGACCAAAAAATATAAACAAGGTACTTCATTTTTACTTTCACTAACTTCATTTATTTATGAACTAAATAGTAAGGGAAAGGATTGTGATCATAAAAGATTTCGAATCCGGATTATAAACGAAAATACAAAGATTTAAGATTTCTTGAATTCAAATGACCGTGTCTCACAAAATGGTCCCCGTGCGTGAACGCGAACAGCCCAGCTCATTAATGAAAAGTTGTAGAAAACTGAAAATACGTATTTCAGGTAGGCATATACCTGCGATCTTAAAGCAACTTACCCTAAGAGCCCCTTTACATAATTGGTTTTACACTTTTTTACAATTATCTCTAAAACGGCTCTAACGATTTAGATCGAACTCGTTATATCAATGATCAATTAAACGTTCGTTAATATCAGCAATATATTATTCTAATTGGAACAGTCCGACAGGGCTTAATTGGTGAATTTTCAAAATGACTTCTTCAAAAGTCCCCTTAATTTTGTATTTTTGAAATAATTAACGTCTCCTATAGTTAGCAGTAATTAAAAAATGGACAAATAAAAACAATGAAAGAATTTTATAATTAATTAAAGGAGAAAAAATAAAAATATTTTTCTAGGTTGTAAATAAATTTCCGGAAAAAAAGTAATTATATAGATGCATAATATACCCACGTGAAACTAAATATTTTAGAAAGATTAATATTTAAAATATACATAAAGTCGTAGAAGGTAATGCCAGTGACAAGAAAGGCATAAACTGAAGCGATTGTTGTAGTTCATAATTACTTCTTTTAAAAATGAAATTTCATTGGAAACTAAATGGAACTTTTAAAAATTTATTTCAAGTAGGGTGGTAAATGAAAGTTTTGTGATGTACTGCACTAGATTTTTTTTTGGCTTATACAACTTCAATATTTTTATATTTATATATTTTAGGTATTTTATTTTTTCTTCCATATATCATTTTCTCATTATTTATTTTTTAAAAATTCATTTGTACATGTTTTTCATTTATTTCCATCTCGCATTATATTTCATTGTGTATATATATATATATATATATATATATATATATATATATATATATATATATATATATATATATATATATATATATATATATATATATATATATATTCTTAAATATTTGTATCTTTTTTTGCTAAGCCCTGATGAAGGACTACAACTTAATTTCATCACACAATAAAACAATATTCTACCTTACTAAGTGTTTCTTTCTTGATTGCACCCGAAATCCATCTTCTTAATAACAAATATAATTTATTTCTCTTTCTTTTTTTTTTTTTTTTAATTTTTGCTGTAATTATTAATAAGAAAATTACAATTAATTGAAATTTAAAGTAACAGTAGTTAGCTGTTGCGCTTCTGCGGTAATAGCAGAAAGAAAATCAAGTTAAGTTAATAGATTTGGTTAAGCTCTGGAGGAAGAGACCATTATAGGAGAGACGCTCCTCAGTGTGGTGACTCCAAGAGGTCGTTCCGAACCAGAATGGCTCCCATTTATATTATACCAAATGGGATTTCCTCTCCGTAGTCTAACACTAACCACAATATCTTTTTGACTGACACACCTCCTTACACGGCACGCTGTATCATAAACCATACCCCTTTCTGGCCTTTATCACCCAAACCAACGAGTCTATCCATAATAACACGTAAATTATGGTGCCTTTAATCTTTAGTAGATATATCTCCTTTACTGCGGGTTCTTCATCACCGACCATTCAGCGGGTATATTCCGAATAACTTTTTCGATAAAGCCCACAAGTATTTCCTACATGCTTGATGTAGTATCTTGTAGATATAAATCTGTCGATCAATTTATGGGCCATTACATTTTCTAGTGGGTATCGTGACAAAAAAAACTTTAAAAAGATAAATAAATTCTTGTAAGTCAGTAAAGCTTTAAATAAATTTGTGTAATTATTATAAGTTGTGCAGAAATTGTACACCATGGGTTTAATCATGAAGATGATGTTTGGGGTTGTGAATAAATAGCGCGCATAACCTTCTTCGGGGAGGAAGGGAGAACACACGCAGACATGTCCGGAAGAAGGCTAATAAAATAAGCCGAAACGTTGGCACACATTAAAACTGTAACACTTCCATTATGTTTTTTTTGTTGTTTTTTTTATCGAAACTCAAACCACCATCTTGAGTAACTTTTTTTTCAACCTCCATTTCTTACATACGAAAGGCCAGATAATTTTCTAACTAAAAATTCAATCAGGGCTATGGGTATAGAATTAAATGCCAGAAAATAATCTTCATATTTTGCATGTAAAAATCGGTCAATAGTTATAAGTGAATAATCTAATAATAATTTTGTTGTAAAATTTGTTTAACTATCGAAAATGACCCGTAATACTGAAAGTGTATTTTACATCGAAGAAGACTTTCAGATAATTTATTATAATTTGTCCTAATATCAAAGGCAACATGTGATGTTAAAAATCCTCAAAAATAGATTCCTTAAATATTTTTGATTCCACAGGGGGGAAAAATATATAGAGAGTAATGTTTTAATTAAAGGTTTGTAGACGGTCTTGTTAAGGGTTGAAGCGTTAGCAAAATAAAAAAATAATTTATTAATATTTAGATATATGTATTTTCCAATACACCCGAGTTCAATATATATATATATATATATATATATATATATATATATATATATATATATATATATATATATATAAAATATATATATATTTGGAATAAAGCAATATTTTATAAATAAAATTTAAAAAAATAATGAATGAATATATTTAATAAAAGGAGGTATCCCATAACAGCACAGCCTCTTCTCTATTTTTCGTTTTATAGGCTATAAAGTTGGCCAGCTTCGATTTATATCAGTTGGCTCAGCCCCAATCCATTAGTATAATTATTTTTAGAAAGTGTATAAAGCGTATTTGTTAATTGCTGTCAGTTAAATAACAATAAATCTCTGGAAGAGTCATAAATGCTGGTGCTGATAAATATATATTATTACTACGCCCAATATAAGCATCTATGACTCTAATAAATTTAATAAATTCAGCTATAAGCTAAATGAGTCATTATTTCTTGGTAATTTATAATTTATAATATATGTTATATCATTCTTAAGAATATTCAATATGACTCTGAATTAATATATCATATATTCAAATTTAATAAGGAATAGGGATCATGCGGCAATTATTATTATTTCCTCTCTTATCTAATACACACGCGCGCGCGCGCACACACACACACACACACACAATTATTTAATAGCAGTTCCTACGTTTAAATATTGTCAGCATCTTTTCTTTTATTAATTAGCCAATAATTGAAATTATTATTTCAATATTTAATATATTTAATATATTTAAATTATTATTAAGTCGGAAAATAATCGAATATTATATAACATTTTTTTTAAAAGAAATACATTATATGCACAAAAGACCTTAGCAATTGAGCTATAATGCTTGGGTTCAGTAGTTGGTTAGGACGTTCTGTTTCTTGACTAACGCCAAGTTTATCCTCTAATATAATGAAGGGCGAGATACTCACTTTATGGATGCTGAGTAGACCCCAGCTGGGTCTCCCAGCCCTCTTCGATAGTTCGATCCACGGAAGACAACATAAAATAAATGTTTAGGCGGCAACTGGACTCCAGACCTATAACTGTACTTCTCCATTCCTCGGAATGCCAATAGTTACATATCTCGAACGTAACCCTATTTTTTTATCAAAACTTTATACTGATTCCATTTTAATCACACTGCACAGTATAGATTGCTTTTAGAAGCGGATTGAAAAGAGGGTCATCACTTGACTTTTAATGTGTAAAGAATTTTCCAGTGTGCAGTACATATTTCCTTATTCAACTTATTCCCAAGTTTTAAACCTTCTGTAGTTTTATCACTTATTATTCATGATTTTCCTGTTGTGAAGATAATCAGTTTAGTTTTTATGGAGTTTCGGAATTTTCTTATCATCTTACATTTAGCGTATGTGATACATCAAGTTCTTCATGAAAGGACTATATTTCACAGGCTTTCTTCATCCTTTTCGAGTTCCAGAATCTGATCTATTTTGTATTTGGAGTCAGATATGCTGAATTCATTTCTGAAGGATCGTCGGTACATCTATAGTGTGATGGAGAATTGTGCAGTCCTCTAATCCACAGGTATCTAGAGCGACCAGCATAATAGGATTAACCCGTTGCTACATTATCTTCGATTACCGCAGTGTAAACCTATAGTCTTGGAATTTATGTTTGGTTAGTGAAAACTGTACAAATGTTATTTATAAATAAATTTCTTACACCCATGTTTAATATGAATACCGGTCAGCATTGTATTCAACTAAAATTTATACAACAGATAATAGTTATAGTTTCTAATATTGAGAGATGACATAAGCCTCTGTTTGAATCATCACTTTTACTAACTAAAAACACTTTAATATAAATGTGAAGAATGAATAAAATATTAAAGGCCTATTTGTTCAAAAGCTAGGAATTTATATCATTGTCAGGCGAAAATACAATTTTAATATGAGGTTTTCAATTTTTTACTTCCTTGTAACGAAGTAAAGGAAGTATTGTAATTATGGGATTGTTAAAAAAATCTAGTTGTGAACCTCGGCCGTTTTTGGTCACTGCATGATTACCGGAAGTGGTACTTTACTTCAAGGTCATTATTGATTTTCATCAAAAATTATATTAAAATGTAATGCAAAACTTCTAAAATTAGGCATATAAAACATGCATATTAATATAAATAATATAATAAATTTTGGTTAGCGTTGGCAGACCTGAAGTGATACTTTACTTGAAGGTCTCAAATTTGGTAAATAGTACTTTTATATCGATATGAATATATTTACTAGATTTTGGATAAAATTGGAGAACCGAAAAGGATACTTTACTTGAAGGTCATAATAAACTTACATCAAAAATTATATTTAAATTGAATACAGAAATCATAAGGTTGCAAACGCGATTTTGTTTCCAATCCAACTAAACATTTTTATTACTTGTTTTAAGTGTTAAAATTGAGTTCAAAATACTGGTATTCCTCCCCATTTGTGACATGAACAAGTCTGCAGCATGAGAATAAGATATTAGTTAAGTGGGTTTTCCCGCTTAAAATGTCGAAACTGTTGATTTCCAATGCTTTATCCAGTGATATTGACAGTTCTAATGTTGTCACGGAATACGAAGAAATATCTTGGAAACTAGTTACCCACTGAAAGAAAACGACATATAATAACGGAATGAGACCTCCAGACACAAGATTATGTGAATAGATGGATGTCGCGACGCCAGGTGTTGTTTTTGACATACTGCCATTTTCGGAAACCAGTAACCAAATTCAGGACCACTTTTTGAGCCACCGATATATAGTTTAATAGACTTACAAGAAAGTCATGTGCTGTCCATATCAGATATTATTCTTTTTTATAGACATTACACATCTGTTTTTATTTTCTTGCACGCATTAAAGAAAGTATAGTGTGGATGTCGCTTACCCTCTAGCTCAGATACTAATTAAACAAATGGTGTGAACATTTGTATTTCAGTTTCTTTCCTTTATGGGAAGAGCTGATTAGATTTCGTTTATAATATTCCAACCGGAAGACCTACTTAATTTGTTGCTAAACACAGATTTTATTAAGAAAAGTTGTTATAATTCTTATAAGTTGTTATAAATATATTTGTATTCTATTCAAATTTGGTGTTGGACACTTTTATGCTATTTCAAATAAAGCATTAAATTTCGGCTGCTAAATGCCAACTTTACGTTTCCTCTAAATATAATTTAGTGAAGAAAGATATCTTAATTTGGTACGTTATTTACTAAAAAGTAATAATTTACTTGAAATTCCCAACTGCTTATTAATATTGAATTGGCGTAACTTGTGCAGGTCACATCAGATTTTTTAAATGGTTCTCTATAAATTTTTGAAATAAATGTTTTAGAAAATAAAATTCTGTGTCTACGACATCCAGAATTACGACTCAGGGCACCGCCAGTAGATGTCGCGACGCCGAGTGTCTTTTATGAGATGCCACTATTACCAAATTCAGAATCACTTTTTGAGCCACTGATTTATAGTTTAATAAGCGTAGAAGGAAGAGGTGTACATATCAGATATTTATATAATTTATTTATTATATTATCAATACTACTACCAAAAAGATACCTTATAAAACATAAGTTTCTTAACTTAAATGAAGTGATCAGTTAATATATTTATGGGAATTTATCCCCTCTAGAATCTAGTTTTACCCAAAACAATAGAAAGATTCCCTTAAACAAGGAGGGCCGATAGTTGTTTTACTTATTCAACAAAGTTCCACGAAAAGGGAGTCCGTTCTTTGTCAGCAGATTATTCTCTCAGCGGATAAAAGGAATGGGAGAGTACAGACAACTAAAAACGTCCTGTCTGTCTTCCAAACGACCTACTACAAAGTTAACAATAGCGTTCGTTTTTCTTGAAACAAATGTACAAGTTAATATAGAAAAAGAAAATATATATAAGGAAGGAGAAAAAAAATATACCTTAGATGACAAGAGCAATTTAAATCTCATTTACGCTATTAGCCTAGAATGCGTGGAAAGACGATGGCATTCTATATTTCTCCGCGGTATCTCGTGTTTTCCTTAGCAGGTAGACAGTCATGGAAAAATGATTGTTAGATTACAGTAGTCATTATGTGTCGTTCTCTGCCTGCAACCAACTTTTGGCTTCTATGTCATCAGATTTTCTGCTTAATATTACAGGCTTGTCAATAATGATCCGAATATTACCAGCATAGTCACTACTTTACGGTACATACAAAAACCTTATAAAAAAATATATACATCGTTAATGGGTACCTACTAAAAAAAAAAACAATAGAATTTTATTGAAAATTAAGTGATTTTATTAATTTACAAGTTAAGAGAATTTATGGTAATTTTTCTTAGGAATGCAGAAGCGCAATTCTAATCAAACTGTTAACAGGAATTATCGCGAATAATGATTTCGAAAAACTTTTAATAGTGTTATTAAATAAATAAGAACCCAGGTTTACTCAGGAAGTCATAGTAAATTAAAAACTTAATTCGAATATTTAAGGCCGTTATAACTAATTATAAAAACATGTAATAACTAATTTAAAAACATTATTCGTGATCCAGAAATAGCAAATTTTAGAGTGATTCAATTTTTTAAAATGATTTTCTAAATTGAATTTTTAAGCGAGCTGTAGGGTCCATCGAATCATATGTAATGAAAACAGTATCCTTCTACGAAGTGAAGTATATTAACAGATTTTTTAATTAAAAACTGGGCTTAGTTTTGAAAAACCGCTTAGTTCAAATTTTCTAGCAATTCTAAAAATAAGTAACTTTTGACTCAAAATTTTGACCAAGGTCAACCCTTCGAATTTTTTTTTTAAAAGATCAAAAAAATCGCCCATAAATCAGTAACTCTTAGGACGATTCAAGCCAAATATGGAGTGTTGGAAAAGAATCTTAAATTACGCGATTTTCTTTAACTGTAGTGTCCCTATGTGTTTTAGAACGGTATCCACCAAAATCCTCAAGTTTCTTTTATTTTGTAACCACGTTTTTTACACAGACCTTCTAAGATAATACAGAAACTGTTTATAAGTATAAAAAGAAGAAACTCCCCTCTTTCTAACGATTCAAGACTGTCGAAATCAAACTAACTCAAGATGATATACGCAACCTCAAATCAAAACGTAATTTCGTGGCTTAAAAATTTTGAGCCCCTCAGAATTGAATTTTTTTTTTTTCGATGATATTTTCAATATTAAGGTTTCTTGGTGTGCTGAATCAAAATCTTCCATCATTGCTTTGGAAAAATATATAGGGATAGTTTAGTCAATAATGAAGACACTTTTTAAAATTTGTTTGACCAAAAATCAATCATTTTTTAATTTTTATATTTTTCCTTTAATTATCTTTGAAAAACAAATGGTGTACTGGAAAAACCATGTCATTTTTCAAATTCGAGATATAAAATAAGTCGTTTCAGCGTGTTTTTTAATTTATTTTTCTTAGCTCCTATGGCCCATGGGCGTTTGGACGAAACGATTGATTACGTGACGACTTTTATTCGATGTAGAATCACCCAAAAATATTTGATCAAATTCGGCGACATGCACTCCCCTTGTTAGTTTATATAGGGTTATTGATTGAAGATTTAATGTCAACTAAGGCAGGGAGGACGGGTTATCAAACAGGTTACCAATCTGTTCTATCTAACGAAAAGATTTGTAGAAAGATGATTGAAAATCATAATTCTTAATAACTTAAAGTTTCCATTTAAAATTGTTATAATCAAAACCGAATTAACTTCACTCAAACAGTACTGATAGAAGAATAATTCTTTTTTATCTTCATTTGAAAACAATAAAAACTACTATTTTTTAAAAATCAGATGTCAGATTTTTAAGGGAGCCCTTGCTATATAGTTCCACCCGCTAATGACATAATATAATTTTGTAACGAACTTCGTCCGGTTTTGAATCAATCTAATAAACCTCTCGATAAAATTAGGCTTCCCCTGAAACAAGAGCACTCAAGCAAGTATAATCCGTTATTGATTACTTATTTCACAAGGCGAGTTGGAAACTTCGGCCTTCTCAAAACTTGCGGTGCGAACAAGAAACCCGCAGCTGGTTGCCCGGACATAATTCACTGGGGAAACGGAATTTATATTAATGGCCTCCTTGTGTTGTTTTAAATGCCTTATCTTCCCCTTCAAATTCTCTAAATAAGACAAAATTAAATAACAAGTAAGAAAAAAAATAATTATTTTTCAGCTATATTTTTCGAAATCTGAGTACTCTAGTATAGGTAGATCTGAGAATAATTTTTTTTTTTTTATTACATTCGAAATTTACTGGTGTAGAGTGAGTGATTCTTTTCATGCAAAACAATAATTTTCCTTATACCTTATAAAATAAAATAGATGGTCCACTTTTAATATTTATTTTTAGTTAAGTTGTTAGCTAACACATTGTTAACCTAAGTTTATGTAAGTCTGGTTTATATATCAGCCAATTAAATAATATCGAAATAAACTTATAAGCTATTTTAGTATCTTTACTTGCGAAATAGTTTAGTGAAACATTGAGATATTATATTACTTTTTAAATAAAATCTAGATTTAAGAGCAAATATTAAAATTAAATTTATGGGTGAATTTCGGCATGTTGATAAATAGTTCAGTATACTTTACTGAACTCATAATTTACCACATACCTGATGAAGTAATCATGCAACATTGATTTTGTTACATGAAAAATACATGTAAGCAGTCATATTTTCAATATAAGCACATCATAAAGCGATATAAAAATTAATAAATTGCATTTTATGGACTATATTTTATTAGAATAAGCAATATGCTATTAAAATATTAAGTTATATAAATTTAATTTTACATTTAAGGGTAGTTCTTATTTATAAAAACATTTCATATGTAATTTCTTATCTTTAATTTTACATGTTAAATATAAACGTAGTTTTTTTTTTAATGGCATAAGCGCCATTCAGCGAATTTTGCATGAAACAAAAAAATAAAAGTTTTTCCCCGCATAACAACATTTATTTTTAAAATTTTATTATTTATTGTGTACAGTAGGATTTAGTTAAGGTGGCAACACTTTTATGATTACAATATATTGTTAAAACTTCTACAATAGATATTCCATATATCGTGAGCGAGAATCGATAGAGGTGATTTTTACGTCTCATAATAAATTGAAATCTAAATTTCGATTATTTGGCGCTAAAGATAACTTGGATAAGAACACTATTTTTTTTTGTTTTAATCAAACTGATAATAAAAACAAATCCAAAAATCTTGATTTAAACTAATTCGTTAAACTTAAATAACTTTTGGGAAAAAAAGCGTTAATTATCAAAAGAAATACTGTCTCACATTCCAAAAGGATTTGAGTTTTCGTTTTCACAAAAAATATATTATACACACACACACACACACACACACACACACACACACACACATATATATATATATATATATATATATATATATATATATATATATATATATATATATATATATATATATTTGCCGTCAATGTTCTTGGAGTAAGCGAAGGTAGGTAAAAGAATTTCGTAAGACTGTATGAAAGAGGGAGGGGAGAGGAGAGAAAGCCGCAGGACTGAAATGAAGGCTCCCAAGGGAAAGCATAAAGAAGGGAATATTTAGGAGGCAGTTAGATTTTCAAGGGAGCATTTTTCACCTCGGCTTCCGCTAATCTAAAGAAAATACCACCCTTCTGATTTACTCCTTGTTTTCTTATTTTCCTCAGCTCCTGCTTATTCTGGTAGCAATCATACGAACGGAAAAAAAAAAAAATGAATCATTGAATAATTTTAAAACAAGCGAAAAACAATTTCAAATAAATGTTAATTCTATTTACGTAAATACGCATCTTGCTAGAAAGAATTCTCAGCTTTTATTACAGATGATGTGTTACTTTCACTTACCTATATTTGAAAATTATACTAAGAGAAATTATTGCAGTCGTGAAAAATTTCGAAATATAGTTTTCAACAGAAGTAAACGTTTTGAGGTCCCCTAAGGCCAAATGTCTCGCCAAATCGTCTGCGCGTGCGTGCGGGTGTGTCCGACACAAAGAATGACACTATACACAATAAAATAAAGTAAACAATAAAATTCACAAATTATTTACAATTGTATTTTATTTTGTGTAATTTTACATTAGTTTATACTGAATACGTTGATTTTTTTTTTCTTATCCTTCTGAATTTTTTTTTTCCTTTCACATCCATATATGAACAATAACGTACAATATACAATATAGACAAATCCTTACATTTCCCGAGGATATTTCAAGGTCAAAGCTATTTAAATATCGCCTGCGTGCAGGTTTTACATTGAGTCATTGACCCCCACTAATTTGTAGAGAATGGGGAGGAACCATTCTGCTGGTTCAGGAATAAGATGAAATGGGTTCGGACTGCAGAGTCAAGACCCCTTCTCTCGGCGAGAACATCGGGAGAGAGACCTGCCAGCTTCTAGGCCTTGGCAGTGGGGCGATGTCTCTGAATAGAGAGTTGGCACAGACCTTCAGAGACTACAAAGACTACAGAGCTTCCAGAACTGCGTCCTTCGGCGGATCGTCCGTGGGACCTCATTCCAACGAGCGAGTAAAGCCACCATCTATGAGGAGCTCCAGATACCCTCAGTGCCGGAATATATAAGCCGGAATCATATCAAATTCTTTGATGGGCTGAAGGTGGACTTATACATGTGCCGGAGCAGCGGTGCAACGTAGATCATGGTTGGCCTTATAACGGCTTATCTAGAGCTGCGGCGACGTGAGCAGGTGGTAAAGCGTATGCGACTTCAGCGGGGCCAGCTTGATTCTCTCCCTGACGGGGGGGAGAAGGTGAGGTGCCTCTGTAAGGTGACACTAAGGTGTAGAATGGAGTTAGAGAGAGGCCGGTCTGCTGTTTCCATCTTGAATGTCTTGGGCAGTGGCTTCTTTCCTTTGTGAAACGACATCACGATGGCGTCCGTCTTCGCTAGATTCACCCTGATGCCGTCAGTCTGAGGTCTTCCACTATGGCCGCTTCCTGCGCCTTCTCGAGAGCCCTGTTGGCGTTGACGCTGGTGGCGTAGATCCCGATATCCGCACAGGCTGCTACTACTGCCCCTGGATGCAGCACCGAGATCACTGGTGCCTTGAATACGACGAACAGTATTGGTCCCAGTATGGACCTTTGAGACACTCCATAGACGGTATCGTGTGGAGGCGATATGCTCTCGCTAAACCGTACAACTCAATGAGCAATGATGCTACCGCTAAGATAGCATCCAATCAATCGGCATAGGGAGCCAGGAGAAGTGTGTGCGACACACAGTCAAAGGCCTACGTGCAGTCAAGGGATACGCTGTAGCTATGTTCATCATCAATCAATATTCATCAGTATATCCTCGACGGTATAGCCTGCAGCTTCACAAGAGGGTGCTCACAGGAGATCTGTCGTTGAAAACCAGTCTGCTCCGGAGGGATGACGGGCTCCTCACTGCAGTGCTTCTTCAGATGGTGGTGAAGAAGGCGCTCAAAAATCTTGCTCATGTGCGAGAGGAGACTGATTGGCCGATAGTGCCCCGGTAGGTTTTCCATCTTCCCCAGTTTGAGTAGCGGCACAACGATCGCTTGTTTCCAGACTTTAGGAAATTACGAGATGCGAATGCAGGAGTTAAAGGTATTCTGAAGGAATGCTTTACCCCTTCTAGGGAGCATCTTCAAATAACACATACGGAATACCATCCTTTCCCGACGCCTTGTTCCCCTTAGTTTGGTGTAGTACCGACTCAAGGTGGCCAAAGGTGGAAGAAATGGGCTTCTCGTTAGCGCACGGCAGTGGTCCAGTTGGAAGTCTAGGAGCATCTGGCAGCCGAGTTTCTTTCCTCGCCACATTGCTCTTCGCCAGGAGTTCAGCCTGTTCCCCAGGTGTTAGCAGGTCACCTCCTGAAGTCAGGTGCACAGTCCTCCTCTTAGTTACGTGGGTCCTGACGAGTCTCCAGAACTGGCGATGATCATCATGAATCCTCCGTAACTATTCATGGAAGAGTGAGGTCTTCCAGTCACGCATGAAGATGGCGATCTGTAGAGTCATCGCATTGATGTACTCAAAGATGTACTGGCTGGCGATTTGACGGTCCGTACGGGAGCGCTAGGCAATCCGAGATGGTGTGCAGATCTCAGGTCAGCAGCAGGTCTAGGGTCAAAGTATACTCAAGTCGGGCTGCATCGAATCTAGGTGGTCCCTCTTCTCAGCTTCAAAGCTGGCAGCAGAATGATTTGGTTTTTAAGGTAAGGCTGGCTACTGAGAATGAGCCGAGTGGTGGGGGTCCTGCTGTGATTGTCAGCTGGCTGCAGGGGTTCCACCAATGAGGTAGGCGTAGGATGTGCCCCACTGGACTAGCCTACTGGGTTTCCTTGAAGTGGCTTCTGCAGTAGGTACCGCCTCCATTTTCTCCCTCCGGGTCTTCAGGTGCTTCAGCCGGCTGGGTTAGTCTTTAGAGAAGGCTGTTGATTTATGTAAGTCTGAGCAATACACATATATCAGCAAATTATATAATATGGGAATAAACTTATTAGGTATTTTAGTATCTTTGCTTGCGAAATAATTTAGTGAATAAGAGAGATATTATATTAGTTTTTTTTTTAATATAACCTAGATTTAAGCTCAAATATTAAAATGAAATTTCATGGGTGAATTTCGGCATATTGAAAAATAGTTCAGTATAATATACTAAACTCGTTGGCAACATTGGTTTCGGCTTGTCCTTTTCAATAAAAGTATACGGCTCAAAAAGTATTGTGAATGAATCGAAAAAAGACCATACAGACACTTTAATAATATAAGCAAAAAAACAAAAAGATATAGGAGTCACATTCCTATTGTGAGTCATCCCGAAGGAAGGGCTGTATAATGCACCAGGACCTACGTGACCGTTACCGCCAACGGGACAGGGAAAAGTGTCCGGAATGTAAATGTTTTGCTGATAGGACTTCACCCTTCTCCGGGCCATCACTTTAATAAGATAGCCTGAGCATTTGTTTTCTCTTTGTTTTTGTATTTTGTTTTTTTCTTTCTTTCTTCTACGAGCCTTCCTCTACTGAAAATTATTGTATGCCACACCTGACCCCTGAACCAGCGATACCTGGAATCCTAATTTTACGAGGAAAAAAATGGGCGAGATTAATGAAGGAAATGTTGTTTGAAATGGATCTATTAACTTTCTAAGAGCATTGTAATTTTATAAAATAAATTATTATTCTGCCAGCACATTTCATTTCCCGTATTGTAGCCAAACCGACCAACCCTTGAAACCAAGTCAGGTAATTTATATTTTTATAATTGATTGGATTTACATTTTTACTCCGAATAACCTATTTGTGAAATATATAATAAGAGAAAGTATTGCGATCGTGAATAATTTTGAATCCGAGTTATCAACGGAAATACTTATAATACAGAAATATAATTAACTATATATATTTCGTCAGTCTTGGGCCTACCCTTGCCGTGCTATCTCTGATTTGTAATTATATGATTTCATCTTTTTCGGTTTTTATGTTACCAGAACTGACGAAACTTTTGTTAGTTATTTATTATCATTTAAGGTCTTTTATGAACCTTTGCTTTGGAATAATATTTTTTAACACTTAATATGTTCCCGTTAGAGGCTCCTTGTATGGTCAATATTATTGAATCAATATGTAATATTGCCAATATATTGACCGTCTGAGGGGGATATTGTAACAATAGTTTTGACGTCAATAAAATTGGCTGAAATCAAATTTATTCTTTTTTATTGAAGTTCTATCGGTATTATGGAAGGAGTGTCAATATAATTACTCGTGTAAGGAGCATATTGAAAAATATTACGTTGTTTTTTTTATTTCAGTAAATAGATTTTTTGAACCTGTTCTGCTTTAATAATCCAATAACTCGGCAAAAAAAAAAAGAAAAAGTTTTGGGAAGGAAAACCATGTTATAATGTAAAAATATCTCGTTTTAAAGGAAATAATGATCGTATTAGTATGTAAAATTAATATTAAGTTCCACATATTAGTGTGTTCTTCATTGACCGCCTCCCTCTCTATCAACATATTCAAATTACATTAACGGTCAACTTACCCCCACCAATAAAATTAATATTGTATTTTTGAACAAAAAAAATTATGTTTATGCTTATTATACATTTTTTACTAAATCCCGCCAAAAAAAGAAAGACCTGTTATTCCATGTTTTTTCACGAAATTAAAAAAACAATATTGGTTGTTTTGAGCAGGTATCTAATACCTCCAGGGTTAGGCTATGATCATAATTTACGTAATATTGACTCAATAATTATAGACCGTTTAAGGTAGGCTATAGAATATTTCTTTGGCTACGCAATAACTTTTAAAACTCAATATATCACAGTTGAAAAAACTAAGAATTTTTTATCCAGATATGGATATGGACAATACAATACATTACAAAAATATTGTTGAAAGAATACATAAAGGGTACTTTGGAATCAAGAAAAAAAATACAACGGGTGTTTCCATGATATGTGAACAAACTTAAAAAACTCAAGATGTCTAAATATATTTTTTTAATGAGTGGGAGGGCCCGTCCCAAGGAAGTCTTTAAAAATATAAAACATAATATTTATTTAATTTCGTTTTAGTAAAAAAATATAAGAAACAGATAGCAGCAAACAATAGCTGAACAAACATAATTAAATACAATGATAAAAAAGAGTGTAATAACTTGTGTTAATTAAGGTTAATAACTCTATAAAATGCAAAATAACGTAATAAATCAAGTTTAAACTTTTTTCTTCCCCTATCATTCCCACAAAAAAAAAAATTAGTTGTATAAATTAATAAACATTTTTTCTAAACTCCCTCGGTCTTTTCTTTAATAACGCTTCTTTTAAAACGCTCATTTAATAAACATTAACCTGAAGTTAACGGAATAAAGTGTGTTTTGTGAAAAAATTCACTTCCACGAATATGAAAACGATAACTTATATCTCCTACCCGCCTACCTACATACGCAAGCATTTTATTATTTAGATTGTAAAAGTGATCATAGATTAACTAATTAAAAAAAAAATTATTGGCAGAAGGAAAAACACATAAAAATTGGCCATCTCAAGCGTTAAATGAAATGAAAACCTAAAGAGGCACATTATTAATAAAAAGGAAACTCTTTCAACGATTTCCAAAAGCAATTGTGTTAATTTGCTTTTTGATATTAGAATTTTCCATTAAAAACAAACGGAGGAGATTAAATTCTTTCCAGCTTGGCTTTCATTTTTATCCCTCATAATTCAATTGTTTCCATTTTTTTTACAAAAAGACCTTCTATAAATATTTATTATTATTCGCAATCTCTCTAAATTCAGACTAACTTAATGTCAACGGCATTGATTTAATATTTAGGTTATCAATGAACGCGATTTTATAAGCACTTGCACGTAAAAGAAGAAAAAAAAATTATTTATTTATACAGCTTTTCATTTTCGAGACTACTTTATAACGGCTGAAATAAAGGAAAAAAAAATGTAGAATATTATCAAAACATAGCTAGTGAGATGGAACAGGATTAATAAAGTAAATAAGGATCAGTCTATAATTCAAAGGCTATGTGATAATGAAATGGATAACATGTATCAAGTTTCCTCTTTCAATTTTAGTCTTTAAGTGAAAATGGAATGACAAATTATAAGATTATATGGACAAATTAATAAGAATATTAATATTAATGCAAATTTAATTTGAAAAAAAAATTGCAAGTAACAATATTTCAGGAAAATATATGTGATTTGCTCGTCATTTGTTAAAAATATGCAATAATTATTATATTTTATTATGCTTTGATAATTAGGTAATTCCTGAAGATGAGGAAAATGCACCGAAATGCCAGAGCTACAAGTAATTAGCATTAATAAATGTTTAAGGAAAAATCATCTTCACACACTATTTTATAAAAATAGAATTATATATTCCTAGAATAATTGAAATTATTATCTAAACATTTAAGATCATCATTTTAAACGTGCACAATATACGCGATTTGTCTTAAATTTAGAACAAAATATTTATTTACACATCGCTTCATTTCTGAGGCTACTTTATAACAGCTGAAGTAAACAAATTTCTTTTCAAATTCTAAAAAACAAACATAAAGAGAAAACATTAAAAATAATCATTAAAGTCGTTCCTCGTGATAGTAATATTACTATCATGAAACAACAATATTGTTCTACTTATTAGCTTCTAATCATTTGAGAAAAAACAACTTTCTTTTTCATTACTTATTATAGAGTGTTATGCTTTTAGAAGGTTGATATATTCGAGAGATATCCATAAAAATAAATGGTTAGTTTGCTTTTTTTTTTAAATAATAAAAACTAATTTTTACAAAACTTGCATTCGCAAAACAAATTACAAATTAAACTAGAACAAAATATACCTATTATTTGATAACAATTCTAATTTTAAAATTGATGGGGTTAGTTAATGACAAACAACGGCATCCCTTAAAGATTGAAGTTTATTAGTGCAACGAGCCTAGAATATTGTATCTGGCATTCCTTGTGGGGAATAGACTAAGTTTAGGGTCATTCGACTACTGTGCCGTCACTATATTTTAGAAACATCAATTATAATTATATCAGTAAATTGCAATAACAGTGTGCCCAATTTTTGTTTGTCGCAAAGAGATGCAACTAGCCAATTATTTTCACACATACCAAAATGAATGTGAGATGTGCAAATTATAATATTCAGCACACCAACTTTGTTAGCATGCTAAAGGCTCGAAATAAATTCGTATAAGTTTAAAAATATAAATAAAAGTCGTTGAATGTAAATTTTACATAGTGAAAAGAAAATACTTCACTTCATTATAGCCAATTCCGTCTAGACGAAAAACCCTTTTCCAAAACTGCTCTATAAATGCAATGCTCTTCACAGCTAGTAATTGAATTTTTCAAAAGTTGATTAGGATAGCTTGAACCTCGGTAAGGAACTAACAATATGAAACAAGTTCCGGGAGGGTTGAAAGAAGGAAAGTTTGTTAGTAGGTGTCCCAGCAGATGAGTTGTCTACCGTATCTCCGAGGACCTTAGCAGTTGATTGGTTCCTGCCTTATGCCCTCAGTTCTCAGTTCGCTAACAAGCATCCACTACCTCTACCATACTCAACTAACTCCACCTCACCATATATATATATATATATATATATATATATATATATCGGATTAACTATTTGCAGTAAAAAACTTTCAAGTATTTCGTTTCGATTTTATGTATACAGTTTTACCTTATTTTCTCTCCTGATTTGCCCACACTTTTTTTTGGTTTTTATCGAACTTTGTCTAATCTATTCTCTTAAACAAATTTAAAATTGTAAAAATATTGTAAAATAAGCTATTTCTTCTCTACGTTTTTTTTACCTATTAAATGAGTTTTTGTCTTAACGCTACGGAATTTTTTTTATATTCTGTTTTTTCTACTTTTTCTTTCTTAGGTATTACATCTACATGTATATACATCTGTAAATCTGCATCTATTTGTATGATATTCCATACATCTATAATTTGTATCAATAAAATTTGTCTGTTGATATCCGCATGATGGTTATAGAAGGATCAATCTAATTAGAGATTGATAAATTATTTGCCACTTATATAATTTTGTTTTTATTGGAAGCTAGTTTCGAATGTTATACATTCATCTTCAGTTCTAATAACACACAAATATTCAAAAATGAGCAGTTCGAAATGCAGTTTGGTATTATTATACATATTAAATTAAATGCAAATTAGTATTATAAAACATTTATGAATTATGAATTTAATTAAGACAAAGAATCAAATACTGCATCTTTTTTTTATGTTGCTAAAAATAAATTGTAGATGAGAGATAGCAGAAGGAAGATAATAGAAATGTAGGAGAGAGAAGAAGAGGAAGCAAGAAAGAATTAATCGCTAAAAGAAAGAAGTAAAGGAAAGTTTAATTGAACGTTAAAAAGAAAAGGTTAATTTACAGATTATAAAGAAAAATGAAATAATTAATACAAACAAAACAAAATATTCCCTCAATGGAAGATAAAAATTATAATTGATATGATATAAATAAACAGAAAATTGCTTCCAGAAAATATATGAAAGTATAAAATATTTAAAATAAATAAAAACAGAAATTCACTTTACAACAAAACTAGTTCTAAAATAAGAAATCATAAAAAATCAAAGAATTAACAATTAGTAAAAGGGGTGAACAAATAAAATTAAATTGAAGAGTTCTTAGTTGATATTAACTAAATATAGGTTGTGATTTAATACAATTTAACAGTAAATGAAATTAAATATTGAGTTTTATTATTTATTGATATTGGTTATTTCTCTATTGAAGCTATATTAATTGTGTTTGCTGAATGAAATGAAATGAATAAATACTTGGTTAAATACTGAGTTGAAGAAAGATCTAATTTATGAAGAAAACAGGTGCAGGTTGGTAGTTAAGTTGAGATGGTGACAGATTCATGAACAGTAGGTGAAATTGATGAAAAGAATAATTGTTCAGGTAGAAGGTATGAATATCAACTAAAAGCTCCAAAGTGCACATAAAAAGAACAGGTGGTCTAGTGATGGGTAGGTAAGGTAACAGTCCCAGTGAGCTTTCCTAACCTACATCAGTAAACATTCACTTGTTTTCCATAAAGTATATGCTATCAATATAAATATAATTGTATGGATGAAGTATGAATTTACTTCTTATTAACCTTTTTTTCTCCTAAAATAATCTAATAAGAATATAATATAGATAAATTAAAATAATGAATGGAACTGAGGAGAGTTAAAGGAATTTAAATCTGGCATTATTATAATGATTACAAAGGGGCTGTCAGTTAAATTAATTCCTATTGAAAAGAATGGCGTAAACAATTACCTTGACTGATAACCGATTGTTTTGCTTCATTAAAATTATATATAACAGTTATCCTACAACATGTATAAAATAATTTTACAAAAAACCTACAATTAATAATATATATATATATATAGTAATATTTATTAATATTAATTAATATTTCATCCAGTGCATTCAGATAGTTCTTCAATTCAATAGGTACATTTCAGAGGGATGATATTCAATGGATTACATGAATTAAAATATTCATAAAAACGGGTACTTGAATGCCCATTTTCATG
This sequence comes from Rhaphigaster nebulosa, assembly GCA_948150685.1. Taxonomy (NCBI): domain Eukaryota; kingdom Metazoa; phylum Arthropoda; class Insecta; order Hemiptera; family Pentatomidae; genus Rhaphigaster; species Rhaphigaster nebulosa. The sequence goes on along the minus strand of OX411310.1, from coordinate 48,090,525 downwards.
CAAAACGCACTCTTTAAGAAAGCCGAGAGGACCTTTCAGGATTTAGTAGGGGTACTTGGATTGGAATCGAGGATCGTTAATCTGATAATACAGAGGGCGATGAGGGAGGAGGGGCGTAGGAGGCTGTTTGAAAGGCAATACAAAGCTCTGTTAGATAGGGGTAATTTATTGGAAGTTGAATTGACAAATAGCAAAGCCTTATCAATAGACAACCCCTACCTCAACAAATATTTATACATATTTGACTAGACGCAGGGGTACTATTAATTACCGAAATGTTTGCGGCAAATATTTGCTTCTCTATTTCAGCAAAGGCCTGCGATATGCAAAAACAAAGGTGAAATTCAAAAATTCTATTCTGATTTAAAACTTAAAACTAAAAAAATATCAACGAATTTGATCAAGTTTAGTGCCATTTCTAAACATTAATAAAAGTAAAAAAAAACTTTGTAAAATACTACACTGTTTTTTTAATTTCTAAATTATATTTTTCCTCTATCTTGATAAGTGGCTGAGAAATGGGTGAATAAAAACACTAATCGGCCGCTATTTAGAAACACAATGGGGAATGGTGATGCTGATTTTTTTATTAATGAATTTATATATTGTTTCACGACTTCTTGATAATTTATCATTTTTGATTATATTACTGCTTCTAGTTATTTTAGTAATCCCATTTCATATTTATTTTTTTCTTTTCTCTTATGGACCAATATGATTTTTTATTGATTTCTACTAAATCTCCATTAATTGATGATGCCATTTATGTTTTATGAATATTTATTCCATTCGTTCCAGGTCTACTTTCACTGTCTTAATTTCATATAGATAAATATTTGTTTATTAAATAGTGAGAGAAAAAAAAAAATAAGGTGAAGCAACCAATAACTATAAAAGGGCTAGTAAGGCTCCCTTCCATAATTTGCTTGAAGTTGAGTTGGAAAAATCCCCACTTAGACGGAGTGGGTTTAATGTTATCATCCCATCGATTTTATTGTTCTACTCCTTGGAAGCTTAACTTCCCAAGCATTCAATCCTTCTAAAGAGAGTTTTATCTCTCCGACCCGTCTCATTTCACAGGCGCATTTCAATGCTATTTTTAATATTTTTTTACATTAGAGAGATGAAAGTTCTTTCGCTAAATATGTCTAAAAAGTTATAACTGTAAGCTGTTTGAATGTTTTATCGCTACCTTAAAAAAGAAAATTAGAGATAAAGTACTAAAATCTACAAAGCTACAAAAACAAAGCTACATATTCCTTCATGGTTACCAAGTCGCCAGTAAACGAAAATTTTCAAATTTTAATATATTGATAAGTTTAGTACAATATATGCATGAATACGCAAACAACGTGACATGTTCAGACTTAAACATTTTTCAATAAATACATTTTTATATAGAATGTCAGTTTGTAGATAATGGGAATAGAGAATACAATTACATCCTGTTTACTTCAAAATAAAGAATTAAAAAAAGACGGAAAAGTTGGTACGGTCTCTCTTATGTGATCATATATATGTATATATATATATATATATATATATATATATATATATATATATATATATATATATATATATATATATATATAAAATAACCCTTTCTTTTCTAATCGGGAATTTAGTTGTTCCAATTACATGTATTACTGTAAATTAGTAATAGAAATATTTTTGTTAAAACATTAAGAAGTAAAACTTACCAGCTTAATCGTTTATTATCTGCCTCAAGCTAATCTTTTTTGTTAAAGGTTTTAATCTGCAAAGCTATTATACGTCCGATCCTATTCTGTGGCGTACCATTGTTTTCACAGTTGGTGGGAAGTCGACAGAAAACCGTTTAAAATAATTTAACTGCAAAGAATTAAAAGTCTCCACACAATCCAGTCAATGAATGACCAAAAGAGGGTTGTAGAGAGCATAGAACAAAGAAGGTGGTGGAAAGCATTTGGCATTGGGAATTTGTTGAGGATACCACCAAGAAGGTAACATATTAAAATTCCCCATCCCTACCACTTCCACTTCATGGAGGAAGCGGGGTGGAAAGGCCCCTTTTTTCGGTTTTTCACTTATATCTCGAAAACGGCGCGTCGCATTGGAAAATTTGTTCTATACAAACTTAGAGCTAATAAAATATCCTTCAGGAATATCTATATACATTTTTTTCATATCTGTTTTAGTTTTCAAGATATTCGTTTTTGAAAATCAACAATTTACGGAAAGATTGATTATAGCATCAAGTTTTCTGCCAAACTTATCTTTTTAACTCCTCGCCCTTTCGTTTCACAGAATGATCGACAGAAAGGAAATTGTAGGAAATTGCATTTCCTTCAAAATTATATATTCGTTTATTAATTTATCTCCAACAGTTCAAAATATAAGGCAATTTGGAATTTCCAGCTAAATTTCGTGATTTTCTTTATAGTTCAGGAAAAAATAAGCCCAAATCGATTAATAAAATTTGCAAGTTCATGAAACTTTAGTAATAACTTCATATTGGAGGAAGAAATGGGGGAAGCAACCCCCTCCGGGGTAACGGGAGAGTAAAAAACTATTTGTTCACTGAAAGTCGGGTGAGATATTGCTTCTTATATTTTTTTGGTTTCTGATTTGATTGAGACTACTCATGTGACGATACAGTCGATAGATTAGAATTTATTTCTGATTTGGGGAGAAAAAAAAAACCCTCTGAAAAATCACATATTTCGGCTTAATATCACACAGGGTATCCAGTAAATTACAGAAAATATCCAAAAAGGAGATAGCAGACCTGAAGTGCAACAATTAAGTTCAAGTGGTCCTATGGTCCGATCCCCCGCAGAAAATTAGGGAATTTAAAATTTGTGTTTTTTTGAAGTTAGCCACGTTTTTGTTTGTTAGGAAGCGATTACTCAAGAAATATTCAATATAGTTGAGTTCCAATTGCAGCATCGTAAATAAGACAATTTTCTCTTCATAAAATATAGCTTGGCTTAACTAAATCTATTATAAGGTTCTTTCGAGTGGACAAATATCGAAACGTTTCATTTAAGTTTTAAAATCGTCTTTAACGTATGTATGTTTTTCTCAGCCCTCTGCTGAGCTACAAATACTCTACTACTTCTAGAAAAAAATCTACTTTTATTGAGCTTTAATTTCATATAAATGAAGTCGAGGTTTCTTCGGGGAGTGGTCTAGATTTGGCCCCTGATTTACCAAAAAGTGTAAATTGGAATTAGGTTTCCCCGACAAAGAATTGTTCTGAGAACGAAATTTTTTAAATTCACCTAGTTTTTAGTCAATAAAATAGAACAGAAATACAGAATTAAAAGCTTCTTTGTCAAATAAAACAAAATTTATTGAACGCGTTCCGTTTTATTTTAATGATTTCAAACAAGGAAATTCAATAAATTTCTCTCACGAAATCCTTCTTTGTCGGAAAAACCTAATTCTATACCACATTTTTAGACAAATCAGAAGCCAATTCTATAGTAATCCCAAAAGATACTTCGACTTCAATTATCCGAATTTAAAGCTTAATAAAAGTAGAGGTTTTGCTAAAATTGAGTATCTCCAGTCGAGCAATGGGCTGAGTAAAACATTCACAAATAAATAGTGGTTTTTAAAAAAAAAAATATTTAGATAATGGTCTCTAGAATAGCCCCCTTACAATGGATTTTGTCTATATTTCTTAAAAGAAATTTGATCTTATTTGCGATGGTGCAATTGGAGCTTAATTACATTGAATAATTATTCATCGATCGCTTCCTATCAAACAAAAAAAGTTAAAAAAAAAGCACAAAAATTAAATTTCCTGTTTTTCTGCGTGGAATCTGACCATGGATCAATATGAACTTTTTTGTTGGTCTTGTGGTATGCGATCTTCTTTTTAATATTTTTCGTGACTTCCGGAACACCCTGTGTGTAGTTCAGCCGCAAAATGTCATTTTTCTGTGTATTTGGAACCTAAAATATGTAATAAATTCAAATCTAGTGATTGTATCGTCACGGAAATGGTCTCATTCGAATCGGAAACCAAAAAAAAAAAAAATAAAAGAAACAACTCAAACTCGACTTTCTTTGAGCAAATAGTTTTTTAATACAAGAAAGGGTTGTTCCCTCCAAAATTTGGTCGGACTCGGCACATCTATTCACACCAAAACGAAGTTATGACCATGAACGTACAAATTTTATTGCCCATTTGGTCGATTTGGGTTTATGTTTTCCTGTGCTATATTTTACGTAATTTAATAGGAAATCCCAATTGTCTTCACTTTTGAACTGTTAAAGATAAACTAAAACTGCTATGTTTCTAGCAAACTGCTTTTCTAAGGCAGCTGGGGGTTCCAGAAACCACATTTACTCAATTTGCTGATCTAATTTATTCTCTATTTGCATCGGTTCCAGAAGGGAGCCGATCAATGAAACTATATTTTAACATAAAAGGCTAGAGACCGCAGACCCCCCTACTACGGTCAATAGCTTAGGATATTATAAATACCATTGGAGTCCTTTCCAAGGATGTCGTGTTCACCATTTCACTAAATTAAACTAGATGATGGCATGCTGGGTAAATAGAATGGTAAATTTAGTTACAGATCTTACTTTATTTGCATTACGTTATTAATTAAACTATTGGTTTAAATTTCTAATCTAAATTACTCTCATTGTAAAAACCTATGGACTGTATGTAACATATGTATTTGAGAATACTGGGAGAACTCTTGCCTATTTAAAATATTATTCGGATGCCACAGAATATTATACATTGATGTACACAATGAATCAAAGGACTAGCACTTATCTTATTGTTGTCTTCGATACTCGGTGCTCGATGGTCTAGGTCTCTCTCTCCTGCCTTGATGGGCTGCTCAGCTGTATCCTCTGCGAACCTTGGTTTCTCCCAAGAACTATCTTCACTCTTCCACTTTCTCCCAAGAACTCCCTTTATTTCTCTTTTCTCTGTCTCTTATACTGTTTTCCCCTTCTCCTTCTTGAAAAGATGAATTTGGTCCCCATTCTCCTTTTGGGCCATCTCATTGGTTGACGCTATAAGAATTTTTGAAAAGGACTTCGAAGATGTTTGATCTATTTTCTCTATTGTCCCTATTTTCTGTAACCTTGGGCGGCAGATTTTATTACACCATGTCGACCTGGCCTTTCTCTAGTTTTATGGTGCTCTTACTTTCGCTTATCTTAAGCGGCCTGTTGGCGGTCTTGAACTGCACTCCTCCCTCCTTCCCTCCCCCCCCCCCCCCCCCGCCTTCCAGGTACAGATTCGCTTCTCTTTGTTTGAAAATGCAATTTATTTATGTTAATTTTGACCGTACCAGGGGGCATCATTATTCAATTTATCCATATTCTAATTACTATTATTTAATCTTAATGATTTCCTTCAATCCCAGTATTCTCAATACATTGCATAACAAATATACAGTTTTGAAGGAACTACGATTTTCTACAACTTCCTATTCTGTGAAACGAAAGGGCAAGGAATTAAAAAGGTAAGTTTGGCAAAAAAACTTGATACTACGAGTATAATCAATTTTCCAGAAATTGTTGATTTTTCAAAACGATTTTATTGAAAACTAAAACAGATATGAAAAAAATTATTATAAATATTCCTGTAGGATATTTTATTAGCTTTAAGTTTGTATAGAACAAATTTTCCTGTGCGACGCACCGTTTTCGAGATATGCCTGAAAAACCTCCTCCCTCCATGAAGTGGAAGGGTTAGGGGAAGGGACTTTTAGTATGTTTACCTCCTAGGTATCCCTAACAAATTCCCAAAACCAAATTCCTTCATTCCCTCCATGTTCTCTACACCCCCTTCGTTAACCGGACTAATGAGGAATTCGAAATGCCAAGAGTTGCGGATTTCCTAACTGGGAGGAATAACGAATTTTTCGAACCAGTAAAACAAATCAGACCCCACATTCAGCGAGCTCATACCTTCTGTAGTTTCACAGCGTTGGCAAAAATTATTAGAAATTTAAAATTAAGTTTATTTTTTGTTTTTAAGTTCGATACAAAATAAAATATGAACCCCATATCCTAATTATCAATTACGAATTATGAAAAATTAAAAAAAAAAATCATGATGAAGATGTATAATAGACCTTAAAATGCAAATCTGCAGAAAAAAATGAGAGAATCTCCAGGTAACCAAGTTATCAGAAATGTATTAAGGCCCTCTAGTAAAAAAAAAGAAAGATGATTTAACGATTCAAGATATAGATTAGCACCATTATCATTGTATATAGATATAAAAAAAATAGTGATATTATAATTATCGAACAGAAAAATCTTAAAAATGTATCTGTAATACAGCAAAAGAAAATTAATTACGACATTATTGATCAAAGTAGACAAATCTACTTTAAAATTGGCGTTAAGGAAAAAAAAAAGCTAAAAAAGGCTTCGTTGGACATTTTTGGTGTTTTTTTTTATTGCTAATAAACAAAAAAATCATTAGATTTAAAAATAATAATATCTTATTGTACTAGCGATTTGTGAAGGAATGAACGAAGGAGGTTGAAGGGAGAGGAGTATGCCAACGTAAACTAGAGCTAACGAACACGTTGCTCCGACAGTTGGTCTTTAATCGCTCCCAACTTACTTTAACCTCTCCACGGGCCCTGCTCCTAACTCATAATTGTTCTTGACTTTTTACTGATGTTAAGTTTGCTGTATTAAAGCTGATCTTGAAGTAGAGAAGTTGGATAATTAGCCATTCATACAAGTTAAGAACGAAATTGTTATTAACGTATTTTTTCAACAATTTTAATCTGCATTTTTATTTCAAGTTTACCTTGTGCCATACAAGTTTTTTTTTTTAAGTTGAAATTTGGATTTTTTTTTCAATCAGAGAGATAATGGTCAGAATAGTTGTTAAGATTATCACACACAAATATCTGATGTGGACACCCCATGACTTCCTGGTACGCCTATTAAACAATAAATCGGTGACTCAAAAATCTTATTCTCCTGCTGCAGACTTCTTCAGTTCACAAATGTGGAAGAAAAACAATTATTTTACACTCAATTTTAAAACTTGAAACAAGTGATAAAATTGTTTAATCTAAAGTGGAAAAAAAAATCACGTTTATAACCTTTATCACCGAACCATATGATTTCCGTATGAAATGTCAATATACCTTTTGATGTAAGTTTATTATGACCTTCAAGTAAAGTACCCCTTTCGGCTCTTCAATTTCAAATAAAATCTATTATATTATTTATATTGATATAAAAGTCTAATTTACCAAATTAGAGATGTTTTAAATTATATTTTAATATACTTTTTGATGAAAGTCCAATAAGACCTTAAAGTAAAGTACCACTTCCTGTTTGCCAATATTAACAAAAATTTACTATGTTTTTTATATTAATATGTAAGTTTTATATACCAAATTTGAGAAGTTTTGCATTATATTTTAAGATATTTTTTTATGAAAATCAATAATGACCTTCAAGTAAAGTATAGTACTACCGGTAATCATGCAGTGACTAACCAGGGAGGTTCACAATTCGATTTTACAATAATCCTAAATAGAAAATTTTAACTTTCTACGGCTAACCGTTTTTGAGTTATGCGAGATACGCACGAACGAATACGCACGAACACAGATGTAAAAATGGATTCAGGGATGGTTAAAATGGATATTTCCGTTGAAATCTGAAAACCGAAAATTTTCGCGATTACAATAATTCGTTTACTACGTAGAAAGAAGTAAAAAGTAAAGCATGAGCAGCAGAAATCCGCCGCAAAGATTGTATTTAAACTAAAATACAATTGAAAATGTCGAAATGGCGGTGGTGGGAGGACAAAGTTGACAGCTCCACTCAAACACCAACTCAATTCACATACACAGTTTCAACCCACTTACTCAATTTGGATTGGCTATTGAGCTACGCAAAACCCAAGAAAAAAACGTGGAAAATACATTTGAATATACCGAAATTTCGACTGAAATCAGAAATCAATTCAGAAAGTGCTTTTGGAACAGGAAACTGATGGTTTTTAAGTGGTTTTTAAATTGGAACATTGAAAATTGTAGGAGAATTTGTTCATAATTTACTTCTTTTTTGTTTTAATCAACACAAATGATAATAAATGAGACCTTTTAAAATATTTTACTACTTTAAAATTGATTCTGTGAAATGATTTCAGCTGAATCATAAAAATAGCATTTATGACACGGCTTATAAACAATTTATTTTTTTTCAGATCTGGTTATTTGAGAGTATCTTAAGGATAAGTCAACCAAAAATTATATATTTTATATAGATATCAAAACGAAAAAAGAATATATATAGTACGCAGCTTCATCTTCAGAAAAAAGATAATCTCTAGACAATTAAGATATAAGGAGGGGGAAAAAAGTATGCAAGATGCGGAATCAGTGACACATAAATAACTGATTTGAACTGACACAGGAAACAACTTTAATTTGCTCCAAACAAATGATGTACATAACCTGGGTCCGTTTTGATACAGTAATCAAGCAACAAAATACTTTCGAACACAACCAAAAAAGGTTAAAAACAACTTCTACATTTTTTTTGTTTTCCTGAAAACCTAGCGAACAAAAAACGAAAAAAAGTAACGACAGAATTTCGCATAACGGAAGATGTATTATTGAAATAAAAAACAGATAATAATGTATGTTATTCATGTTTGATAGAACTTTATTTGAAATATATTGGTACACATGTAACATAAACGACCTAATCATATAAATATGAAAAAAAAATAGTCCATACGAGCCCTCTCTGTTTAGTATAAAATATGAATTTGTCTGAATAAATGTATACACAGATCCGATAAAGCTTTGCCAAAGGGTTAACGTAATGAAAGAGTTTGAATAAAAGTCGGAGAATTTAATTTCGATTGGACGGAGTGGAGATCAAAGAAAGGTATTGAATTTCTCCCTAAACTGAATTGGCGGTGCGAAGTTTGGGGGAGGTACGCTATTATTGAAGGAACAAAGCCGCGGGGAGTCAGTTGTTGTAAATAAAATATTTACAAACTAAGGATCCAATTTATAATGAACTTTAAAATTGTTCACAGGAAGAAAGCGTGTTTTATTTATTTCTAACTTTTATAGTAAACAACTTGTTCGAGAGCTATAACGATTCATTCTTAACTTAAGCGGTGTCGGTTCGAATCTCGCCTGTGATGGTAGTTACATTAACGAGCGAAACCACACAGTAAGATCTCATTGTGGTTAGACTAGATTAGTAACCTTTAAGATATCGTGCTCTTCATGGCGTAGATGAAGCAGAACTTACAGTAATTGAACCTACTGGTGCTGGTATTGGTGGGAGGGAATTATTCCGGCAAGTGGGCCTTGTGGTAATTTTTGTCTACCCCAGAGTCCGAAGTTTGATCAATATATTTTGTTTAAACTTACTACTGATAATGTTTTGAGTTTTATTAAATATTCTTCCGTTGTGCAAATTATAATAATTAAAAATGTTAACAGCCAACAACGTATAATTTTTATCTATGTATTACCTTATATCTTTAATTATATATATATTTTTTTTTTAAATTGGCATTCTAAAATGCCTAAGACTCTAGATATTCTGTATTTTGTAAATGTCTAAAAAATATATTTAAATAATTTCAATTTTTCGAGATATTACGATAAGTTCATGAGAACATTTTTCGCTTATTTTAAGTATAAACACAAACTTCTTGAAAAATTTCATGATTACATCTTGAACAGTTTTCAAATAAAATATTTTTAAAGTTGTAAGTGCACGTTAGGAACGCGATTTCCGAGGCTTTAGTATGGCGCAAAATTAAATAAAAATTAAAAAACTCAATTTAACGAAAAAGAAATTATAGGGCAAAAAGAAATTTAAGGTTTTATCAGGATAGTAATTGAATTAATAGCGCCAAGTTTCATTAAAGTCCGAGGAGTCAGAAGGTCATGGAATGACCCTTAATTTTCTTTAATATATCATCCATTTTTCAAGAGTAATAAAAGTATAGAGCAATTGTATATTGACAAGAATAAAATACAGCCTTATAATTTCTTCTGTTTTCTTCTTTTATCGTCCACGTTTCGGTCAATATTGTCTATTATCAAGACAAGAATAAAATACAGCCTTGTAATTTCTTCTCATTTCTTCTTTTATTGTCTACGTTTTGGTCAATATTGTCTATTATCAAGACATTAACTTTTCATCTATAAATACATTCAATACCCTTATTTAAAATTTAGAGAAATAAATTAATAAAGCATATTCGCAGATACTTGCTCGTGTAAAATTTGCAATAATTATAAAATAAATATCTGATGTGGACAACACATGACTTCCTTGTACGCCTATTAAACTATAAATCGGTGGCTCAAAAAGTGATCCTGAATTTGGTTACTAGTTTTCGAAGATCGCAGTATCTCAAAAACAACACTCGGCGTCGCGACATCCATCTATTGACACACACACACACACACACACACATGGAAAACCAGTAAAACTGGGAGGAAAACCACTATTTTACACTAAATTTTAACACTTAAAACAAGTAATAAAAATGTTTAATTGGATTGGAAACAAAATTGCGTTTGTAACCTTTATTACCGAAACATATGATTTATGTATTTAATTTAAATATAATTTTTGATGTAAGCTTATTATGACCTCCAAGTAAAGTACCGTTCTGGCTCACCAATTTTAATCAATATATAGTAAATGCATTCACATCAATATAAAAGTCCTATTTACCAAATTTGAGATGTTTTACATTATATTTTAATATAATTTTTTATGAAAGTCTAATATGACCTTCAAGTAAAGTACCGCTTCCGGTTTTCCAATTTAGACCAAAATTTAGTATGTTATTTAAATCAATATATAAGGTATAAATACCAAATTTGAAAAGTTTTGCTAAGTATTTTAATATAATTTTTGATGGAAATCAATTATGACCTTTAAGTAAAGTACATCTTCCTGTTTACCAATATTAACAAAAATTTACTATGTTTTTTATATTAATATGCAAGTTGTATATACCAAATTTGAGAAGTTTTGCAAAGTATTTTAATATAATTTTTGATGGAAATCAATTATGACCTTAAAGTAAAGTACCTCTTCCGGTGATTAAGCAGTTACCAAAAAGGGAGGTTCACAACTAGATTTTACAACAATCCTAAATACAAAATTTCAACTTCCTACGGCTAACCGTTTTTGAGTTATTGCGAAATACGAACGAACGTACGTACGAACATACGAAGGAACGTGCGTACAGACGCCACGACGAAACTAGTCAAAATGGAAATTTACTATCAAAATGGATTCAGGGATGATCAAAATGGATATTTTCGTTGAAATCTGAAAACCGAAAATTTTCGCGATTACAATACTTCCTTTACTTCGTACAAGGAAGTAAAAAACATGTCAATAATGATAACTTCATTATAATAATAAATATTAAAATTAAGACTGATTTTCGCGAAGACTAGCCTTTGATTGTGTGGAATAACACCAAACATTAAAAAGTTATCAATTTTTTAATTATTATAATATTTTTTAATAAATTCATCCAGAGCTAAGTTGAAGTCACAAGCAACCGCTAAAGTATGGCAGAGCCTAAAGGCAGCGGATGACAATAAGAGGATTGTGATGTTCAAGATGAGAACAAAAGAGCTTATAGCTTATCATCTCTGCTCTCTCGGACTTAAGAAGCGTCTTTCCAGCTTCAGAATTTTTTTCGTCACTAACAAAGAGATCCGCCGATTCAATTTCATATAACTGCTGATTGTCTTGGAATAATTTAATTAACGAACAAAATAAAATCTAACAAGATAAGTCTTTATCGATACAAATACAATTAAATTAAAAAAAAGGGGAGATTTACGCTTTGCATTGCCTTTACTACTTCTTTTTATCAATTATAAAAGGGCAAAGCAAAATTTTTTTATATGCCAAAAGTAACTTACAAATTTCTTGAAATTTGTTTTTTGATTGATTGTTTTTTACTTGAAATTCTTGAACTTAATAACTAATTCTAGTTATTAAGTAACTTTTACGAACTTATAAGTAAACATTTACTCACTAATTTTGGTTCCTAATTGTTCTGAATAACCCAATTATACCTGGAAAAGAAAAAGATCTCTCTCTCTCTCTCTCTCTCACTCACTCGCTCTCTCTCCCTCCCTCCCTCCCTCCCTCCCTCCCTCTCCTCTCCCCTCCGCCCCCCTCAAACCCTCTCTCTCCCTCCCTCCCTCTCTCAGCACATGCAGAGAATCAAAAGAAAAATTCAGATATGTGATTTAGTTATCATTATAATAGTTATTATTAAAAATTATAAGTTATAAGTATAAGGAAACATTTTTGCAATGTTTAATTGATCACATAAAGTTTATGATATTAATTACTGAGGCAAATAAAGGGGAGAGGAGGTTATGAACAACTCTCAACAGGAAAAATTAATTGGTCGATGTAAACTATCTTATAACTGAAGGTAACTCTATAGCGCCATCAATATTATATAAACTACATGTTTAGGATACGGTAGCTCTTCAAAGTTGCACTCATTATGCAAAGTGGAACCCAACACTCACTTACCGTTCGTTTAGAATATCCTATTTTCACCTTACACAACAATACAGAAATTTAATTAGATCAGGAAGATCAAAGAACTCCTTTATACCGATCGGAAAAAAAGTGATGGATTAAAAAAATAATATAAATTAAATGGTCAAACACCTAACCTATAATCACACGTTTCAAAATCATTATATATATTTATTAATAATGAAATGCACAACTGGGGGATTATTCTATTATTATCATTATTTATAATGTTATACCAGCTGTATAGACAATGGCAAAAGAATATATTCAACTGTAAAACTAGGATGACAAATAAGAATTTTCTTGCATGAATATAACAATAGGACAATAATCTTACATTGACAGATACGGATGAGAAAGTCGAAGATAAGATCACTTGAAAATGGGCAAGGAAAGTCCAAAACGTTGTGGTAAATTGAGAATAAAGTTAGGAAGTAGACAAGGGAAATTTTCCTAAACTTTAAAAACAGATTAGAAAGATTCATTTAATAAAAAAAAATTAAACGATAAATAGAATTGGAAAAAAAAAATACATATATATCTTAGGGATTTATTATATAACATTTGAATAAGTAAAGAGCTCTACTCAAGAGGTATCAGAGCTCTACTGTGTCTAGCATAAATAAAAGCAAGGTCAAAGACAGAAAATGCGAAAATTGTCTTACGCGCTCCATGTTATCTATCACTTCTTCTGGTGCAAGAAAATCGTCAGGTATGTTGTTACGCGTGGATTTTAACGAGCAAATAATCATTAAAGCAATCTGGGTTAGACGGAAACGTAGAAGGAGATTGTGATGTACAACCATGTTGATTTGGGTTTTGAAGACAAAGTTTGGTGAAAGCATAAATCTTTGGTAATAATTATTATTATGGCGTACAGTTATATTATTATCAATCTAACCAAATTGAGTTTACGCTAAATTACATCAAGAGATGATAGTGATGCGGTAGCGCAAGTACAGAATACTGAGGAAAGAAGTTGTACTGAAGGCGAGAAAAGAAAGTGTGAGAGGGAGGGGTGACTGTGAATTTCCAGTTGAGAACATTGTTCGACTAGGCCCGTCGGTGATTTTTCAAGCTGCCTGGAGTCAAGCTGCTAAATCCATCATTATGGACGGCGAGCTGTTTTTCCAGACATCAAAGCCAATTTGTAACAAGAGACAGTAATTTGTTGGCCGAATAATGGCTGAATAGAGGCCACTTTATCGCTCCAAATTCGGCTTTTTGTCAGCCGAATAAAACCCTACGAGGTGGCGATATAACCAACAATATTACTCGGTAATTATATTTTGGGTAAATAACTCTTACATACGCATTGACGTTGTGTAATTAATGATGGCTTGGTTATTTTTACCAGAAAAAAATCACTGCACCGACTACGAGAAAGCGAATTTGTCGTAAGTGCTTTGCCTTAGTTCAGAAGTGGAAATGGACCAAACATTGAAGATGAACATATCCAAACTTAGGTGGTAAACAACCCACACAAAATACATTTCTCCAAATACTAAAATACTTTCTCCAATATTATAACACTCAACACCTTCAAAATGAGAGACCTATCTGAGATCAATTTTTATATATACTCCCTTAATATTCTTCCGGTACAATACAATCTTCAAAAAAGAAATTATATTCCTCGATTGCCTACAGAATTGTATCCTTCGCCGAATCCACTTTACATCGAAACGGAAACGCTCAATCATTATTATTTTTCTGAAACAAGCAGCCTTAATAATCCCATAAAAACCTCATCATTTTGACCAATCCTTTCCATAATAATAGAAATCATTTTTATCAAAACGTATTCTAAGTTCTAAGCAATCCGAAAAATTCGTTCAAACCGATTTGGATTTCGCTCTTCGGATGAATTGATTAAGTGTATAACTAATTACCTGATGCTGTCTTTTTATTATATTTATTTTTCTCTTTGAAATTTCTGTGAACTCATAACCAATATCATTAATAACATGTGTGTCAAATTAAAATGCGCTTTAAAAAAAGAGAATAAAATATCCTGATTAGTTAATTTGTGAAATTAGTTTCAGGAGGAATATTTAATGAAAAATAATGAAAGCTTTACCATATAAAACAGTTTAAATTAAAAAAAAAAAGAAGGATATCGGCCGTTGTTCAATCTCTGAAGAATGCCAGTATCTTAATACATTATAATATGAATAGTAAAAATCCTACCCTCCGAACATCTTTAGCTTATCTAATCTTTTATGAATCCAGTTATATTATACCGAATCGTATCCAAACAAGCATGATCTTAGAACTAACTCTAAATTCGTCAAAATGATTGGCATGTTCAGTTGTCAAGGCATTTCTAATTTTCTACATGCATAAATCAAGCCAATTTATTTTATATTTTAATACCGACACAAAGATAATACGTAAGCAATGAGTTCTACAATAGGCATTGCAACTCGCAACATACTTTCAGTTACAATAAAGGGTTAGGCACATACTACCAGCCCTTCAACATATTTATGCTATGCTAAACTGTCTCCAATCTGCGCCTTACGTTAATAATTTCGACGATGATTATTATAGTCGCGGTTGATCAATCAGTTTCGATTCCTATCCTGTGATATCATGTCGTTAGTGTGGCTTGTTCATACATGTATACATATGCATATTTTCATCTCTTGCGGTACATAATTAACAAAAGAGTTCAAGATATAGCTTCGTGTGTGCCGTGCGATGGTACAGTACACTGGAGAGTTAAATCTACAATATTTTCGATTTACATTTTTTACAAAGCGAGGAAATAAGGATCAAAAATAAATTAATTTATATTTTATAAAATTGATCTCTCATCCAGCTCCTTTACACTCAGCAGCTTGTTATGTAGAGGATATATTTTTGGGATCTTCTTTTTGATTAGCCTCGTTTAAATGGCTAATCTAATTTTACAAAATTTAATTAGTCTTCGGTTTTGTTATTGGTAAAACTTATTTCTTTATTTATTAATTTAAATAAAAAATCTCTAATTCTAAATTAGCAATGCCCGTAAGCTTAGTACGGGGCAAAAATCAAGTGGTTGAAGAGCCCAAAATTGATAATAAATAAACAAACAATTTTATTGACAATTTAGAATTCTACAGATAAGTGTTTTTTCTTAAGTATAAACGATAGCTATATTAAAAAATAAATAATCAATGAAAATTCACATTTTTTTGTGTTTGGTGGGTGGTGGTTTTAGCCACATGAACAGAACTGTTCATGAGGAAACCTATATAGCTGTATTTTTTAAAAAGGATTTATTCAGATAATACATATTAAAGATCAACGGATTTAATTCTCAATATATTTTCGTATAGGAGGCTAGAAGGAGCAGTAATTCGGCCGAGCGAAAATATCTTTGTAACTTCAAAGAGACGGTATATTCAATGAACAAAGGACATCTGTCTGAAGGAAATGGTAGGGGAAAATTTAATTTCCTCCTTGTTTGCCACCTTACTCTTTCTCTACATTTTCCTCCAATGGTGTAGTAATCTATTTTTCGCTAACGTGCAGCAGAATTTGCCTTATTTGTTGATGCAATTTTTTAACGTGATGTGCCAAACAATATAGGAATAAATACATCATTTAATACATAATATAATAGTATAACATCAATAAAGAACGTGTAGACTGGAAGGGCTCTAAACGAATAAAAAAAGAGAAGATGAGAATTGGTCACACACCATTTACACACGGTTTCCTTATTGATAAGACTACACCTCCAAAATGTGAAATTCGCGATGTTCAGCTGATGATCGACCACATTTTAGAAAACTGTCTACTACATGAAAGATATTGTCACTATGCAGAGATAGAAAGAGGACTTCAAACAATACTGGGCGATAACAGCACCGACGTATAAAAATAATTAAATTTCCAAAAAAAAAAGAAAAGAAGTCATTTAATAAAATATAGTAGAACAAAAAAGAGAAATGCTAAAAAATATTAAATTGGAAGAAGGACTGACCTAAGTTGGTTAGTGTCCATAAGAAGCATCGTTTGGTAACGAACACCATCATGGAGTCATTAATTTTTACATTTTAATTTGAAAAGTCCAATCGAAAATGGATTAAATATTTAGGTCACTTAATATTCATACATATAAATATAAATATATATATATATATGTATATATATATATATATATATATATATTAAATTGTTGTATAATAATTGTATAATATTGTAGCAGTTAATTAAAAAAATTAAGCTTAAAAAAATTTAAACTGATAAAACGAAAATTAAACGTTGGTGGTATTTCTTGTAATTAATATCAGATATTCATGTCCATTGATTGAATAAATTAAAGTTAAATTTGAAAGTATTCCACGGATTTCTGGAAGGATATTCAATTTACATTATTAAATAGATTAAAAGGAGGTTTGGGTATTGAAGAAATAAATAAGTGAAAATGTAATCCTATTACGAAACAGTATAGGCCCGAACGGAACTTAAAATAAATTAAACGAATTCAAAAGGCAGCTTTTGTAAGTTTAAAGCTAGAATAATCTCCAGTCAGCACCTCTCACAAAATTCACAATTTATCGTTGATGTAATTTAAATTCTTCGGTAGAATGTTTAGCAAGCTATTAAACAACGACAAAAGTGGGTAACGGGCTCCTCGCCCTTGGAGTTACAAATGTTTGCAGTAGGTCTTATCAGCTAGGTGCCATCCGGATCGTGTTAATGACCCGGCATTACCTGATCCCGTGCTTCTGCAACGGATTAATTTAAACTTCACCCTCAACTATTTGGGAGCATCGATAAGCTAGTCGAATACTAAATTAATGGTGTAATTAAAATAAGTAAAATAAAAAGTAAAATGCATTTGTAAAAAAAAAAAAAATAAATAAATGTTCGTTCCAGATTCCTTAAGAAACATCCTACTTAATATATATATATATATATATATATATATATATATATATATATATATATATATATATATATGTGAAATAAAGGTTGGGTAGGCCTCTGGTCAAGATAAGTTTTATCAGACCTCTCGAATTACCAGGTAAAAAGAAGGAAAAAATAGTTTGCACAAGGTATGCTGGACAGATTTTTTTTATTTTTAGTTTATATACTGCTGGACAAATGGTGTTAGCAAATCGTTGTGTATTGAGTAATCTGAAACTTAACATTACGCGTGAAGGGTTTTTTAATGTGTGTATATTTGGCAGTACCTCAAAGTTCGGCCCCCGAAGTTCAAATTGGTTTGAGTAATGCTTTTTGTTTTTATAGTTGAGTGAGGAGGTCGATTATGAAGTACATGTCCTAATAGTCTTTAGAGTTGTTGGAGATCTTAGTCCTTTAAGTCTGAATATGTATTCCATCTAAGTATTGTGCCCAGCCCTACACATTCAACAACATTGGAAAATACAAATATCCTGTCGAGCATTACTGGTAGACATTTCCAAAGTGTAAAAGTAATGTAGCTAGATTTAGAGTGGTATGGGCTGATTTATCACCTTATAAACTATTCCTCCAAGATTATAAGGTGGTAATCAAGGACAAAGGAAGAACTGGCGGGTCCATTGTGCATAAATTGTCCATTGTAAATCATAGGTCTACTTGCACTTGTACTTTTGTACTTTATTATGAAATAGGTCCTATGTCTAGGTCCTATTATGTCCTAGGTCCTATAGGTATTATGATACCTGGTCTGAAATCAACATTAATTGTTGGACGAGGAGGTCCCTCATCCAGCTCCTCTTCAGCCTTCTAAGGGCATTCTCTGGAATGAGTGTAGTGATCATTTGCGAGTGTGTTCTAGTAATTTGTCATGGAATTGTCAATAGTGGGTCCGCATCGGTTTATTTACACATGCTTAATATATTTGCACAGTTAAATTGCTGTACAAAAGTATGAAATTAAAATCCAACAAGTCCTATACAGGCCTTGCAAATTTTACAACGTAATTTATATAAATTACACGACAGGTACAAACTTATAATCACTTAATAACTTGCCTTGGTACGAGACTAATAAAACCCTATATACTGATTTACACCTACCAAATGTTGACGTAAATATCAGGACTCTTTATCAAAGATTTTATAATAACTTACACGGACATATCAAGGTACTGATTAGAGATATAGTTACGGCCGACATGCCCATAACTAAGAGGAAGAGTTGAAAGAGGTTCTGGATGAGAGATTCCCTTTCTTGACTATCAAAGGTAAGAGATTCAAACCAAGGAAGGACCACTGCTGGTTACCATTCTTCCTCATTCCTAATATGTTATTGCTCCATACAGTTTAGCTCATTTGCTAATTGTCGAATCACTATTGACAGCTGTAAATTAATATTGTAAGAGAGAAAAAAAAAATCCAACTTTTAAAAAGACATCAAACTTATTACAAAAGACATGAATGGTCATTGGGATGAGATTGGAAACAGGACTGGCATATAAACATCGAGTAACAGAAGGGGTCATAAAATTTTACATCCATTATGCTCATTATCAAATATTTATGAGTAAACCACTCCAATAGTGGACAATGTGTGCCACCTTGGAATTTGCACACATCATTGCAATGAAACAAAATACTGATTTGGAATACTCAGATTACATGCAACTTAACTGAAAATATTGAGTTTTGGCCTGTCTACTTGAAGTTTCAACTTAATGACTAAACTATTACATGCAATGCCTAATACCCATTCAGAGTGATTATTTAAAACTCTGAGAAAATGCCAAGCGTAGATGCAAACCTTTTTAATATTCAGAAAATTTGAAGGTCGGTATGTAAACTTATGTTGCTAACATGCCAAGGTGATTTTGTTGTAAAGTTTTTCATGAAATATTTGAAGTTTGCTAATGTGACAATTTTTAGCTCTCCCATATGTCTATGATGCGTAGGCCCAAAAAAGATTCAGTAAGTGTATGTGTTCAATTTCTTTTTAAGTTTTAGTTTTGAAAGTTTCGAAAGGAGTGAATAAAGAAGTCTTAGTCTATGGTTTAGGTTTTTTTTTTTAGGGAACGACGTCATTCTTCGGTAGTGTATTGTCAAGGAAAACTGGTGGATACGTTTCATCCAAGAGTAAAGGTGATGTGATTTGACTGGTTTAAACTCTGAAAATCCCGATTGAATCACGACAAATCACAACAAGGTCAACACCAATTTGGGGAAATTATTATCATTTATATAATCTATCAACAGGAATTGTTTGGTTTGCTTCGGACTCCATCACTTGAGGATAGTGATGGAAAATCCGAACTATTTTAAAGTGCCTGGCTTAGCTTGGAGAGAATGGAGTGGAAGTTCAAAGCAGAAAACTCCTGATTGGATTCTTTCAGCGAGCCTTGGGCTACAGGGAGACAATAGAAAAGGACCATGTACTCTCACCTAAGATCGGTTAATCTCCAACCTTTATCCAGCCCCGTCCGTTCGAGCCCCCTCAGTAACATAATTTACAATGTTAACTAAAGCTGTGGCTTAAAGCTAATAGTGAAACTTTAATACTTAATTAAAAAATGGATCAATGTCGAAATAATGTTTAAAAAATTCAAGTTCATATTACCATAATTTTTTTTCTAAAACTAAATATTAACAACATATCTCCTATATTTAACTGATAATTTTGGACCATCATTTATTTGACAAGCGATTCCTTCTGACTTACAAAACAGAAAATTATTTTACAACTTACAATTCAAACCCATATGGACATACGGAGCAGGACTAAAGGATTCTACCTTTATTCAAAAAATCCAAGTTATACGGTCAAAAATATTTATTTACATTTCCAATTACACAACAAGCATTTACACACAGCATTCGTTCAAGAATAAATTTATTTCTTTATTCTCACCTACTAAAAATGCAGACAACTAGTGAATTTTATAATTTGAAAATTCAGTAATGTGGCATGATAGGCATGAGAGAGATTAATACAATACGCAACAATACCCTTTTCTGATGTTACGGCTCATGATGTTAGTCAAGGAGATCCCTCATCCAGCTCCTTTTCGCATTTCTACGTTTGTTGTCGGAACTGGGAGCCTGCCTTGAATAATGAATTGGTAGGCCATTATAATTTGTAGTGGATTCGTATGTGTTCGCTAACGACATGTAAAGGTCTTTGTGTAAAGTAATGTTGATAACAATGCATACTGGAGCTTTAGTTGATAAAAGGTTTTTTTAATGAAAAAAAAATTGACCCGAATGCAATACTTTCCTTACCTAGAAGCGGTAGAAAAGTAAAAGTAAAACCGCTGTATCTTTCTGATAATCGTCCGATTTCGATGTTTCTTATTTGTTTTGTAAGAAATCCCGTTTCCTTTACAATGACATAATACAAAACTATAAAATGTATATTTTTAAGGTTATGCCAAAATAAAATTAAAAATTTAAATACGTAAATTTAAAAGCCTTGAATGAAAATACTTTTAGGCAAGTTTCATCAAAATCGTTTGAGCCGTTTTGGTGCTACAGTCTAGAGAAAAACACCCTTTTCGGTCATTTTTCAGCCGCTATTGCGTATGGTGTTCGATTTGGTACACAGGAATAGCTAGCTATAGATACCCTCTAAAAAAATTAATAGATACACTACAAAAAAAAATCAGCCATAACAAAGCAACAAAATCAGTTCACCTATTCAAGAAATAATCGTGGCACAGACACGCAGACAGGCTGAAAATGCGTTTTTTGGACTCAATAGGGTTCTGAAACGCATGGATACATTGGAAACTGAAGATCTGACCCGATTATAATAAATTTCTTAGCAAGGTTGTAAGGAAAGTAAAAAAAAAAAAAAATAGAAACTAACATAGGAATTGAACACTTACAGTTATTTATAAAGGAGAGCGACAAAAATATCCACATATGTAAACTTAAATTTTTTCAAAAACACCAAAACATCACATCAAATACAACAACTTCTCTATCCAATATCATTCTAATCACCTAGCTCTGCCAATTACTTCTTTCCTATAATCTTGAAATCCAGATATCTCCCATATCATTGTTTTGGTCTATTTATTTATTTAATTCAATTAAATTTATATTCCGAAAATTCATCTTATAAAATATTGTTTCAAGAAATTCAGGAAAGAGAGAGAGTAATATAAATGTCATAACATGCGCTTATTGCGGACTGGTAGATTTCATTTTATTAAGTAAAATAAAATACATAAACCGTAATTTTTTTCGGGACCGAAAGCACAAAATTGACTTATTAATATAAAGCTCAAGATTTCTGAACACATAAGAGATCACAGAGCATATTTGTAAATGAATCCTGTTTTATACTTTTAAATTGATTACTTATTAACATTCATTATTATTAAGTAAAATCATTTTAATCAAGTAATTGTTTAATTTAAATAAAAGTTTGTCTTTAATTCTTTAACAACCCATTAAAATCGTTTTAATTTTATTTTACACTACGTTTAATTATTTCTTCTGTTTTCCTTTACGTTTTCCGCAATGAATGGGAAAGTTTATTGCAGTGACTGGTGTTGGCTGACACGGATTGAGATGTATGTGAATAGTCACTAGAACCATTACGATTACCGAGGAATAACTAAACTCAAAGAAAACGAAGGCTTCTTTGTTAGATTTTATCCATTAACTATCCGTCACATATGCTTTTTTTTATTCTAATATGATCAGTGATACATTTTCGATAACTAATTCTCTTCACTTTCACCTTCACTTCAGAAACTAAGTTGAAATGCGATTATTATTATATTATATACGATTAGGAAAAAAACAGGAAGGGCTGCTTATCCTACACAGAGTGGGAAGGCCGAGATCTTTTCCACTAATAAATAAAAGTCAAGCGTTAGAGGCCGGAATCGAACCAGCATCCGCCTTAGTCGGTTGATCCAACGCCACCAAAAATAATGAAGGATCGAGGGACACAAGGCATTTAAAATTAAATTTACTTACAGTCATGACAAAGTATTGTACCAATAAGGCAAAATATGTTAGGAAACCGAAGATCGGTAAGAAGAATGGATGGAAACAATATTGATAGCAGTGGGCTTTTCTTTCGAAGATATTCCATGATACGACATCGATACCATTAGGCCTCAAGTTTCATCCCTACTTCCCCACCCTCCGCATATAAAAACAAAACAGAGAAATATGATAAGGACGAGTAGTGAAGGAAATGGATGATCCCCTTTGCCCTAAGCTTAAAGAAATCGAGCAAAGGAGCGGAGAATGAAAAAAAAGTAAGAAAAATAAGAAATAAACGAGATATGAATTTATAATTAAAATGCATAATTTGAATTAGCAGTTATTGATACCACATTTAATTTTAAATAACAATTAATAATAATAAGAACTTTTATTTGATTACAAATTTTAAGCCATTATGGATTTATACTTCATTATTATACCTTCAGAGGGCTCCCCTCCAAAAAAGAAGTAATTACATATTAGTGGAAAAAAAATCTGAAAAAAGTTTATAATAATTATTTTTAGAGGGAAAAAAACTCCTATTCAACTCTTCTTTATGCCCATTTCTTTCCTTGCTACATCGAGGTTTCGGAGCATTTCTCCGACATCAAAAGGTGTTTTTCTACAGTACAACAGTAATTTCTCGCAATAAAAATATTCATAAATATATTACATATAATATGATATTTCATTAAATTAATACTATATAATTACATTTACCTTATACATTTTTTTTTCTTATCAATAGTTTATTTTGTTATGTATTCTTAGTTATGTATCCTTGTGTCCTTTTATATCCGTAAAAATTATTTCAGATAAATTCTTTAATTAATTTTAAAAACAAAATTCAAGTGCCGTAAAACTTTTTATATACTTTCAAGGAATTCTAAAATAACTTTAAGCAAAAGCCGGCTTATATATCATCGCCACCATATGTAACTAGCGAATGTAAAAAGTCGCATTTTTGAAATTCCTAAGTTTTATGAAATTAACAAGGTGCGACGATATTATAGTTTCAAAAATTCACTTTAATATTAAAAAATAGATTAAAAAAAACAGATGGCTAATCTGCTAAGTGATCCGTCGAAGTTCTGGCTAATCTGGCAAATTCGGCTAATCTTCTAAATTATCCGTAAATAAACTAAAAGGAATATTAGTTAAAAAAGGGCACTAAAAATCAATATAGAAATATCGGCTTGTTAACAGACAAGATTACGAGCTAAAACAAGTAATATATACTGTATATCCTGGATAAATAAATAAATAAATACTGCATTTTCCTTGTGCTAAAGATAAAACGTCTGCTATGTTAGAACTTAATTAGATCATGAATAATACAATATAAAAGGTTGTATTTATAGAAATTAAGTTTATTAAAACAAATAAAATAGAATATAGAATCAACTAGAAAAATAAATTACATTTCGTAAATATACAATGGACGGAAGTCCCGAGATGTCCCGGGTTTTTATACAAATAATTATAAATATATACAAATTTTACAATTTCAATTATGATTTGCAGAACATTAAAATAATTTAACAAACCTACTGCCTTAAGTAGCATGATAGGAATAAAAGATGTTTAACTTGAGCAAAATAATGGCTTTGTTCTTACATTTCTGAATCTATATTGATTACTATTATAAATTAAATCCAATTTAATAAAAAGAATAACAATAATAAAGATATTGTTCAATTTTTTTTTTTACAATATTACTGAAATCATATTTCTTTTAATCATAAGAGATAATTATTAAAATACAAAATATAAATATTTTTCCTCTGGGAGGTCGGAGTATCAAAATTCTACAAATTAAATTCATTCACCATTAACTTTCTGTATTTCGAAGCAAGTTTTAGGGTAGATATACAATTTTATTGCTGTATTAAGCATTCAGGATTTTAATCGTTTGATATATACTTATTCTTCGTTTTCCAAAACAGCTTTTCCTTATTTCCTTAAGTATACAGCATAATGATATAAAATGTAACATGTTTTTTTACGCGTTTTGATTGAATAGGGAACAGTAATTTATTTATTCAACTGCCAGTGAATAATTAAATTTCAATAGTTCTCATCTAGCTTTAGATTATTCTGACAAAATAAATACCTTCAGTACCGATAAAATAATTATTATCATAGTTCAAAGTTGCAAACAGCTCGTGAAAATCAGGAGCTATATCTAACTTTAATAATCCATTTTCAGTCCACTCTTAAGCAAACATTAATATTAAACCAGTATTAATTTATGTTGTTATATAGAGACCAGTATAACACTGTTGCTATTAATATTAGACCAGTACTCTGTTGCTATCAATATTAAATCATTACACTGTTCCTATCAATCATTAAACTAATAGTCGTAATTTTAAAGTATACATACATATTTAAAAAAAAAAAAAACTTTTAATAGCTTTAAATAAAAATACTAATTAAAAATCAAAACAATAAACAACTATAACTAATAGATGGATAAATATATAATGGATAATATATATATAATATAGTACAAAGATCAA
Source organism: Rhaphigaster nebulosa (assembly GCA_948150685.1). Taxonomy (NCBI): domain Eukaryota; kingdom Metazoa; phylum Arthropoda; class Insecta; order Hemiptera; family Pentatomidae; genus Rhaphigaster; species Rhaphigaster nebulosa. The sequence continues at coordinate 48,065,516 of OX411310.1, read as the reverse complement.
ATAGGTGTATGCTCTTGCTAACTGATATACAGTGACCTTAGACTCCCAGAAAAATTTAGAATAATAGATGCTGAAATTTTAATTATGGACAAAGGGATAGAAATAAGAGCTGGGGTATCGTTAAATTATATATGATTTGAAATTATTAATTTGGTATATATATATATATATATATATATATATATATATATATATATATATATATATATATATATATATATGTTATGTTTTAGTTAGAATATGTTTAAATTGATAGGCTTATAGGGCAAAAAGTAAGCCTATAAATAGGCTTATAGATGCAATAAGTATTGTGTTAGTAAAAAAGATATTCTGATGATGAGAAAGTATTTCCTCGAAACGTCAATTAAATACAGGAGAAGATTATGCTTGGAAGTCATGTAGTGACCCTTTAATGAAATATTATTTACAATTTGCCATCTTGAAGAAACAAAAAAGCGACTTTTAACATGTTGCTTCCGATCATAGAATTTATAGATATTCTTTTATGACTTTTATAACCAGGGAATTCTCCAGTAGAACTTCTATAGAGCAATTAAGAAGCCAGAAAACAATAAAATAAAAGATAACATCACACCGGATAGATTAAAATTCAAATGTAGACTGGATGAACGTTTTATCACCTGGTCCTGATTATTAAAAAGATCTCTTAAAAAAAATTATGTTATATTGGTAATTTAAATTATATATTATTTGATGAATAAAAATATTGGTTAAAAATAGTATCTAGTTATTTCTAATAATTAAATAGGGGAAAAAAAAACAAAAATAAAAAGATTGTTAGAGTGATATGGAAAGATTTTACTTTGAAATATACTTATAAGTATATAACTACTTATTATAAGCATTCATAGCATTGGCTGGTCTATTTTTAGGCTGTTGAAGTGAGGTGTGCTATATCTTATCTGACTTTGTGTGATCAAATGTATTTCACTCTGATGATTTGTGAATTTTCAAAACGTTGAATGATTAGTTGAATGCTGTTTGAGAGGCTCAAGAGTTTGTTCTTGAATTACCAATTAGTTGTATCTGATCCTATTGAACCAAGAATTTTTCGTTAGGATAACTACAGGAATTCCGAATATGCCATTTAAAAGTGTAAAATACTTCGAGATTTATTTTTTTGTAAATTATGCTGCAATAAAATCGTCTATTTCTTGATAACGGCCCGGATTTAAAAGTGATGAAATTTATTTTAGTAAAAATTATTGCGTTTCGGCCACAATATCACGGTATGTAAATTCATTACTATTCAGTAAATGTTTATTTAATACTACTCTTATTTAAATGGCCTATTAATACTTATACTGTTCTTGTTGTTAAACGGCCATGAAAGTAAAGTACGTCGTTTAGGCAAAACCGTACATGCATATGTATGATAAATTCCAGAAATGTCGAATATTCATTTCCCTAGTCACCCGCTAACTAACCAGTCCTCAGAACTAACTTTTAATTTCTAAGGAGGCCATACATACAAAACTGTTTACAGAAATCTTAAAACTTTCTAAAATATAAGAGAATCTTAGTAATGTCCTTGCTATGCAAATATATTAACTATATATATATATATATATATATATATATATATATATATATATATATATATATATATATATCAGCCACTTGTCTTATAATTTCCCACGAAATAACAACATTTTCTTCCCCGAATTCAATAAAAAACAAAAAAAACTCTTTCGCTAACCCAGGAAATTTGAAATAAATATGCAACTTTTCTTAAACTCGCGAAAGAGGAAACAGTATGTTATATAATATAAAAATATTGGGTTTTAGTTTGAATAGGTTTTTATCATGATATTATTTTTCCATATCTTACGGTAACAAAGTGGTTAAGTTGAAAACTTCACTTCCCCTCTCCCACCACGCATGAACTTTAGCGGGGACCCCACTTCGCCGCCGACTATGTGAAAAAAAAAATCTTCCAACCTTTATGTACCATATCTAAAATATCTTCTTACATAATATGTGTATATATGTATATCTTTTTTTTTTATTTTGCTTAAACTGTGCATACCAATAACATATCCCTCCTCCCAGACCAGACGCAGACATATTATTATTTTTAATGATTTCCCAAGTGAGTTTAATATTGTTAAAGTATATTAAAGCCTGGCGCCCTTATAAAATTTTATCTTTTTTATTATACTAATATGTGTTGATATTGGACATTATTATCGTTATATAATTTAACCAGACAAGGAGCGAACAAAAGAAATAAGGGACGAGCAGGTAGAAAGAAGGGTAACTGACAGGCGATGACAGAAGTCACCACATAAGAGATAAGGGATAAGTTAATTTAAAAACCCTATCGAGAAGTTAACATTGTAACAAAGCCAAAGGCTGGGATACCTAATCATTTTTAAGAATTGTTCCTCTTAGGCTTCGGCTGACCTCGAGGAAAAAGTGGAGACCGCCTGGAAAAGGTATGATTAAATTATACTTGTTGGATAATGGTTCGCAGATACCGGCTGTCAGAACAAGGGGTGGAGCCATCCGATTAAATCCCAGAGAGTTTCCTCCCTCTATAAAACTAGTCAGCCAATGAACAACTTTTTCGACCCCCTCTTAGGCAGAACAAGAGAGAAAGGGGAAGAGAAGCAAGGAGGTGAAAAGAGGGACTTCTAGACTGATCGAGGCTGATGCAAGACTTCCTCTCTGAACTGTGACCTCGCCTGATGCAAGCCTTCAACCATCGCCTTCAAACCTTTGTCTGAGGAACTATCAACGCAAATTAGTACAGATAAGAGATTTATGTTAAAACAATTAATGGCTAAATCTAGGCTGAATCATTCCATGGTTAACTTTTTATTGTAATAGTTTGTTGTTTTAATTTTGAGGAATAAAGATAAATTTTAGGAAGGAGGTTGTTCTTTAGTAATCATGCCCATATTTAATTTGAATGTATTTCCTTAAGATAGCAGTAACTTTGATAAACATTACTATTAAAACTAAAAGTAGGAACCTTATCTTGGTTAATTATTAACACTAATCATACCAAGACTTAATATATACCTATTTCTACCATAGCGGGTCAAATGACCCGACTTTATGTTTCATGCTTGAATGTATGAAATATGGATGTTAGGAAGGAAATAAAAATATAAAGTACATTTATTATAATTAAACAAAATAGTATGTTGAGCATTTCTATTACAAAAGCAAAAAATAAAAACTTTTAATTCATAGTTCATCGCAATTTTTACATATAAGTGTTTCCATTGTACATTTTCCGCAAACATATTTTTTACATTTAGAGCAAATTTTGTTGGTTTTATTTTCTTTACAGTATCCTATTTGACATTTCATACGTTTATAAGGATCTGTAGTAGACTTAGGCAACGATCCTTTCGTATTTGTTTCTTGTTTTGGTTGTTCACAGGCTTCTCGAAAATCGGCGCCAAGTTCTTCTGCTAGCTTGAGTAAAAAATCTTGTCTCGAGATATTTTCTCCTGTCGTTTGCTTGTACAAAATCCAGGCATTTATGCCAGCTAAATCAAGGATATTGAAAAAAACTTGGAGAGACCATCTGCAAGACTTAGATTTTGTAGTAAATTTCCTCGCCATTTGATCGGTCATGTCTACACCAAATTTGGTTTTATTGTAATTTGAAACAGTTTCAGGTAAACTTTTATCATTGTTTTCTACTTTAACGAATTTATGTTTAGAACTAAGTAAAAGTACTTTTTTTGTTGGCTTACTTTTATAGATTGTAAGAGTACAATTATCTGTTGTAAAAATTTTCGATGAAAATCGTTCCATATCATCGAACTTGTACTGTCTTGTTTGCTTCGACATTTTTCTGGGTAAAAAATGATCTGTATTACTATAGCTATCAAAATAAAATATAAGCTAGGTACTTACCAAGACTTTCAATTTTTGCCACTTTTTCCTACACTAATAAGCTATTTTCAATCTAAAATTTGATATTTTCTTGAAATTATTCTGAGCTATTTTCGTTGAACTACTTTACGCAACAGTCTTTGGAAGAATGTGCAACTTACTGACTACAAATATGACTAGATAATCTCATAAAACAAAATAATTCTCTCCGGGTCAAATGACCTGTTGTGTAGATATCGGTATACAACAAGGATTACTCAGAATAAACAAAACAAAACAAAACAAAAATATTTTTATAACTGTACATTAATTACTTAGAAAAAGTCATGAAGTCAAATGTGCAAACGCAATAAAATTATACGTGCATTTTCAATGGAAAAGCTCAAAATGGGTCATTTGACCCGTTATGGTATGTTTAGTGTTAAATAATGGTAACCACAAACCAGACCCCAGATACCGAAAGGTATCCAATTTAGAGGACAAGGTAAGAAATTCAAAGGTATTCATAAGCTTACTTAATTTTGGGATAATCATCCTCAATGATTGCCCAATGGCGTCCCTATATATATAGACTAATGTATTAGCAGCTAAATTGATATCAAGCTCAACTTAACCTAGATAAAACATAGCAATACTAAATAACTTACTTGGGGCCATATATGTGGTCATATAAAATAATGCATTTATAAAACAATTATTTATGTTCTGAAACCGCTTGATCATCGAAAACATATACCTAAATGTTAATCGGAGCTATGCACACTTTTATATTAGTCCATGGCGTAAATATGAACTATATTATTGCCATGAGATGAGCATAGTTTCTGTAATCATATAAAATTTTGAAATTAAATAATATTTAAGATAGATAGATTGATAAAAATCACGTTTATTTGAAACAATGAATGATACAAAATAAAATAGAAAAAGAAATAACATTACCTAGACAATGGAAATATTTTAATCAGAAGAAATAATTATAAAAATCAAAAAATGAAAGTTTTTTCATTGGGAGGTCGGAGAATCAACTTCTATAAATTAAATTATAGAATTAAACGTTTCCCAGCAAGAAGAATTATAAAGCATTAAATAAAACGTGTTTTCTGTCCTAAATACTTCTTAATTGTTTTATAAATTATAAATTGAAGCAGGAGCAGTTGATTAATAATTTATTCACAACATCGGAGTGAGCTTACAACTTTATTCCTTTGAGAACAGCGTATTCAAATAAGTGTGTCTGACTTCCCATTACAACAATTAATTACTGTAGAATTATTATAATAAATTAAAAATTATTAATAAAATAAATCAAGCGGAGGCATGTACCACAGATTATTTTTGTTATAACTTAAATTAGCTTTAATTTCAAAACAAGAAACATCGAAAATTATTTGATTTATTTTCGGTTTTATTCAATCCTCGATAATTAAAAAGCACAATTTCAGGTTAATTGAAGATAAGCACAACTTTTAATGTTAATTATATGATTCTTGTAATTTGAAATAACATTTACTTTATAAAAATGTTTGATGAAAAAATTATGCTATTCATGTTGGAAAATTTTATTTCACTATTTTAATAGGAGGGGGCGTCCATTAATATTTCTTAGAGTAAAATTAAATTGAAGGGAGAACGAAACTCGACATAATTAAGGCTAATTTATTTGCATAATTCCTTGCTTTAGCAATCTTAGTGATTTAATAGTAGTTATATTTATTTTTATAATTGATACTTAAATTAATCTTTTATCATTTTATTTGCCGTAAGTTTTGTTGTTTTGCCTCTATCGTTCTATTGATAGTGAAACTATTTAATTAAATTATGTAAGGATAACTGATTTATTTTAGGAATTCTAATAATATGACCACGGCTTTTTTACTACCCCCACGAATGCTGAGCTATTATAATTACATATTGCCAATATGTAATTACATATGCCAATAGTTCATAATAAAATTTAATTGCGGAGAAATATTTAGGCCGGTAATAAAGTCAGACATAAATATTATTGTCTATTTAAAAAAATAAACTATACGTATTCAAGGTTCGTAAAATGTACTTGTTATATTAACTAACAGTTACGATGTCACCCAAGGTTATTAACAAATAAAAAACATCTGAAAATTAACAGCCGACTAAAACTAGAATCTTTAGGGGAGCTGAGAAAGTAGATAAAATAGAAATTTCAGAAAAAAAGAAAAAAGCTGTCTATCTGACTAATATTTTTTAAAGATCAGAACTAATATTATAATGTTTTTTTTTTTAAAGGGTCTGTATTGTATTAAAATATTATTCCTGAAAAAAAAAAAGAAAAATATTAATTAATAACATGATTATTTTTTATCTTCATTTATTGTACGATTTTTTTAATTTCCACGAACTTTTTAAAGCTTCTAAATTTTCGGAATAATTTTTTTTTTCAGTTTCAACAAGTTTCAATAAATAAATAACTAGCAAATATTTAATTTAACATTGTAAGGTAAATGAGCTGGTAATGAACACAGTTAAGGAATTTTTCATTGTTTTTTTTTTCTGAACTAATGGGTTCTCTGGTACTTTTGAGATTTAAAACGTATCCGGTGATTGTCCAAGCTATTCCTCTTTGAATTCACGACAAATAAAATTTCAATTGATGGTAGTCAGTATATTTTATCTTACTTTTTTAAAATAATAAATGCACACTTGTAGTGTACACTTGGATATCATCCCATTGGATACGAGAGAACAAGCATTTTAACAAATTTCGTATTACTTGAAACACATTAATGAAAAAAATAAAATAAAATAATTTTTAGGGTGTTATAAATGAAGAATAAAGAGAAACAAGGAAGGTTGCTTCAAATTTAAAGTTGTTACTTCAGAACATAAAACTTTATATTCATAAAAGTACAAAAATTTACTACAAGTTTGAAACCTAGTCAATACCTTATAACACTACCGGATCATTTACATTAATTGCTTAATTTATCTAACGACGAAATTATGATGGATTAATAGACAAATAGGGGTAACTATGAATATATATCAAGTAAAAAATATTAATATATATCGTTCTGATAAGACCTATATTTACATTATAAATTATATTTACAAGTGATTTAATTAAAATTAGAATAATCCTAAGGAAATTGTGTTCACCAATACATAATATAGATCAAAAATAATAATATAAATTTGATTTTTATAGTAAAATTTGATTTATATAATTGTAAAAAATGAAAAATATTTTTTTTTTCATTTTGGTTGATTATTTTCAATAATAGACCTTTGGAATCGACCAAGGTTTTACAATTATATCGATATATTTTTCTTTTTATACTTCATATATTTTTATTTTCTTGCCATTTCTGTTTTTATCATGTTTTACTGTCACTGGTACTGCTTATGTCGTTTTCAATGTTGTTATTTTGATTTTTCTTTTTAGCCCTGATGATGGCCTAAAACTTAGGCCGAAATGTTAAATAATTATTAGTGTCTTTGTCTTTGACCGCATCCCCCGACCAACTTCTTCCTTAATATACAGTCTCTATATATTGCAAACAAAAATAGTTCCAAAACAAGTCCCCATAGAATGCGCTATATGCTTCCTTAATCTCAGTTTCAGTGCAATGAACATGAAGTATAGTTGGTAGTCAATAGGTAATAGTTTTGTATTTTAAATAATTTATTAAGAAATAAAAAATAGATAAAATAAAACTATTTTTACTGATTTTTGTTACCTACTGTGAATATAATAATTATAATTTTGTAATTTGAAATTTAAATTATATTTTTAAATTATTAAATTTGATGAAGTATTGTTGTAAAATATTTATTTAATTTTTTTTTTTTATAAATCTAAATTATAAAAAACGGTTCATTGTGTAACCGACGGCTTATTATGTAACCGATGAAAAAGAACTTGACCAATGTGGGGGGAAAAAAAAAAGTGAAAGTATAACACAATTACAATTTTAAACCAAATACTGCTTTTAATAGTTTGTTTATAATATTTTATAATTAGGGATAGGTGACACAATAGTATACAGTTTCAAATGGACAAAAAAATGTTAAATAAGGCCGAAACGTTACAAAACCTATATATAGAGAAATGCTTTATTTGCAGCAATCCTGCCCAAATATCTTGGGTTGCTACACCACAGCATACTTATCAATCTATTTAAATCTAGATTATATGCATTACATTTCTTTTTAGCTCTAAACACATTAATATCATCACCATAATATGTATATTACATCTATTATTTTTGTTTTTCCTTTTTTTTACCATAAACCTTCTATCATTCTCTAATCTATCCCTCATTTCCCTTTTCCAGTGACCATAAACTATTTCACAGCTTAAAATAACACTATTTTTATGAAGGAAAAAAAAAAAAATTAATCAAATGTTCTCATTTTAGAAACGCACACCTAAGCATCACTACTAGTACAAGAAATAATAAATAAATAAAAATATATGGATAAATAAAAATGGCAAAAAATATATTTAAAGAAAAAAAACAAAAACAACAATCATAATAAATATTCACTCAGTCAACTACCATTCAAGTCAGTTGACATCCCTAATTACTATTCAAGTGATGGTACATAATTTTCAAGGAGTTCAGTATAATATTCTCGGTCAATATCGGAACACCTAGTTCTTCCAGAAACCACCTTGTTTTGTTTGGGATTGTTCAGCGAAACACAAACCAGACAACCTCTCACGGCGAATTCCCTCTCTCTACGCAGGTCTCGCGGAATTTCTCTTTTAGGAAAGAAATGCGCTTCTGATAGATACCCCTCGTTCCCCTTTCCACTCCATCTGGCTGATCAACGTCGTTACTCTTAAATCTCACTGTCGGATCCAAGATCAGTGCTGTCATTCCGGTCTTGGAGAATGCGACGATATCTGCATATCTCATCTCGCGGGTCCGTCAGCGTCGATGCACTATACCTCGTCGAACAGATCGAAGAAGGTGAAGTCCTTTTCCCTACGGAGTTTTACCTGTTCATGCTTGATCCTATAGTGCCGGCCTGCTATGAGAAGGGAGTTGTTGAGGCATTTTCCCAGAACATGTGCTGGTGTTTCAGGCTCTGCCGCATTTGCGACAGTGGGACCCAATTTCTCTTTGTTGCCCACTGGCTCCAAGGATAATAATAAAACTATGTAAATAAGTTTTTATTAATAAATACATGTGGGGATAATATGGCATTTTATCTGTTAATCCAAATTGATTAATTTTACAAAAAACAACTATTTATATCTTAATAAGTTAGCAATCTTAAGGATTCAGCTCTCGAAAAATTAAATTAATAGGTTTAATGCTTCTACAGATAATGAATAATGAACTGTATTTATTATATTCAACGACACGTTAAAATCATACTTCGAACAATAAAAGCTACATGGGAGTAATTTACCTTTGTGAATTTAATTTACAACGAGCGACAAATTAAAAGAAAAATGTCTGTGAGCAGAGACAGATATTATTATATGGGCCCTGTTTGCCGTGTAATTTTAAAACGAATGGAAGACTCGGCTCCTACAAAGGCTCGTTAGCGTGATAAGGTGAACGTTCTTTGTGCCCTTGTTAATTAGATGTTACCTTACAATGTAGACTTAATTCAGCAGCATCCCACATCCCCAGCCCTCGCCGTATATTAAGAGCGTACCCCCCTCTCACCCATATCTCCACCAGTCACATGTTGAAATACTCGTCAATAGTCATGTTAATTAGACTTGGGATGAGGAGAGAGATTGCTGCCGTTACTGCTATGATCTAATTATCGGTTGAGCTGTCCCGCTACGTGATAGCCTGTCATTTCTGTCTATGGCTCAACCTTGCAACAGCTGCCTCTGAGCATTTGTCATTTCACCTATCATCTGCCATATGCCTTATCATTAATAAAACAATGCGGTATTATTAAAATGGATATGAAGCAAAGTTATTGTTTACGAGCAACAAGCATAAATGCACCAAACTGACGTATTTTATTTACTGTTAGAGATTACAGATAGACTAAGATCAGATTCTACTTACTGATTAGAAAAAAAAAAAAAGAAGAGAAGGTTTTCAATTCGACATGCTTACATATAAGCATATAAAAGAAAGACTGCAAACTATCGATGACAACTGGCAGGCCGAAAATATATGCGAATTCTTCGCAGACATCAGGAAAGAAACGGTAAGATATTAAACAAGAAACAAGTAAATGATAGGAAAAAATGAAAAACTGACGGCATCAAAATAAAAGGTATTAAGCATCTGGAAAGAACATTTCCATCAGCTTCTCAACCAAGGGAATCCCACAAATGAGGAACACGACCCACAAGATGTTAGAAAAAAGGATATTCTGAATGTGGAAATATCTATCGACAGGGTTTAAAGAAGAAAGGTACTAGGGTTGGACAGCCTACCAATGCTCTTTGGAGACGAAGAGAACCTCTAAGAGCCAAGCTATTTGAACTAATTCAGAAAATACAGAAGGGCGAAAGGATACCAGAGTACTAATATGCCCTATTCTAAAGAAAGGTTCCATATATGAGTGAGGTAATTACACAGGCATGGCACTCCTTTCGGTTTTCTATAAAATAATGACCATTATTCTGCTAAACCGCAAACTGCTAGCAGAATTCAGAAAACGAAGGAGCATGCTGGACTAGATTATAAAATTGTAAAACAGGTTCTCAAAAAATGATGAAAGTAGAACAGAATGTGCACAAGTTATTTGTCGATTTCAAAGCAGCCTATGATTCCGTGGATAGAAACTGAATCCTAAATACAAATTACTTAAGTAGCTTGTGCTTCGAAGTTAAAACAGGTCATAGGCAAGGACATTTAATCTGCTATTTAACTAAGCCCTTGAGAAAGTGATTATAACAATATCAAGCGAAAATGGAATAGTACACATCGGAACGAATCATAAAATCGTAGCCTGCGCGAATGATATAGCAATCCTTAGAAGTAATGAAGAAGATATTGAGAGACTCGCCAAGACTCTGAAAGGAGAAACAGAGCAAAATGCCTTACAAGCAAATGAAGGTAAAACACAATATACGATAGCCGATAAATCCATCCCAACTATTGTATTTGCATGGATGGCAGACCAATCTCAAAATACTTTCAAAGAGCCTGGCTCCACAATAATCTCAGTAAATGGCCAATTAACAGAGATAGACTATCGTATAACATGCGCAAACGGAGATTTCCTCACTCTTTCAATGGTACTGAAATCCCTATAAATCTCAAATTAAGGGTGTACAATGCCTTGATAAAGTCAGTTTTGCTATTCGACAGCGAAAACAGGGGTTTTAACCGGCACCCTATAAATCAGAATCCAGAGATTTGAAAGGAACGTCCTGCGCACGATAATGATTATAAAATATTTCTAACACAAATTTGTCGGTCAATATCTCATGATAAGATGACAAGGAGGTTAAAATGGCTGGGACATGAAGCTCGAAAGAATCCATCAGGGTGCCTCTACACTAGTTGGCAAGAGACCAAGTGGGAAGACAAAAAAACAGATGGATTGATAGATTCGGCAGAGCAGGATGCAAAAAACAGGAAAGAAGTAGCCTAAGATACGCAGAGGTGAAGAAGGCTGGATCAAGCTGCCAAATATAAATCTGGTCTGTAGAGCCAACCGAAAAAAATAAATCTAACGAATGGCGTTACTTCCTAAGTAATAGTTAAATAAGGGACAAATCATCTAACAGTAATACTAAAATAAATTGGCTACTATTGTATTTTATGTAACCGAACATAATTACAAATAAGTAATACATAATTCAAATCAAATTATATGTATTACATATTTATATGATAAAATCATATCAATACTTTTGAATGATTCAGGGCTGTTTGCAGAGTTAAATGTTGATCTAGGCGTAGATTTAATCCAAATCTTAATTATGGATGATGTACGTTTGACTGTGTAGAATATATTATATTTTAGATTATGAAAAAATTAATCAAAATCGATAAAAAAAAATTGTAGCATTTATTACAAACTGACGTTTTGGACCTGGCACGGCTACAACAGAACAAAGAGAAGTAAAAAACAGAAACATAGCTCTGCCGTGATCAGCTAAAACGCCCTCCAAATCATTTTTTTTAAATATATATTCGTATTTTACCCGAATTGCTCTAAATACTACACCTTTTTATGACATTAGAAAGTACTAAACCCAATGGTTAGATCCTAATCAATGCTTTTAGAGATTTCTAATGCCATAAAAAGTTCTAGTTTTTAGAGCGATTCACGTACAATAAAAAAATGTATTTAAAAAAAATTTGGCGTTTGGACCTTTAAGCTAATGAGGGGAGAACTACGTTGTTATATTTTTAAAAGGCACTTTGATTGACTACCTGAAAATACATGATTCTAATAAACCATTCTTCAGGAGGCAACTATTCAGAGAATAAAATATTTCTCAGTTAATTTCATTCCAAAGTTCATTTTATCTAGAGACCAGTTTAAGCAGAAAATGACTGATTATGATAGTCTTATTTTAGAATAGTCACCTTAAACCCTGACTCCGTAACTGGCCCTTAATGGACTTGTAACTATAAAATAGTAAATATATATATATATATATATATATATATATATATATATATATATATATATATATATATATATATATATATATATATAATTTATTTACTTTGCATTTCAAAAAAAATATAAAATGCAAAGTCACTTAAGACTTTTTTTTATTTATTTGCTCATACAATTTCGTTATATGAATGTCTATATTTGACGGATGGTTAAAAAAAAAAAATATAAGATACACTAAAAATACAGAAACGTGTTGGGGAAAACTTGACTTTTTTATCTTGATCTCAGCATCAAGATAAAAAAAATCAAGTTTAAAGAAACCATGCAAACCGTTAGTAAAAAAACAGTATTCATTTATTTATTATTTTTTCGATCAGGAATAACGAGTCCACTACTCCCGCTCATTGCTCATCATTTAGGATTGGATGGTACGAATCATTGGGTATCAATCAATTCAGTGAGCTGTAAAACTTTTCTTCGGATTTCTTATCCACTCACTCTGTAAAATGATCTAGTTTCGTTAAATCAATTTTCAGAGGAAGCATACGAATAGGGGTAGAACTGAATATTTTTTTCTATATCAAAGAACTTATAAAAAGAGGTTAAAAAAATCTCAAAGGACACTGTCATTTTCATCTCTCAAAGATATACCTGGCATCAAATAGAATGAAACATTGGCTGAATTCCAAGAGAAACCAATCGTTTCGTTGTAATAACATTTTTCCACGCAATGTTTTGGTTAGGTCAATTGAAGCCTCTAAAGAAAACAGTGGAAAAGCGGGGCCTTTAAGTTTTTCCTTGCCGAGATAGAATAGAGATTTACCCTAACCCTGGCAAAGACAACAGCCGACTTTAAAGCCCTCCGATAATTTGAATTTCAAACATGTTACTTTATCAAACAACGATCCTATGAAAACGACCGTTTATACTAAGTTTGAAATCGGGTATTGTCTCTATACTCATTGATCGTTATAATAGCATTGCTTTCCAGCTTTATTACGATAAAGTAACAACACGAAAGGAAATTATATAAACTACTTAAAAATATTTTAACGCATATAGCTTAAACGTGACGTGCGAAGGATTTACGACAGAAATGGGATATCACTTTTTGCTTTATATATTATCTTAATATTATGACAACAACTTGTACAGCTGATGGATTTTAGCGCACATAAGATATTCAGATTTTTTTTATCTCGAGGTCCATTAAAGTAAAATTTCTTAAAATTGGGCATGATCCACTTCCGAGACATTTAAAGTTAATTTTTGGATTATTAATTTGCTAAATTTCAAGAAACAGTCAAAATTCCTTACCATTACGGCGTCAAAATAAAAAAAAATATTCTTTTTATCAAATATTGGAAGTTGGTCTTACTTGTTTTATTTATTTTTAACTTAAATCTTAAAAAAACTCTTTTGTTTATCAAGTTCTAGTTAATTTTTATCTCTGTATTTCAATTATTAAAATATCCAATAAGTGGTCCCTTAAATTAAAATGGGAATATCTATTTGAAAGTCCTTAATGTTTAAAAAAAAACGGAGTCCAAAATTTGTACATATATAAAGGGGGATCAGAGTGGGTGAGCTTGCTGCAAGGTGAGATTGCAACAGTAGTTAATCAATGCTAAGCAATGCCGAGCGTGGTTAGTACTTGGATGGGTGACTGCCTACCGGGGAAAGCCACGCAGACCAAGATTCTCGGGGAATTATAACAACCTCCTCTCGGGCATGTGAGGATCGTAAGCCTTAATGGAGGCAACTCACAAAGGCCGGACGTAGGAGTGATCACTCAGCCCTGTGCACCTTGATCGCTAATCGCGTTGTGGTCTTCCAGTTTGTGGAATAGCCGTCCGAAGGTTTGGTCCAAGGATTCTTGTGTCTACTAAGAGGAAAGAAATATAGTTACTCGTGCACCTGCTGACGCCAAAGAGCCATTATCCGTAGATATTGGCCGATTTGTCGATGTCCTTGGATCCGAGTGAGTCGGTAGGAAGGACACAGCCAAATTGACCCAAAAGAGCACGGTTATACAGTTATAAGTAGCCTGTGAAAAAAAAAACAAAAAATACCATCTGTTAGAAGACCCCAACGTGAAGCCAATGATAAATTTTTATATATATATATATATATATATATATATATATATATATATACACGCGCGCACGCATACATGTTGATTGATAAATTTCTCCTATTTTTTTCAAATCAGTTAATAGAATCATTCGATCTGCAGTACAACTATGAGAAAATACAACACTCAGAAGTGAAGCGCATTTCTACTCGAGAACCCAAAGTTCTGAGTTAATCGAAAACCTCCGCTGAATATCAACTTGGATATACGTGAGTAATAATACAGCGTCATCTTTAATACAAATCCGCCGACACACTCCTTAATAACACATAGCATAGCAGAGATTGCTTAAGGTTTATACAGGCCAAGTCTCAAGGAAGTTGTGAAACACATTGCTGGTATTGTGGCATTGCTAGAAAGATGGCAATGAATTGGCTTTATTAATATGTCGACTTTAAAACTACTAACCGTATTTCTCACCTGTTTCAAAAATCTATTTTTTTGTTTACCATTAATGCAAACACATTTGACGAACAAATAAAAAAAATCGAAAGCCTATGAAATATTTTGTAAATCATTATTTCGCCATTTCTTCAAGCACTATACGATATATAATATAGTAGTTTAAAACTCATAGACATAGTAAAATAATTTGAACTGTCCCTTTTTGATTATACCGATGAATTCCAATGAATTGCAGAAACACAATAAAAATACTGCGATAAAAATGGAATCAATGAATGATAAGTTAATAATGATTAGTGAAAAGGTGTTAAAAGTAAAATTGTTAAAGATGGTAGCTATATTGATCCACATTAAAACCAAGGATCTACATCCACAACTAACCATCTACTTACCTAATTTATGACTAAGGTCTGATCGGTATACTTGTATCTTCATTGTGAGAGGATTACTTTAAGGAATTAATCAAGTGCATAGAGTACTTTTATCTCATTTGACGCCGATTCTATGCCTATGGAATGTTCTACTGAGGAATCTTTGTCTCCTACAGTAAGGTCCGAACAGACTAAAATTCATGGTTGTCTCAGCTTATATAACATGTAACGCCTTATTTATGCTTCTGAACTTATTAGTGACAAAACGTAGGGTGGTTATAGATTTTGATTTTTTTTTAAATCGGATTCTATAATGGATTTTACTAGAGATAAATTAGTAAAATATTTCTAATAAGAATCTTTACATTGGTCTTCATTATATTCTAGTATAATTTCGCTCAATTTATCAGTTCAAAAAAATTATTCAGATAAAGGATGAAACCCAAACCCATAAAGCATTTATTTTATTAAAAAAACTATTGTTTTCCGAAATTCTAACAATTTCGTAACCTGAGTACAGCCTGTCGCCTATAGCATAAAAATCATTAGCCACATCCAACTGAATTAACATTTAATAAAATTTGATAGTAATTAATAAACTTTTTTAAATACCAAATATAGAAAAATTTCCGTAGTT
Organism: Rhaphigaster nebulosa; assembly: GCA_948150685.1. Taxonomy (NCBI): domain Eukaryota; kingdom Metazoa; phylum Arthropoda; class Insecta; order Hemiptera; family Pentatomidae; genus Rhaphigaster; species Rhaphigaster nebulosa. The sequence continues at coordinate 48,049,546 of OX411310.1, read as the reverse complement.
TTGGTATAAATTACTTTTTGTGAAAAATAATTATAAAAAAAACACGTAGTAATAATTTGCAAATTAGAGAAAAGCAGTGAAAACTCTACATTTTACAGTATTTAAAAAAACAAACAACCTCCAACAGTTTGTCTATGTCATGCGAATGACGGCTAAAATATGGTGGAAAAACAATGGAACACAATCCAACGTTGTAACGAAATTGGGATTGTATCAGGTTACCTTGACAGAACTTCATTTGGACTTCATCTAGTTCTCTGTGACTAGAGAACTAGAAATGAATAAAAATAGACTCTTTTGGTTAATGGTAGCTTGTTACCAACTGAAATAGCAACAAAATACATTTGGATACGATTAAAACTTTTTTGTGTATACAGTGACTCACAAAAATATTCTTAATTTATTTTAAATTCTTCAAAATATAAAAATTTGGCCATTTTTGAAAGATTTTTTCTGAAATAGATATAGGTAGATAGAAGAAGAACTTTATTATGTGACTAAATCCCTTAAGAATAACAGAATAGAACACATAAAACAGAAACAATATCTGGCCATTAGATTACAAAATAAAGATCAATTAATGTTTACAATATTTTCAATAAAATAAAAAACAAACATATAAATTCTTGTCTTGAAAAGAATAATTAATGTGAGCAAAAAAAGAAAGAGAAAATTAAAAATACAAAAATAGTGGGCTGATTAGCAAAGTTAAAGCTAGTGCATTAAAAAGTATTATTCACTTTTGTTCTAGATGTTAGTTTAAAATTTAAATTTCGTAATTACAAAGCATCATTTTGGAAAGAAAAAAGGTGTTGGGAAAGGAGAGATTTGAATGAGGATAGAGAAAAAGCATGGCGGATATTAGAATGAAAGGAATTCCAGAGGGTAGAGGAGCGGATGAGAAAGGAATGTTGGAATGTATTCCAATGCAGTCCAGAAAAAAAAACTTTTAAAATAAAATATTTTTGTGAGTCACAGTAAATATAATAGAAATTTTTAAAAACAATATCATTAATGAAACTTCATGAATACGACCGATTTAATGAGTAATTTGGCACTTTACGGTATTTTAAGACGCTTATAATGTTAAATCACGATACAATATAACCTTGAAAATCAATGAAGATACTTTAAATAGGTATGATATATCTCTGTATCAATGGTAAAACCGACTATGCTTGTTATAAGGACCTCTCGAAGGACATCTATCCTCGCCAAAAATAGTATTATTTGTAGAGCGTTACAATCTATGTATACTTTCAAAAACAACGACGAAAAACTATTACTGATTTTTACACAGATAAAAATAAAAAAAATAACAAAACAGAGGAAATAAAATGAAATAGTAGAGTATAAAGATTTTATTTTATTTTTTTATTTTCTTATGTGAGTTTAAAAATATATTAAATATTTAATTAGTAAAGGGTAGTATTACTTCATCATTAATTCAGCTCACCTTAGCTATAAATCATTAAAGACAAGGAAGTTGAAGGCATTGAGATGTTATTTAATAAAATAATTTTGTTACAACTTCTTCGTCATCCTTCAGGGACTTCATATCCTTAAGCAAAGCGTATTTAAATTTAATTAATTAATAAATATAAGCGTGATAATGAGGCAGATAGGGAAACTGTTGTAGCTTTATATATATATATATATATATATATATATATATATATATATATATATATATATTCATGGTATTATATAGATATATAACCACAAAATAGTAAAATTTATGTAATGTGAAAATTTTAAAATATAAGAGAGATAATGAGGCAGACAGGGAAACTGTTGTAGCAACACATGTATATATATATATATATATATATATATATATATATATATATATATATATGTATATATATATATATATATATAGATATATATATTTATATAGATATATAACCATATAATTACCAATCTTAAAAATGTTAAAAAAACATTTGGCCATTGAACGGTGTTATCATTTTGCTAACAAAAACGTTACTAGAAACATTTCGGGGAAAACGCACCTTTACTGGCATCTTAATTTGAAATGAGTAGTTGTAACAAAGTTCTGGGAATTGTTGATAAATTTAAACATACATCCCTATGGACCATCATATAAACAATGGGTTATAATTTAAAAATTCATATTTTTGGATAAAGTATAAACCCTCGACACACGAACTGAGACGTCTACGGGAATTCAAGATTAATCCAACTGGAGGACGTGCCCAGACTGTCTTAGGATTCGTTGACACAAAACAGGACGGCGAAGACCTTACTCATCACAGCCATCTTGTCTTCTCTAGCTCCTTCATGGACACCCTATAGCGTGATATCTCGGATCTATACCATTCTCCTCAATGAAACCGATCTGTATGCCAGGGGCACGTAATGCGACGGCACTTGATACATGATGGAAGTCAATGAATTGAGTTGTTGATTCCTTTCTGTCAACGTCTAGAAATCAGTTGACATCCGCATGATGGTATAGAAGGATCAATCTAATTAGGGATTGATAAATTATTTGCCACTTCTATAATTTTGTTTTACTGAAAACTAGTTTCGAATGAATGTTATACATTCTAGTTCTAAAAACACACACAAATTCAAAAATAAGCAATACAAAATATAGTTTGATATAATTGTATAATAATACCGAACTTTATTTTGAATTGCTTATTAGTTTGTTTTTAGAACTGAAGATGAATGTATAACATTCGAAACTAGTTTTCAATAAAACAAAATTATAAAAGTGACAAATAATTTATCAATTCCTAACGTCTAGAAAGATTACATATGCACATCATTCAGAAACTCAATTTTTAGCTAATAATACACAAAATATATTAAAAAAAAAAACATTGATAAAGGATAATTTTTTCGCACGTTTCACATTGACTGACGACTAAGTAAATGAGAAGCACAGGAACAAAACAAGAAATCTCAAGTTTTCCAAATTTTCTGTAAACGACATAAAATCTCACTTTCTTATTTTCTCTGCTTTTTTTTATATCCTGTATAGCTAAAACACATACTTTTTCAGACTAGCATAGTTTCATACATTAATTTTGAAAAATATTTAATAAATTTAAGATATTTAAACGGAGATTGCATATTTTGACCCACGATATTGTTTAATTTGATCCTATAACGAATGGTTTTAGAATTTACTACAACGATATTGTAGGATTTGATCATGAATTTTTCATAAAATAACGAAAATAAGTCTTTTTTATTCATTGAAAGCTCTTTATTAAAACAAACAATAAAAAAATTTCATTGAACCAAAAATATTTACAAAATTAATGAAAAGAAAAAAGAATGAATGATAAGTTGGTCTATTACTAAAATTAGCCAATATAAAAACTATTAACATAAATGGAAAATATGTGATGTGGACAACACATAACTTCCATGTACGCCTATTAAACAATAAATCGGTGGCACAAAAAGTGATCCTTGGTTACTAGTTTCCGAAGATTACAGTATCTCAAAAACAATACTCGGCGTTTCAGTTATTATATGTCGTTTTCTTTCAGTAGGTAACCAGTTCCCAAGATATTTCTTCGTGTTCTGTGACAGCATTAGAACTGTCAATGTCACTATATCGGAAATCGACGGTTTCAACATTTTAAGCGGAAGAACCCACTTAACTTAAATCTTCTCGTCTCCTGCTGCAGACTTGTTCATCTCACAAATGAGGAGGAAAACCAGAAATTCACTCGTACTTTTATCAATTAAAACAAGTAATAAAAAATTTTAATTGGAGTGGAAAAAAATCGCGTTTATAATCTTTATTACCGAAACATATGATCTCGGTATTTAATTTCAATATAATTTTTGATGTAAATTTATTATGACCTTGAAGTAAAGTACTCTTAATATATTAAATTATTAAGTAAATTAAATTAAATTTACTTAATTAAATTATTAAGTAAATTAAATTTACTTAATTAAATTATTAAGTAAATTAAATTATAAAGTAAACTCTTAATATAGTAAATATATTTATATTGATATAAAAGTCCCATTTACCAAATTTAAGATGTTTTACATATTTTAATGAAAGTCTAATATAACCTTCAAGTAAAGTACCACTTCCGGTCTGCCAATGTTAACCAAAATTTATTGAATTATTTATATTAATGTGTAAGTCTTATAAACCTAATTTGAGAAATTTTGCATTATATTTTAATATATATTTTTTTTTATGAAAATCAATAATGACCTTTAAGTATTACTATACTCACTGTACTCCACTTCCGGCAATCATGTAGTGACCAAAAAGGGAGGCTCACAACTAGATTTTTCAGTAGTCCTAAATATAAAATTTTAACTTTTAACGGCTAACCGTTTTTGATTAATGCGGGATATGCACGTATGCACGAACTTACGTACAGACGTCACGACGAAACTAGTCAAAATGGATATTTCCGTTGAAATTTGAAAACCGAAAATTTCTGCAATTACAATACTTCCTTTACTTCGTACAAGGAAGTAAAAATGTAATATGCTTTTTATGCAAGCTGTAAAATTAATTGAATTAAAAATAATAATTAATTAATATTTTTTCACAAAAGAGAAAAAAAATAGATCCAACTTGTAATAAAAACCTGAAATATTGAACATTACTAAGTAGACCTAATTCTAATGAACTACTTTAACAAATAGTAGTTTAATAAAGTAATACTTTATAGTACTTTTTTTCATAAAAGAAGCCAATACTGCTGTCTCAAACACAGTAAGATTAGGAAGTACAAATGGAATAACTTTGCTCTTATATACCAGTGAATTAATGATGAGCCAGTAGCTTGCAAAATGTTTGGCTAAAAGATTTTCTAGATACCTGGTTTTTTAATTGTTTAAAGAAGTATTTTTATGAAAATTTATTAGGTCTGGATTAATCAACAGCAAGGTTCAACTAACTCGAGGAGATTGTTCGTAATTAATCCTAAACCTAATGATTATACTTATTTGGATCAAAATTGAAGGTTTTGATCAAAATAAACCACATCATTAAAAATATCGGGAAAAAAACGTTTTAAATAGCTATGTTACCTAGATTTCGTCAAGACGTGTAGATTGCTTGTTTTGATCCTACGCTACTCAAATCTACACTTAAGATATTGACAAGAACATAGCAGCATCTATTCGCGGGGTGGATTCTTATACCTCAAGTTATGCATGGATATTTCACATCCTGCACCTTTTTAGGTTTCTCATCGTGTTGATGGGAAGGTCAACTATAACGCTATACCGCGTATCTATGATAAGAAAAGTATAACATAAACATATTTACTTTACTGACAGATGGTAATGTTGTTGTGAAATACTAAAAAAAAAAAAATTGCATCTACAATTTAGGATAATTATAATTAATAACTAATAACTATAACATTTAATAACTATAACCTTTATAATAATAACCTATAAAACATTTTTCAATCTCATTTTTTCGAGGAATTTTCAAAAAACAGGTCACAATCATAATAAATGTTTCTATACGGCAATTTTACATTATTTTCACTGAAATAAGTTTCACTTTTCCACACTATTTTTTTTTCTTACCCTCCGATTTTATTCACAATATAATGTTTTCATACAATGATTTCACATGTATTTATATATACATGTATTGCATACTTGCTTCCACGGGTATGAAGGAGTCATCGCTACGACACCTATACAAGTTGGACACATTTTTGTTGGAAATTCAAAATTGATTTTTTTAAAAGATATTAAAAAAAAATAAAAATCGGTTTAGTAGTTTTCGCGCTTAGTGGTTACATACGAAAAACGGGCTGTCCTCTGATATAATGTTATGATGTAGAAGACTGAAGCAACAGAGTTCAGTGAAGTACAGGTCAATAATACTTTACAATTTATATAAGCATGTTTGATTTTATTTAATTTGGTAAATTATGGCATAGTAATGACTCGAAGGGATAGATTTTGGTTCATACTAATAAATAAATTATATAATAATATTTTATCTAATAAAATCAAATTAACAAAAGTAGGTCTTACTATGAATACATATTTCTCTTACTGATGCAATTTCTGAATTTTGTATAATGCATTACGTGAGGTTCGCCGAGCCACTCCCTTCAAAACGATTTTAGTACGACTGTATCTGTTTTGTTCATACTTTGTTCATATTCTTAAATTGCAGGAATAAAATTTCGTACAGTCTGTACATCAAAATAGCATATGCTATTGATAATTACAATGAATCTTATAATCTAATACTTAATTTGTCCATGATAAGGAAGAACTTGTGTTAATTTGCAGTTGGATGAAGGTATTTCGTAATAATTGGTAATTAAATTCTGGATATATGTAACCCTTCCTACTTCCAAATCATTTTTATTAATTAATTTGTTCAATATCGACGTTTCGGACATAAGTGAGTACCGGGGATCATCAAGAGATAATAAAGGCTAATGGAAATTTTATGAGAGTAATAATTATAAATGAGCACGTGAACAATTAGGTTTCACGAATATATTTGGAAAGTGCAAAGGGGAGAATAACTTTTAATCTTTTTAATTTTTTAATTAATCGATGATAATAAGGGCAAAAAATTCATGAAGAATTTACAAATGAAGAATGACAACAGATATTAAAATATTTTAAACCCGTCGATTAGAAAAGTGATGATCATTTCGTATTAATTTGGAATAATAGTCTTTATTCTTTAGTCTTTAGGAATAATGGTCTCTATTTTAGTAAATAATAATTTCCTAAAGTTTTATCATATATTGAGTAGATTGTTTTTCGTTCCAGATCATCCACAAATCTTAAAAACAATAAATTATTTTTTAAATCTAAGATTATTTGCTGTCCTTTCAATTAAGTCAGCTAATGATAGAAAAGTGGAAAAATAGAGACCTGGTAAATCGAATTCAAATAATACAATAGGTCTGATAAATAGTAAAAATCTTTTTGTCGTTTACCTAAGGAGATGAATGGACAACTTTTCTGAGAAAATTTAAAAGAAAGCTACAAAAAAAATATATAATAAAAAGCTGTAAGCTGACTTCTTCAAGCTACACAGCAAAGAAGGAGGGATGGAATCAACACGTGAATGGAAACAAGTTATTAAATAGTTACAGAATCCCAAACTCAACGCTAGAAGATCAGCCGCTATTCAGGGCTTCGTGCTGATAAAAGAAGTCTGCAAGGAATAACCGGCCCTGAATAACAAAACTTTATTAACTTCCTCAGGAGAAAATACAATTTGTCTTTCTTTTTTTTTTTTTAATCCGATATTGATCAAGGAAAAATAGCAGATATCTGAATCTTTCTTAGGGAACTTTTTTTTTAAATCCAAAGGATTAGAAGTTTATTATTTTAACAAACGAAAACTAAGTTAAAAGATTTATTTAGCTATATTTTTTATGCTAAATTATAATTGTAAAATGTAGTCCAAACTGGGAGGATAAGCATATAGGATGCTTAATAATATTTAGAGATAGGAAGTCATAGGTAATTTCTGATTTGAAAATTAAAATATATTATTCAAAGAGATTCCTTAACCAGCACCTATTCAACCTGAATGTCGAAGATGAATTTTATACAAGGCCATTGTCAGTGTTCCTCCTGTTTGACATCTTTCAAGGAGGAGACAGTAGTGTAAGGACTAGAATAAAGAAATATTACAATAAATGATGAATTCCTGCACCATGAAATTAATAGATTATGTAGGAATATAATCATTAATATTTTGATGGTATACGTAATATAAAGACTGTATATAACTAAAATGCATCTAACAATTAGCAGATAAAGCAACGAATATATATATATATATATATATATATATATATATATATATATATATATATATATATATATATATATATATATGTATGTATAAACTTAAATGCCCAATCATTAAGAACTAAAAGAATCTTTTAATAATAAATAAAAATCCATACATAAATACACTGATTATCTTCATTTAGGGTTGGGATTTTAACAAAGTGAACTCGGATCTGGGAGAGGAGGTGGAGGGTCATGTACTCTATAGTGGAAGAAGATCCATTGGACAATGAATAAGCATTAAATATGGCATTCACATTGCTCCAGCCCCGAGGAAGGTACAATACATATATAGTGATACATATCAGTGGAAGATATCTGTTATATGTATACAGGAGCGTTGTTCAGCTTTAAATTAGTCGCCAATGGCTGGTGGATCTCGAAGAGTCCAATGACTTGACAACCTTCATGTCTCCCTTCGGTAGGTTCAGGTTCTTGCGTCCCCCGTTCGAGATAAGTTATGCACCCGAATACTATCAAAAGAAAATATCATGTCTGCCTGAAGCCAAGACCATGACTGATGCCTAAAAGAAGTTCTGGAGAATTTGCAAAAGGAGGATATAACCCTGAACAAGGATAAGTCAATCGTCTGCCAGCGTTCAATTAGGTTTCTGGGAAACATGGTTTCCTCAAAAAAACTCACAAGGGCTATCTCGGTGTCACGAAATTTAACACCAAACCCGCCAATCCATTTGATGGCCCAATATTACAGCAGAAATTTGATAACTGCGATAACAGGAATGCATCAAGACTTTAAGAGGTGGCTGATAACCGGAGACGAGGATTAGATTCCGGATTTGGAAACAGCTCCAAGGAAAGCCGAGGAGCCTAGATCAAACTGGGTTCAACCAGAGGGTAGTGCCATAACACTGAGGAGGAAGAACCGAAATAGTCTAGTTGTAGCTGAAAGTAAATTTATTCCAACTTCTCCAAGTAGCAACCAGCAAAAGGGAAATGCTGCTCCAGAATCTCAAGACTTGTTTGCGAATGGAGACAGACTCAAATCATCTGAGAAAGCCCCACAGCAAACTATGCCATCTATCTCATCACTATCACTAAGACCATCAAGCCCTCAGCAGCAAAAGTCGGTAGCGTTCTGGCTGTCGATGAAGAAGGACCTATGTCTGGCCGTTCCGTGGGATTATCCCCACCCATTGTAGTTTTACTTAGAGCTCAGTCTGCTCCTGGACACCGGTGAGGTAAGGCGCGTTTTTTAACTTGTCTGTGGTTATCGGTGTGCTGACGCGAGTGAGTACGCGTGGGTGATTCCCGAGGGACACTAAGTGGCGAATCGGGACGCCTGGAGGACAGGAGGGTCAAAAAAATTTATAAGTTTTTTCACCCGTTATAGGGTTTATTTTGGTTTTTGTGTTTTTATTTGACTTTTGGTGAGCGCTGGACAGGAGGTCATTTGACCGAAATTAGTTATAAGTTAGACTAAGTGCGGAAAGGTGAAAACCACGCGCGGAAAGCACACAGTTAAAAACCTTTTTTTGAAACCCCAATTTTACGTAATTTATTACGTAAATGGGGGATTCTGAAACCCCGGTCGAGGGACCGAAAAATACTGAGATTTTGGTGATGGATCAGAAAGAAGAGCCACCAAAACCTCAAAGGGTGGTCAAAATGGCAGCTAACATGGACCCCGAGAACAAAATGGCGGCGGTGAAATCCACAAATTCTCATGGTGGCGTGGCCAGGACCTACACCTCGACGGACGTGGAGTCCTATAAGGATACGGACGAGGAGACGGGGGCCGAGGAGAACCAGGGTCCAAAGGTTACCCCTCAGAACCTGAGAAGATCCAAAAGGGCCAGAAACGAAACCCCCCCCATCGCGAGAGGAAGATGAGGATAGACCTTCCTCGAAGGCATATAAAGCAGCGGAGGGTATGAGGGAATACCTCCGCAAAAGGACTAAGTGTACCCTAGATCAGCAGGCCTACTTGAACGGGAGGGTCACAGAGATGAGAGACATGATCGTGGCCCTCGAAGAGAAGTGGAGAGGAGTTCCCCAGCTCGTGAAACACGTGGTTAGAGAGGCTTTAGCCACGGATTATCTCCACGAGGTCATAGCCCTTAAGGTTTCGGCGGTAGTTGCCCCGATGGTGGCAAACTCTATAAGTGAAGCCGTCGGAGCCACTTATGACGAAGAAATGAAGAAGTGGGTCTCCCCAACTGTGCACAGGGTCGACAGGATTATCGACACCCTAAAGCTGTCAAAGGAGGAGACCCAAATTTTGAAGCACACAGCCCAGACCCGGGCAGAAGAGAGGAAGGGGAAAGGGAAGGAGCCTGGAAGATTGACGGGGCCATCTATGAAGCAGGTACATTCTCCTAAGGCCCAGAAAGAAGAGAAGGAAATGGTTAGACGAGTGACTTTGGTCACCGAAACAACCGAAGAGGAAGAGGAGAAACCGTGGACAGAGGCGAAGAAGAAGAAGAGAAGGCCGAGATCCAGGGTTAGGGCCGAAGAGGACAGGGAGAGGAAGGAGAAAGTTCCCAGAAGGAAGACATTTGCGGATGTTCTGGGAAAAGTGGCCCTAAAGTCGGTCCCCAAACCCCATGAGGAAATAGTCACCTACATCACGGTGAAGGGGAAGGGGACCGATGGTAACTGGTCCCCCAGCAGGATCTATGAACAGCTGCCGACAAAGGAGGAGCTTCAGGCCTTAGGGGCCACAGCAAAAATTGAAAAAGTTACCAGGTCTGGTGCCGTCCTGGTAAGGACGGAAGGGGCCGACCAGGCCAGAAAAATCTTAACTTGGGGCAAAATGGCGGAAAAGGGGCTCGAGGTAAGCCTTGCCAAGACTAGGTGGCCCCGAATAGAGGTCAGAAAGGTTCCCAAACACTGGGAGGAAGGGACCCTGGAGAGATACCTGTGGGGAAAGATCCCACAGGTTAAGTGTGAGGAGAAAGAAAGGAGGGGGTGGATGAGACCCTGTTTCTCCACCCCAGTGAGAAGTGGACTCACGAGGAGTTGGGTGATGGAGACCCACCCATCCATTAGGCTGGCATTAATGGAGCTGACGGAGAAGGACGTCAGCGGAGGATGGTGGAGCCTCTCCATGAGAGACTACCTCGACCCCCCGCTCTGCCTAAAGTGTCAAGACTATGGCCACCCTGCGAAGTCCTGCAGCAAGGAGATTGCGTGCAGATGGTACACGGGTACCGGGCACAAGGCAAGTGAGTGCCCGGGGAGGACCAGAGGAGCCGCCCCTTGCTGCAGGAACTGCAAAGCGAAGGGCAGAGAGGGGAAGGACCTCCAGCATTGTGCGGGCAGCAGGGAGTGCCCGATACACCTGGAGATGATGGAGGGGCTGGCGAAGAGGACCCGGCATGCGTAGGCTGCAGATCCTGCAGGTCAACATGGGCCGAAGACGAATGGTCGCGGATGAGTTACGTACTCTCGCCCGGAACGTTGACATCATGGCGATCCAAGAGCCATGTTGTCGGAAGAATGTGGTCGTTGGATTTGGTGTAGCGTCGAGGGTGGTCGCTATGAGCAGTGGAGAGAGGAGGCCCAGAGCGGCAATAGTGATTGTAAACCCTGCCCTCGACGTGATGGAACTGAAGAACTTCACCACGGCAGATCAGGCGGCATGCTATGTAAGATGGGGCGGCATCACGTTCGCATTTGTGTCCACGTACATGCCGCCGAGACCGGCTAACGTCGAGGATAGTCTAGCTGCCGTGGAGGCTGTCGCGCAAAGGTATAGAAACGCGATAGTCTGTTCCGACACCAATTCGTGGAGCACGGCCTGGGGTTCAGTGCGCACAGACGCCAGAGGGAGAGCAGTAGAAGAGAGCCTGGCGAGGTGTCAGCTCGTGATCGTTAACGAGCCCTCTGGCCCCACATTTGTTGGAGCGAGGGGTCAGAGCTGGATAGACGTGACACTCGCCACGGCTACAATGGCGCGGCGCATTGCGGACTGGACCCTACGGTCTGACACGAGCTCCGACCACCGGGTCATTGCCTTCAGTGTAGTGCAGGAGGAAGGCGAGAACGCCCTAGAAGTGGAAAAGGGCTTCGTGACCCGATCGGCGGACTGGAGGGCCTTCTCCAGTGAACTGGAGAGTGTACTCGCGGATAGAGACTGGGAGGAGATGGTGCCGATGGAGGTGGAGTTAGGTATTGACCATAGGGTGGCAATGCTGACGGGCGCCATCACGGAAGCGGCGAGTGCATCCCTCCGACGCCGAAGGGCGAGAGTACGTCCGGTCCCATGGTGGACGCCGGCCCTGACCCAAGTGAAGAGGGAGTATTACAGGGCTAGGCGTAGGTACCAGGAGTGCAGAGACGACGAGTTGAGACCTGCACTCCGCGAAGAGACTAAGCGTAGGTATAGACTGTACCGAAACGGTGTGCGTCACCAGAAGAAAAGGTCCTGGGACGAGTTCATCGTTAAAGAGACGGAGAAGAACCCCTGGGGAATACCGTACAGGGTGGCACTGGGCAAGGTGAAGCCTATCACGATGATGGCTTCCCTTAGAGTAGGAGGAGCCCAGGCAACCACCCTGGAGGAAGCGGCATCGATGTACGTAGATTTCACATACCCCAGGGATGACCCGTCCCAGGACAGCGAGATAGACGCCATGGTGAGACGCACCACGGTATACCCACCAGGTACCGACCTATGCCCACCATGGGACATATGGGACTTTCGTCTGGCCGTGGAAAAGCAGAGGATCGGGAGAGCTCCGGGACTGGACGGAATAGACGCTGCGGTCCTCAGGAATAGTGCCCCGTACGTTGAGGAGGAGCTCCTCCAGATATTCAATGATTGTTTGGAGAGGGGTCACTTTCCAAGCAAGTGGAGGACCGCAGACTTGAGACTGCTCTACAAGGGAGGAGGGAAGGACAAAGCATCGCCTAAGGCGTACAGGCCGATATGCCTCCTCCCTGTCGTCAGCAAAGTCCTGGAGCAACTGATCGTCACGCGTCTTCGACCGATCCTCAGTGCAGCTAGTCATCCACGGCAATTCGGCTCGACCCGTGGCAAGGGAACCACCGATGCGCTGCTGAGAGTGCGTAGGGACGTGGAGGAGAGAGCGGAGAAATATGTCATGTTGGTGCTCTTCGACATATCCTCCGCCTTCGACAGTGTATGGTGGCCCTACGTGCTCCAGCGGCTGCAGGAGTTCGACACCCCCAGCAATTTGTACTCCCTCGTTAGTAGTTACCTCAGTAACAGGAGCGTAAACATTAGAGGTAGCTACTACGAGGTAGAGCGGAGGATAGAGAGAGGCTGTCCGCAGGGCTCTGTCCTGGGTCCGGCCCTGTGGAAGCTTGTCTTCGACCAGCTGCTGGGGGAATTGGAGGAGAGAGGGTTCCTTGCCACGGCCTACGTCGACGACCTGGCGGTCATAGTGGCCGAGGATAGCAGAGCCAGACTGAAAACACAAGCAGAGAGGAGCGCCAGTCTCGTGTCGGAATGGTGCGTGAGGAGGAAGCTGAGCATGGCCGCAGCCAAGACCCAAGCCATGCTCGTAAGAGGCTCCACAGACAGGGCTCACCCTATCATATTGGAGATAGATGGCCAGAGAGTGAGGATGGGTGAGGAGGTGACGTATTTAGGTGTGAAGATGAGGAGAAGATTCGACGTCACCCCTCACCTAGACTACCTGAAGGATAGGGTGACCCGGTCTATAAATGGCTTGTACAGGATTGGGGGTGCGTTCTGGGGCATCAGATACCCAGCTACAATGACCATTTACAAGGGCGTGGTCATGGGTATCTTGAGGTACGCATCCCCAGCATGGAGCCAACACCTCACGCAGTTGCAGAGGAAGAGACTGGCGACGATCCAGAGACTGGCTCTGCTTAGGGTCACTAAGACATACAGAACGGTGTCGCATGAGGCGGTGCAGGTGCTAGCCGGAGCGATGCCCCTAGACCTCGTCCTCAAGGAGGACAGAATAAAGTATAATGTGAAGAGGTAGGGGCTCGACGCGCTACCGGAGGGACTCCGTACCAGAATCGGCGAGAACCCCAACCAATGGAAGAAAATATTGAGGGAGGATACCATCGAGGAGTGGAATGGACGGTGGGTAGGGAGTCAGAAGGGAGCTACCCTAAGGAAGTTCTTCCCCACCGTCCAAGAAAGGCTGAAGGCAAGATGGGTCCTCCCTGATTACTGGGTCTCGCAGATGCTGACAGGGCATGGAGGTTTCCGGGGGAAACTACAGAAACATGGAAAGGACATAGACCCCCGGTGCCCCACCTGTGGAGTCCCTGAGACTGCAGAGCACGTGATCGTGTCCTGCACCGCAGTAGAAGGACACCGAGCCAGGTTGTCGAGAAGTACCGGGATCTTCGCCCTCGCCGAGTCGGACTTCCCCCGTCTGATGGAGGAACAGGTGTACCCCTTCTGCAAGGACTTCGTGTACGGGTGGAAGGAGGTTGTGGGTCCTGAGCACTTTACCTTGGGAAGGGCCAGACCACCCGACTTCGGCGAGCCTCATGATGGTTGATGCACCCTGGAGGAGATGGGATCCGGACGGATGCATTGGACCGGGAAGGCTGGAACAGCTTCCGGACGGATGCAGCTTGAGACAGAATCCGGACGGATGCAGTGGACCAGGAGGGCTGGACTGGTATCCGGGCGGATCCGGACAGATGGAGAGCGCCAGGATGGCTAGCCACGCCGCCCGGCAGAGGATAAGGTGCAGCCCTAAGGTACGCAACCGCGCACCGGGCTGCTCCACAGTAGCGGATGATAAGGTGCAGCCCTAAGGTGTGCACGCGCACCGGGCTGCACCATAGTAGCAGGATTCATTGTCCCCATAAATAAATGTAAAATAAGATATTAAATAAATGAGCAGTTTATTGGTGGTAGTGGCATACGCTTACTCCAGCGTAATACCCCACTGCCGCCACGACCCCGTATGACCGAAAGGTCGGGAAGGGGGAATAAAAAAAAAAAAAAAAAAAAAAAAAAAAGCAGCAAAAGTCAATCATCTCTACCAAAACAACATGTGCAAGAAGTCCTATCAACTATGGACCACAGCAACCTAAGGCAACTATTACCAGATCTGGAAGACACGCCGTGGCTCCGAAGCGAATCAATTATTAGACGAGCTGTTGAGTGTGTTTCTCTACCTTTCGAAGGGGGGTGTTCAGCATGACAATATACGTGGACAACACAACTTAGAAAACTTAGCTTTAGCGTTACCGTATCAATAAAGGGTAGGTTATGTACAACTCGTCAGGTTTGTAATGAAATTATTTATGCAAGTCATTTAAGATTTATTTGTTGGCAAACAAAGGTATATGTTTGAACACATAGAGAAATTAATGACGTTTTTATATGCACCATTTAACAATGGAACAAGTGGTCTTCTTTGGGAGTAATTGGAGTTTAGGCTAGGAATGAAATTCTAGAGGAAATATAGGCGAAGTTAAAGGCTACAAATGCTTGCTATTTATCAGTCGCAAAACTTCTTAGCTCGTTCCTCCTGCAGAAAAACTTAAAACTTCGAATTTATTAAACGATTATCCTTTTTACTATTTTCCTAATTTGGCTGTTAACATTATAGGAAGAAAACCGTCTTCGTGAATAAGGGTTGGGGATAGAATATTTGCTCCTAGGAAGGATGAGTCCACTGGAGAATTTAGGAGGCTACACAACGTGGAATAGGCATGTATTTGTCGTAGCGGCCTCTAATCTTCTAAGCCTTTTATTATAATTTTTTCCCTATTCATTTAGACTATTAAATGACCTGAAAACATGTATCATCATTTAACATTTATCAAATCCTATATACATCCTGTAACAGTTAATAAATGTAAATTAAATTACGATTAATTAAAGTTACGGAAAAAAATAATTTTTAAAGACTTAAATCTCAATGATAAGCATGTTATAATTTATTCAGGCAGCGGTAGCCTTTTCTTCTACGAAAATACCGCCATCAGAAGGTACCCAATAGGATGAGGCAGTCTGTCTATTCTTATTTACAGAAGCCGAATAGAATTATTATCGTGCTAGAAATGTCAAAGCCGTATTTCCTAAGTCATTTCTAACCAGACGATTAGTCAATCAGATGTCGGATTAGGGTTGGAAAGAGCGCATTTCATATAATTCACCCCAAAATGCGGCATTGTATCAGGCGAATGAAGAAGAAGGGATAAAAGTCAGCATGTCAAAGGAGAGACTTAGGAGTATACAGCGGGAAGGCGGGGCTAGAACATCAGATAAACCATAGGACTGACAGCGCAACAGGGATCAGGGCTCAGCGCTCTACCTGTCGGCAAGCTAAATGGAGTTTGTCTTGGATCTGTCTCCGTCCTGGGTAAAGTTAAAATATTTGTTCAGAGATTTATTCAGCTAAATTCAGGATAGTCTTGATGTATATTCAGTAAACAGTTTAGGAAAGGCCATACTCCTTTTCACTAAAATCACGAGAAACACAAAATGTAAAAATATGTTCCTACGTTATATACACATATGAACAAACTCCAAATCTTAGCTTAATTTTTTCATAAATATTCTTTAGGTAGAAGATTAGTTTCTAATAATTAATAAATTATTTATTTATAATTTATTATTAAATGCTTAATAAACTACAACAAAGTTTCGTTCCATGGTATGATGATTGACAATATTTTAAAATTAGAGATTAAACATGGATATTGGGTTAAAGAGCAAATAAATAAAGAGTTTTTAAAAAAAAATACTTTTTTAATAATAATCAAGTCTAAAACCAATAACAGTAACAAAAAATAACGACTATTTGCTTATAATAACAGAAAATAATAAACATGAAGAATTATTAAAATAACTAAAAAGCTAAAACATAAGAATTAAATTTACAACAGAGATAAAACTCGAAAGTAGATTAAGATACCCAGATGGATATAATTTTTGAAGGAAATAAATTTTCAGCAAAAGCACAAAAAAAAAAAAAATAACAACAGAGATAATTGATCACTCTAATAATCAGAAGTATCAAATTAAAAATATAGCAAAAAATATTATACATAAGTCAATATTTCTAACAGATGATAAATATCTAAAGGATACAAAGAATAAGATATACAAAATAACAAAAAATAATTGTTATCTGAACAGGCTGATTAATCAGATATGGCATTCAAGTATGGCTAAACTCAACTAAAACCCACATAAATAAACCGAAAGGAAGAAGTGTGTAGAACAAACATAATAAAAGCAAGAATAAAGGAAAAAAGTACTTCACACAAACCAAACAATTTTAATTTCCATAAGCTAAAAACATATTTGGATTGACTAATAGCATTAAAGAGGTTTAATTAATTAATAAACAGATTTATAATTAATAAACAGGCCTATTGGATGAAAGAACAAGTAAATAAAGGGTTTAAAAAAAATTAATATATTGATAATTATCGGTATAATAAAGATTAAACTAATAATAGTAACCAATTTGAAATGAGGATTATGCAATAGTAACATATTAGTTAGATATATAACAAACAAAATGTATAGAATGAAAGAAATGGACGGACAAAATATAATACATTAAATCAAATGTGAACAATGTGATGAAAATACTTCAGAGAAAGATCTTGGAACTTAAGAACGAGAACAGAAATATATAGACCAAGTGTCAACAACCCTAAAAATATAAACCAATCAGCATTGGCAAGGACATGCTGTCCAATATTGGGGGAGGGAGCCCTACATGCCATATGACCGGGAAACCCCTTTCTTGTATATTTAAAAATAAAGAGTTATTAATACCCGTGAAGGTGAGATAAGAAGTACGCCATCTCATGTTAATATAAATTTTATTAAGTAATAAATTATATCCCAGAAGGGGCAATTAACGTTAATATGATTTAATTAACTTAATTTATTCTATTGATTAACAGAGGATTTGGGGATCAGGTCTCATAGTATACTCGAAAGAGTGTCTTATCTGAATAGACGTCGCCTTAGAGGTCCCGTGACATGCTTCTGTGCCGTGCCGTCTCCGTCCTGGGTAGCGAAGCTCAGGAGCTGATTATAGCGAAAGCTATGCTTCAGATGTAGCGAGAGCTATGGATAATCACGGTGTAATGCTCCTGTCTCCCGTGGCAGCTGTCTTGCAAGGAGGGGGGAAGGGAAGCCCCTCGAAGAGATAAGCAATGGTGAGGTGGGACTTAATCCTTGCCTCTAGAGCGAAGAGGCGTCTAGATGTCACGTCTTCAACGTTGTGCGGCCACAGTCGCTGTAGGGATTGATAAATGTGAGACCTGGGGCTCCCAAAATATGTGTAACAAAAAAAAGAACCAGATAATTGAGTCAGGTGAAGAAATCGGAGGCTCTAAATCCGACACATGCCATAGTAAATAACAGTTAACAAAAATATTATAAACGCAGTAAACTATAAAACATATGAGGGAAGTATCGGTTTGCAGTATGCGGAATTAATCAATAAAACTAACACTAAAGTGTAAAATGAACAAAATCATTTTAAAATACAGAACAAAACAAAAAGTAGTACAGCATATAATCCATTGTTACACAGTGAGAGAAATAAAATTAAATAAGACAAGAGGCAGTAGTTTACAGTCTGTGAATTAGGAAACATCGAGTCTGTGAATAAAACCAAAAAAAGAAACAATGCATTAAAATAAATATATTTTTTTATAAATACCAATTACTAATCAGCATGTCAATAATATTTATTGAATGTAAAAAGTATTAGTTAAAAATAGTTTCTACAAAAAAAGGAAATTTGTTGGTTACTTTTCAAAACCAAGTGAGGAATTTAAAGAAATCGTGTAGAAAAATAAAGAAATCTTTAAAAAAAAAGAAATAGAATTAAAATTAGTAAATATCTTATATTTTAAATATAAGATATAAAATAGATGAAAGCTGTTAATGTAATGATGATAACAGGAGTTAATGCTTTTTCAATATTGTATATTAAAGGAACAAGAAGGCATGATGGACGAAGTGCCACAAACGTCGAAAAAAGATGTGAAATTTAAGAAACATGGAGGAAGATGAGTTCATTTATTTCCAGAAACTATGCCCTCTGTAATAGTAATCGTAGTATCCTCCCTCATATTTCCCCACTTTGACTATGGCTGTGTGGTGTAAGGTGGCCTCACGGTAAGTCTAGGGGATAGATCGAAGAGAATTATGAACAGCTTTGTAAGGTCTGTTGAAGATACTCCGAGACTTCCCCCCGTTTCACGTCGCTACCCCCAGTTAGGATGGCTCTTCCCCTCCTTCCGTTGACAGTATTTCCTAGGCAAATTCCTTTACCAACTAATTACCAACCAGTGCCCTTCCTATGTCTACAATCTCCTCCAATTCAAGTCCTCTATCCATTCCCAGTCCACAAGATTTCGCCTTCTGATCTTTATACACCTTTTCATAGTTCTGCATCGTTCCAACATTCCTTTGTTGCCCGTTCCGCTACTTTCTGAAGTTCTCTCTCCTAAAATCCGACATGCCCCTTCCTTAGCCACTTTTAAAACCCTCCTTTTCCAATTCCTGCTCACAATCCCAGTCGGAAGCTGGCTAACAATAGCATTAAACTGAAATGTGCCGGTTTTCAGGATGTGCATTTTATGTATATTTCAGTTCATTGTTCATGTAGTTCGTTGTTTGATTTGTAAATATAAAGGATTCTTTTTTATTTTATTTATGAATTATTTTCTCTACAATGACACAATTAGATTCTTAAGAAATTCAAAGATGCTGTCTATGTTGTAAATTTTGTAGAAATATTTTTTAGATATTATATATTGATTCTCTTTATTTATTAATATTTTCCATATGCTTGTCTTATACATTTTTTTATATATCATCTTACAATGTAAATTTATATATAAAAAAAAATATATATGTATATATTTTTCTCACTATGAGATGTAAATAATTACTTTAATGATAAAGTTTTGTCAAACGGGTGAATGTTATTTTCTTTTCTCACTCTTTTTTATTGGTACTAGTTCATATTGCTTGACAAAAATTCTTTTTTTTTTCTTTTAGTATTTATGATGCTACTTTTTTTATTTCAATATGTAAGCCAGAAGTGATTATTTTTTATTTGTACAACATAGTTATTCTTAAGGAATTTCGTCCCAGAATAAAATTTAAAATTAGAATAATATATAAAATTATATAGTATATACATATATATATATATATATATATATATATATATATATATATATATATATATATATATATATAAACCCATCGAAAACAAAAGAAAAAAGTAAGTTATAATATAATATATTAATATTTATTTATAAAACTTAACAGGTCGTGACCATAATATGTCTGTATTTTGAATTTTCGGGTGAAACTCAACACTCGCCCGAGGTATTTTTATTGTATTATTGTAGATTTTTCGAGGTATTTTTCAATTTTTATTAAGATATAAAAATCAGGTAATAAAATTATGTGTTACGAAAAAAATCAACTAAATTGAACTAACTTTTTAACAATAAAATAAATCCTAATACATTCAACAGTTCCCGATGTGAAACAGACGTTTAAATTTATTACTCCAGAAGCCGGTGGGTCGCCTTGGACAATAAAATCCCGACCTTAGGGCGGGTATATTTGACGACAGGTTCACCTACGCCTCGCTGAGCTTGACGATTCGCCTCGACGAGAAGAAAGACTGCAGCCTCCTGTAGAAAAGAAAATGGAATAGATTTTTTTTTTCTTTGCGCCGTTTGGATCGGTACTGGAAACCGGACTGAGAGACCTCATTCGAGAGGAGGGAGAATTCCCTTTGTTTTGGCTCCCTCTGAAATATATATCTTTCGCAACCCTCCTACCCTCCTACTCTTAGATGAAGATCAGAACTTTTCAAGATATCGTTATCGTTCTATAGAAACTTTAAACAAGTATCTTTTTTCTGAAAAAAAAATTAGATGTCGTTAGACATGATTTATTTTTAGAAAAAAAAAAAACAATGTATAGCTCACACAGGATGTTCAACCCTAGGGTCGAGTTTCAACTAAAAATAAATGAGTAACTACTTCATCTCGTGTTCAATAACGTCATATTTTATTTATGGGTACATTTATTTATATTATTATATTGAATAGTTAAGGTTTTCAGAAAATAAATAAATTACTCCATCACCCGCTATCCACACATAGCTAACCACTTACTCCTTGATATTTTGGCTAGCGAGTGGTATAATTGACTTTTGAATGCAGGTAGATCTAACAAGTTTTAAATACATGGCAAAATTTTTAGAGAAAATTATGAATTACATAAGTCTATCGAAAAAATATTTAGTTTTAAATATAGATTGGAGATATCGTAATCAAGGAGAAGAAGATCGTTGGAAGGGCATTCAAGAAAGAAAAACCCAGTAAGTATAATATTGATTTTATGTGATTATGATGTACCCACGTGATTTTCTTGAGAATCCTGAAAAGACACGCTGATAAACCCTTCAACTTAGGCCGAAGCGTATTATATCATCTTGTTAAAGATTTTTATTACTTAACCCACCATTTCCTATCTATCTATCTGTCCACCGCAGCCCAACACTCTTTGAACTATATTATCTCACCATCTTGTAAGGGTCCTTCTTCTTCTGTTACAATCCCTTCGGATCTATTTTGTTACAATTTCGCACCATGCTCCGACACAACGTCTAACAAGATGATCAGCCTAGCGGCATTTTTCTATTACTGATTCCGTCGTTAATTTTGTTTGTTGAGAGGCTACTACTAATACTAGGCACAGTAAGTAATTGAGTATGCAAAATCTGAGATCCTCATTTTGTCAATGGATATTAGCTGAGAATAGCTCAAAGATTAATAATCCGGATGTTACCGGTCGATATTTGGTCCATTTTGTTGTTATTCCCCCTTCTATTAGAGTAGCCCACTGAAATCAGACTATGGAGTGCTAATTAATTCAAACCATTGATTGATAGATATCATAATTAAATTCTGGCTTTATAGGACAGTAATTTCCTTAACAAAAATTAGTGATTTTGAGGTCACCCTTATTAAAACTACAAGTTTTATGCATGTATTTATGCATAGGAATGAGCAAATTAAAAAAATAAGCGTGCTTTAAAAAATTTGGAATTTTTCATTTGGAGTAACCTTTTTCGAGTTACAGGCGTGGTTATTAATTTTTAAGATATTCTCAGCTAATACCCATTGTCAAAATGCGGCCCTCGGTTTTTGCATACTACTTCCAGCGCCTGATCTACACACGCAAAGTGAATTCCTATCTTAACCATTTTTTTTATAAATTATTTTCCTCAGTTTTAAAGGTCAGAAAAGAAACATCCTGTACCACTACAACCCATGAAGGGTCTTGAGTTCATTACTTGGTTAGGGCCGTACTGTTTCTAGGCCAACGGTTGTGCAAGGAGGTGATTAGCCGAGACCACGCTAAACCGCCAGGTTTTCCCCCAATTAAGGGTGCCCACTTTACAGAGGCTGGGTGATCCCCAGTAGGGTCTCCCGATCCCACAGGATCGATACGCGGCTGATAACCGAATAAATAATTATTTGTTCGAACCCGAGACCGGGAGCATTGCAACACAGTGCCTTACCACTGAGCTACTCCGCTCTCTGATTTTAAAGTTAAGTGAATGTAAATAATTTATGTGAGATAAAACGCTTTCAGATGAAGGAAGAATAATACATAAACATCTGATCAAACCCGAACTATAAAGTCAGACCAGCGATAGTATTTGTAGAAGAAAAAGGTGTGAAAAGCTAACTGGAGGAGAGGCCGTTAAGGAAGTGGAAGAAAAGAAACTGTCTAAGTTGTTAGGAGGTGGAAGAGCCAAGAGGATGGGAAGAGAGCTAATGGCCAAACTAGGGTCAAATCATTGCCTCGCTTGGGCCTTCTTCACAGTTTCGAGGTCCCTTAAGTCACTTTGCCCCTTCTATATTTAGTTATCAGGTATCGAAGGGAATAGAGTGAAAACTAAGAGTAAAGGGAGGATATATTAAGGAAGGAAGCAATTGGAAATGCATTAGCAGCTGAAATTTAAGCGACTCCCCTCGTCGACTGACAAATGGACTGCTCAAGGTGACCACCGCCGATTTTTGGGTGATTCTACATTGAAAAAAATCTACTCGTTTCTAACCGTTTTGTTTAATAGACCATAGGAGCTGAGAAAAAAAACATCCTAATAATACTTTATTTTATATCTCGATTTTTAAAAAGGATATCAACATGGTCTTTCCAGAAAAATATCTGTTTTTCAGAGTAAATTAAAGGAAAAATATAAACATTAAAAAAAAATTATTTTTGGTCACATATATTTTTTTAAATTGTTAAGTACTAACTAAAATATTTTTTCACACCGAAAATAATAGTAGATTTTGATTCAACACACCAAAAAACTTTAAAAAAGTTCAAAATATCATAAAAAAAAATACAGTTCTGAGGGTTCTCAACATTTTTGAGCCACAAAATTACGTTCCGAATTGAGGATTTGTTTCCCGTCTTCCTTAAAGCACCTAATCTGCTTTAAAGTGGATAAAGGTGATTTGAATTCAGTATTATCAGACCTCGAATAATGTTACTTATTACTTCCTTCTATAAACTTAAATTATAAACTAATTATAGTTTTCGTATCTTTCAATTTTTAAAGAGTTTTTGCACAGATTAATTATTTTTTAATCGTAATTTGTTTATTGATAATTTTAGTTTTTAATACTAAGAAGTATTCATTTTTCTTTGCCAAAAAGATTAAAATATCGTTCGTTTTATTTTGGATAACGAACAATATAAAATTATTTGTTCAGTACTTACTTTAAAATTTAGCGTCGATAGAAAACAAGTTTTTATTTTTATATTCGTTCGAAAATTGAAAATAGGGGTTATTCAAAGTGCTAAAACTACATATGACGCTATTTTTTATTAACACCGTTTTCTTTACAATATAAGTCAATATACCCTTCACATCTAAAATTCAATTACTTCGTTTTAAAAAATTGGATCACTCTAATATTTACTGTTTATGGACCACGAATTATGTTTTTATATTACTTATAACAGTTATAACAAGGCCTTAAATAATCAAATTAAATACAATTCACTATGACAAGGCTGGGTGTATTACAACTAAACGAATCTAACAAGGGGAGTGCTTATTAGTATATAATATAGTTCTTTAAATATAATGTATTTCACTTTGGCATTTATTGTACTTAAGGTATATATTATTTGAGTATGATTTTCAGCCTAGTATTTAGCGCGCAATGCTTTAATTTTTGCATGTTTCAAAGATGTTATAGATTTATTTGTATTTTTTATACATAAATTATTATAAATAAAATTAGTTAATAATTTTTTTTAATAATTAAAATCGAGTCATTTAATGTTAATCATTATGGTTTTTAGCATGTAATGTTTTAGCTCTGATATTTATGGCATGTAATGCTTTAGTATACTAATCTTTATCTAGTTTTAAAACCTTTAAAATTTTTTTTAATAATTAAAATCGAGTCATTTAATGTTAATCATTATGGTTTTTAGCATGTAATGTTTTAGCTCTGATATTTATGGCATGTAATGCTTTAGTATACTAATCTTTATCTAGTTTTAAAACCACAATGAAGTGTCTGCAAAACTTCCATATTAATCGATCTAGTTAGGAGCATATGCTGAAAGAAAATGTACAGTTTGTTTTCAAGTACAGTTGAAATATTAATTTATGTAGACCGTTAGAAATCTATTTTTCAATCGAAACACAAACAATCGCAAGGATGTTTAATGCTAATGCTATTTACAGACTATTCTCATGAACCCTCAACAGACAAATACAGAAAACGGTATGTGTTCGCAGTTCAACTGAATTCTGAACATTCCAGAGAGGCCAGAAGAGGTTGGTATCGAAGCTGCCAAAGGAAACCCACTCCTTGGGCTTGGAAGAATTCCTCCGCTCTTCATCTCCAAGAAAACGAAGAAAAACATAAGAGAACTAAAGGATAAAAAAACAAAACAAGATAGTACCTTCTTACAATAAACAAGAAAAAATTCTAAAAATCAAATATTAATGTACTAATAAATAAATATTATTATTTATTTATAAATTTATAAATCGTGTAATCTGACCGTACAGATATATGTAATAAATATTCACAAGGTTAATTTATTTTTTGATGTGGAAAGATTTCGATTTTTGTTTTAACAAATAACATGATATGATGAATTCGTTTCCTTACTATGAATAAATTACAACTATCAATAAGCTTTAATGCCTCCGAAACATTAAATTTGATTAAATAATCCCTAAACACTTCCTTTTATAACTTTAGTATTTAACAATGAACTAAATCTTATCTTTTATAATCCATTTAATGCATAATGCATCTAAAGGGGAATATCAGTGGATATATTTTCGGAAACTGTTGTCCCGAGAATTTTTTCGGTGAAGAGCCTCTTCTTCGGCTTGACCAAAACACTTGTTATTCCTGAAATTAAAAACTACTGTTGATGTTATCATAGCCAACGACGTGGGACTTAAAATTTGTTAATTGCTGGGACTTGATTTGTTGGGATGCTATTTTAACGATATAATTTCTTATATCAATATAAGGCCTCCATAACTTAATTTTAATTTTTTTTAAATTTCATTATTTACAAGCTCAAAACATGAATTTCTCTAATTCACATCTTTAAAAGTGTTTTATAACAATTGGTTTCTCTTGTTTTCATTAATAATTAATTGTCAATAAATTGTATAATTATTTTAATTATTCATCTACTTGCCAGTTATGAACTAGTTAATCAAAAAACGAAAATAAAAAAGTAACAGTCTTATAATTTAATAGATCTTACACCTTTCGTGCATGGTTGTAAACAAATGTTTCTTTTTAATGTAATGAATTTATATTTTGGTTACAAATACCACTCTTTTTTTCTTTCCTTATTGTAAAGTATACACTCACGGTAGAGTTATGTGGGGCAAGTGCCTCGTTAAATCCAAACGCTAAACTGGTAAGAGCTTCTCTTTACGGAGCATGAAGCCTAAACACTGACGTTTCAGAAATCAGCAACGAAAGTTCGCTAAGGTGAACTATAACAAATTGTAAAAATGTTAGTTTCAACCTCCTGATCTTCTGAACTATTTTGCACTTGCCTCAAAACCGCTCTTGCTTGAATTATGAGACTTCCAGATACCATGTACACACTTACGCCTTAAGTGTGACGCCTTAAGTCCGTACTAAGTACGTTTCAATTAAATTATCAATCTCATCAAAATGGACGTCTAATACTTAAACATGATCCTCTTTGGAACATTATGAAAAAAGAGGAAACTAAACATATTCCGGTTCTGTAAATTCGAACTTTATACAATTCAGTGCGCATTTGCCCCATATCATCCTATCATATTCCAAAATTCTGCAGCATTTCTATTTTTTTGGGGGGTATATCATTGTTATCAAATCAGAACAAACTTCTTCTCCGTGACGTTTCAGGCTGTTTCACTATATAGAATTAAAATAATAAAATGAATAGATATTAATTCACAATAAAGTCAGCTACATTGTTCTAATGTTATTTCTTTGGATCGATTGAGAAAAAAATATATAAATGTTTAGCGGATAGCATGTGAAGTTTTCGCAAACATAAATATGATTCTCCACACATTCCTCCTCTACAAAGCCCCGCCAGACCCAATATATCTTCTCATTTGCCATCCGGAAGAAAACGATTTTAAAGATGTATTCGTTTGTCGCCTCGCCGCTCGCTGTATAGGATTCGACACAGAGGACAGAGGTCATGACAAAGGATTAACAAGCCAATTCGATACGGATGCGGGAGCTGTTATGGCAAGGTAATGAACTCCAGACCGCACCTTTTTCTGCCCCTCTCCCGACAATGGAGACCAATCCACGCCCTCCATTCCAGCTTTCATTCTTTCCATTCAACCCCTGCGTTGTACCGATCTTGCTCTATTCCCAAAGAAACCTCTCCTATTCTTTCGTTTTCGGCTTCTTTGATTCTTACATGTCATACATAAGTTAACCATGCGAGTTCTTCATTTATTAGAAAATTTTCCTTTAAATTAGGCTTGTTATATAGATAGTACATAATATATACTAACATGCGTTTAGAGGTTATCAATATTAACTTGGGGCTGTTACTCAGCCAAAAAATAAAGCATTAATGATATGGAAGTATTGAAACAACAAAGCTTATGGGAAGGCTATACTTTTTTCATAACGGGCATTAATTATAAATTATTAAGGGTTGGTTGGGTAGAATCAATGCTTTAATGTTCTAATCCTACAAGGCGAGTACACGATGTGTCCGTCGCCGATTTTGATCAAAATTGTTTGTGTGATTCTGCATTGAAAAAGAGTCGACCCATATCCTATTGTTTTGCCCAATGGGTCCTAGGAGCTAAGAGAAAAAATAAAATATGCTGAAAATGATTTATTTTATATCTCGTGTTTGAAATATGACATCGACATGGATTCCAGCTGAACATTTCTTTTCTAGATTATATTATAGGAAAAATATAAATATTATAAATTAATTGAATTTTGGCTATATAAATATAAAAAAGTGTTTTAATTATTAAATAAACTAACCTTACAGATGTTTTCACACTAAAAATAATAGAATATTTTGATTCGGCAGACCATGAAACATTAATGTTGAAAAAATCATCGAACTAATTTTTTTTTCAGTTCCTAGGGTGCTCAACATTTTTAAAGGCACAAAATTACGTTCCTGTCTCTGGTCTTCAGTGTGTCCGATATAGAAGTTCTTGAACTTGTTAGAAAAAGGAAAGTTTCTTCTTCAATTTTTTTGAAGTATTCAAACAACGGACCCTTTAAACGATCCTAACCAAATTTCGGTCATCGGTAAAGACTCTTAAATTACGCTATTTGCTTTAACCATGGTTTTGGTTCTTTAGAACCAATGTTATCCCCAAAAAACCTAAATTTTGATTTTGCATTTCTCAGATAATGCAATGGTTATTTGTATGTGTGGAAAGAAGAAACTTCCCTCTTTCTAAAGAGTCCAAGAATTCGATATCGGATACATTGAAGACGAGATACAGAGTTTCATACCGGAACGTAATTTTGTGGCTTTGAAAATTTTGAGAGCCCTCGGAACTGAAAAAAAATGCTTACAACGATTTTTTCAACATTAAAAATTTTTGGTGTTCTGAAACAAAATCTTCCATCATCTTTTGTGCGAAAAAATCTGTAAGATCAGCTTATTTAATAATTTAAACACTTTTTTTTAAACTTCGTCAAAAATCAATTAATTTATAATATTTATATTTTTCCTTTAATGTACTCGTCGCTGTTTTATTTATTTTTTTCTCTGCTCCTAGGACCCATTGGATAAAACGGTAGGACACGGGCCGACTTTTTTTCGACGTAGAAAAGTTTGATCATCCAAGAAAGTTTTATCAAAATGCACTCCCCTTGTCAGCCAAAAAAGAAAATATCACTGGTGTGAAAATATTTAAGCAACAAAGCACACGGGAAAGATATGCTTTTTCATAATGGATATTAAGTATATATAAATTATTAAGGGTTGGTTGGGTAAATTTAATGCTTTAAAGTTTTAATCTTACAAGAGGAGTGCACGATGTGTCCGTCGGTGATTTTGATCAATGGGTGATTCTGCATTGAAAAAAAACTCAACCCATACCCTACCGTTTTGTCCAATGGGCCCTAGGAGCTAAGGGAAAAAAAAACAAAAAAAACATGCTGAAAATGCTTTATCTTATAAAGTATAGTATGTCGTGTTTGAAAAATTACTTGTTTTTTCCAGCTAACCATTTGCTTTCTAAAGTATATTCAAGAAAAAATATAAACATTAAAAAATAATTGATTTTTGGTCAAATAAATTTTGAACTTAAGTGAAAATTGAATATTAAGTAAACTAATTTGATTGATTATTTCACACCCAAAATTATGTCAGATCTGGTTTCAACACATCAAAGAACTTCAATGTTGAAAAAATCATCTAAAACAGAAAAATAGTATTTTACTAAGTTCCGAGGGCGCTCGAAATTTTGAAAGCAACAAAATTAGGTTTTGGTTTGAAGGTCAGTACCTATTCTTCAGTTTACGCGATATCGATGTTACTGAACTCGTTAAAAAGAGGGGAGTTTCTTCTTTACATAGACATAAAAAAAAAAAAAAAATGCATTGTGTTGAAAGATCTGTATATAAAAAAAGTGATTACCACATAAAAACAATATTGAATTTTTTTGCGGATAACGTCGGTTCAAAAAAACACCATGATTAAAGCAAATACAATCCGAGATAGTTAACAGAGATTAATTTAATTAAAATAATATGAGTAAAGCATAGATAAGAAGTAATATAATAAGAAATTAAGGATGATAAAAAAATAAAATAGGATAGTAAAAAAAAATAAAATAAAGAAAAGCATAATATATGCATATTAAACAATAAACTTTCTGTACTTAATGTCCTGAGAACAAGTATTCCTTATTCAAGACTTGAGGTTTTGAAGAATTTTATATTCCATAACCAGCTTCCAAGCGAGAGAATTTCATATTGTTATTACGGGATCACTTCGAATTTAAATAAGCTTTTACTGAAATTGTAAGGGCAGCGATTTATTTAAGTTTAATGTTCTTTGCTATTGTTACCAACAGTAGATAATTAATCCCAAAACTAAAATATAACCAAAGACATTAAAAGGCAAAAGTAAACATCTATAATATAATTGATAATATATTCATCCTTTATTGCATGAAACGGACAAAACTATTCAATTAGCATTATAATATTTAAAGTCAATATATTATTTTTTATGATATTTATTTTGTTTTGTTTATTTATCTTTTGTTTTCTTATTTTTCTTCATACTTTATTCCTTTGTGTATTGCTATGTTTATATTTCTTCATCAATAAATTTTATTATTATATAATGTAACTGTAAAACAATACTACTTCAGGTAGTATGCCTTTTGCAGCATGGAACCTATAAATTTTATAAATACACGACCCTCCGATAGGCTTACTACGAAAGAGGAAAAAAAAAAACTTAAAGGATAAAATAATCTGGTACTATATAAAACAGAAAAAAAAAAAAAAAAATACGCTGCAAATAATTACCTTTTTTTAATTATTATTTCCAAATAATTATATGTATATCCAAAAAATATTTTGGATATTTTACTTTGAATCTTTTTTTTTTTCTTAGCTTTTGGTCTAATGATACCAAAACACTTTATATTTTTCCTATATCATCATAAACGATAGAGATACGGGGATATGACATCGGCCACCATTTTGGGACAAAAGGGTTGATGGTAACGTCGAGTTCCGAGTATCACTGCGGCCCAACCTGTGATTTAGGTGTCAAATTTGAATTGAAAATCGGCCCAGTAGTCGTGGAGAAATGCCGCGGGCGGACGGATTTTGTTTGTATTCGATTTTTGGATTTTACGCATCTTGTAAAGTAAAACCTCAAATTTCGTGGGGAGGGTGTTAATTATTTTCTTGACTGATCACAAAGGTTCATTATTGAAAATAATAAACCGAAATTCGTATAATTTCAAAAATAATACGTGAACTGTTTGAGATAAGAATAGGCCGAAGGAATGATAAGGCTAGACGACGCAGGATTGTGTGATTTGCATTATCATCATAAATAGTTGAGACTTCCTCAAATGATTTTCTTAATATAAAAAAAAAAATCTTAAAGAAAAGCGTGTTTTGGAATATTAATGTAAAATCGGCATCGTTTCCATTATATATTGATATAATTTAAGCAAATTCGTCTAAGTAGCCAACTCAAAGTTTATCTATACTTTTTGTCAAGAAGTCAATATATAGCTGATGTTTTTACATGAATAAATAAATTATTTGCTATCTAAACAATCATAGAATTCCAAATCAGTATCCGATATTTTGGTAGAAGCGCTAAAAGTATTCGTAAATCCAATACAATCTACGGCTACTTTTTAATTCCAAGTAGCTACTGAGATAAAGTTATATTTCTATATACTTATTTGTAGTTCTACAAAAGCGGAATCCAATTCTATAGGAGTGCTATGAAAATAAATTTGATAGCCCATGTTTTGCTATTACATGAAGAAGTCCAAAATACAAATATAAATAAGGTTGAGGTCTCAACATGAAAATATACTCACTCTAAAGGATTCTATTTGCACTCATCGTACGTACCTGCAAAAAAAAAAAAAATTATTTTAGAACAATAAAAAAATATTATTACTCAATGAGTAATGCGTTTATACTATAAAGTATAATATAATGATTTAAACATTAACAAAAAAGAATTAAAAACAAACAAATAAATTAATAAATACGACTAAGATAACAGATCCTTTTGTAGGCTTTGTCTCCGTTATTGTCAAGATTTTTTTTTAATTTTGTATATTCTAAAATATATTTTTGAACTTTTTACTCACAGCAAGTAACTTTGTTATTAGTTTGTTGCGTGTTATTATAATATAATTATTGTTTTGGGTTGTTTATATTGTATCTTTTGATATTAATATATTTTTTATTTTTCATAATGTGAGAAATAAATGTTTAATAAACTTCGAAATTTACCATGAATATGGTTGAAACGTCAAATAAAAATAAATATATTTGAGATTTTTAATTTGAACTGGAGTTCTCAAAGGGCTAAAGAGCAGTATTATGTATTCTTCATCTGATAAAATAACTAATACATTTAACTATAGATTTTAAAATTCCTAAATGATTTTTTTTTAATGTAGCTTGGCGCGTATGTTCATATTAAGTTAAAAACATGAATAGGCGTTTCTACTGACTTTTATACCATTTTCAAATATAATAGGATTTTTCATTTCTTTGAACATTTAAATTTTCCTTCCCTAAATACACCAAGACAATACCTAGATTGAAGCACGAGGTTTTTTCAGAGCGTTATTGATTAAAATAACATAAATTTTTAAAATTTTAATTGAAATATATAGAAACAGCGATTTTTCAGGTTTGTGTTTTATTACGAATTCGATAAATAGTTTTTGAGATATCCTCAACAATAAATCAGGTGTTCATAATCAACCAACTGATTGTTGGGATTAGTGTTTTAACTTCGTTTATAATCGCAGTTCAACAAAAGAAAAAAAAAAATTTTTAATACTCAAATTAGACTGTAATCTGGTTATCAGAATTGGGGCGATGAAGATAATTGCATTTGGGGCGCTTGCGGTGGTAAGGCAAGAGTATTTCACCTTATCAGTTAAAAAAAAAAGGGGGGATAACACAGGATTGCATTTGGTCTGGTTTTTTATCTCATTTAAACCGCTAATTAACGCAATAAAGTGTAACAGAAATAACTGAACAATTTTATCTAAGATATATAATTTTATCTCAAATATATTTTCTGAGAACTTTATAAATGTTTTGAAAAACTCTCAGGAGGTAAGGCTGTAAAGTTTTCTTTAAAAACTTTTACCTCACATAAGAAATCAAGAAAGGTTTACTCAAAAGATAACTTTTGATGTTCTTAAAATTATAAAATTATTAATAAATTGTAAAAGCAAGGAATGAACATCAGGATCTTAAATAATCTGGGGGGTTTTTCTCATATTGTGCAGAATAGGCAGTGCATTTACTACATTAAGCAGGTATGTTTTATGAATAACTAATTATAGTTAAAATTACTGATGAATGAAAGAACATGGTGCATAAATCTATTTAGGTGAGATGGTTGGCCGTGGAAAATAATGAAGGAGAATCTTAGTTTGGAGGTGCGGTCAATAAATGAACACATAATGAGAAAAAACTTATATGTATGCCGACGTTTCAGCCTAAGTTTTAGGCCATCTTCGGGGTTAAGAAAAAACAAGATAACACTGGATATAACAACTGTGGCAGTACCAGTTATAATAAGAATGTATAAATAACGTTAATAAAGTATAAAGAAAAAATGCTAACCATAACGTGAAAAATAATAAGAAATGATAAGAAATAAAGAAAAATATGTCATTTGTCATTATCCATTAACATATTTTTCTTTATTTCTTACCATTTTTCACATTATGATTATTTATACTTTATTAACATATTCTTTTATATA
Source organism: Rhaphigaster nebulosa (assembly GCA_948150685.1). Lineage (NCBI taxonomy): Eukaryota > Metazoa > Arthropoda > Insecta > Hemiptera > Pentatomidae > Rhaphigaster > Rhaphigaster nebulosa. The sequence continues at coordinate 48,016,722 of OX411310.1, read as the reverse complement.
TTCCTTATTTTTTACATTAATATTAACATATTATGATCAACATATTTTTCTTTATACTTTATACTTTTTCATCTTACTATTTATATCTCGTTTTTTTTAAGCTCTAATGATGGCTTAGGCCGAAACGTCGCCGCACATAATATAAGTTTTTCTTATTGTGTGTTCATTTATTGACCGCACCCCCAATTAAGATTCTCCTTCATAAATCAATTTAATATAAAAATAATTTCTACATAAAACTAATCGATCATTAATAACTTGAACGCCAACAAATGTGTGAAACTGATTTATGATAAAAAAAAAACTAAATCAATATAATACTATAAAAAAATAAATAATTTAAACGGTTCGAAAACATAGATCCTTGTTACGTACTTTCTTTTTTCACTATCCGTTAACTTCAGCTATTATTCGTCTTACAATTAGTTAATTTTTTTTTGCTTAAATTATTTTATTTCAATTTGCTAGAATAACAAAGTATTCTGTTTACAAAGTTCAATTCAATTATTTTTAGTTTAAAATTTAATATTCGTCACCATGCATTTTGTTTTCTTCAAATATTAAATAAACCTTAAAATTTACTTCCCATTATATTCGGCAATTTGATTCGGGGCAAAACCTTAAAAATGATAGAAAAGCATAGTACTACATACCTAGATGAATTATAGCATACTTCATATGAAAAATTATATAAGCTGGGAATCAAGGGAAACATGATACGACACAAAAAAAAAAAAAACACGGTAATAAACCAAGTTCAATAAAAATATATACGGTTTGGTTATAGAAACGGTACCCGAAGATTAGCATTGGCCAGCACATCAGTTAATATTATACAAGAAAAATAAATAGTAACAAATTTTAAATATATATTATTTGCAATAAAGCAGGTATAACTTACATTGTATAACAACTAACAATTAAACTCCTTTCACAACCTATATCTATATTTTTAGGCTACTTTACAATAATTAGCAAGGACAACCCAATTTTTGGCATTCATATACCCTACTGTTTCTTTGAATGATAGGAAATATTTTATACTTATTTTCTTATAAAGGGCATTTATTGTTATTTTCAAAAGTAAACTCAACAATCCCATTGCATTTGTTATCCTCTAGCTTTAAATATCTATTGAATAACTGTATCATGATAGTTCATATCCAGATAGCTGTTTTCCGCTATGTCAAAGATTAAAATAATACGGCTTTATTTGAATTTATGGCTTTGATTTTGAATTTGATTGTTAAATTCTCCCTAATTTGCTGAAAGGATGTGTTCTATGTATTTTAATTATTATATGAGTGATAAGTCAAAATCGATATGGTATTTATTTATTAATAACTTAACATCTAAACGCCAACCTAATTACTTTTTAATCATTTCTCCCGCCATCATTTTTGGTATTCCATTATCAAGATATTGCATAACTCTTATAATTATGATGTGCTTTTATTTTTTCTAGATACGAGGGCGTTAATGCGAAATTCTGAAATAATGAAACTGTCCTTGAAAATAAAAATATACCTATTAAAATAATTTTTCATAAAGGTCTTAGAGGGGAGTGTACACGCCCTTAGCCTCGTTATCGCTGTTTTATTCTCTTTCTCATGATTTTAAGTATGAATGTGCCACAGTGTGCAGTGTGGAGTGTAGGAAGGTTATCATCGTACAGCTGGCAGAGAGCAAAGAGGTTGTATAAAATGGATTTGCGAATGCTGTAATTATTCTTAACATTTTATTTATGCTTTATAATTATTCAATACTCAATTTTAGTTATTATCTATTTTCTATATTAATATTTTACAGTTAGTTTTTACATAGTTTTCAATGGCAAATCCATCACAAACCTCTCGCCAGCTGTTCTGTTAAAGTTTTTGGCTGTTGGTTGACTGGTTATCATTTGTTATTGAATTATCATAAATTTTTTATTAGCTTTTAATTTGTCTTAGGATCTGGTAATAAACATTTGTATTGCGAAGAAGGCGTTGTTTTCTATAATCATCACTGGTATAATTGGAACTTAATTACCTTGTATAGTTTTTGAGTGATCGCTTCCTGTTCCACAAAAAATGACACTTAAAAAAACAAAAAAAAAAACACAAAACTTAAATATCCTGCTTTTTTTCGTGGAATCAGATCCTGGTCCATATGAATTTTTTTGTTGCTCTTGATTTCTACTATCACTAAATACTTACTATCTTTAAATATTTTCCGTTACTAAAAGGGAACTCTGCATAAAGCCACAAGTGCTATCCTAAAGCACCTGATAACGTAAGTTTACGACATTTTTATTGATTTTGACTACTCAATATCAATGGAATAGTGTTGGTACATGAAACCTCCAGCAATTTATGGCTAAATTAGGTTAGGTTATGTTGCTTATGAACACTCAACAACACATTGGTGTTCTTCAATTTTTTTAAGGAATTTAATTATTCTTTCTACGTTAATAACACTGCCCAATAGTATCGTTTGGAGGTTTCTTTTCATCCATGAATTATGAAAATAGCTTTCATGACGCGAACAGTCTTCCAAAATTGTGGCAGATATATTTTTGAGTTGTATCTTATTTAATAAAGAAGGTTGTGCAAGTCGTTTGTGGCCAATCCTTATTCTAATTACAACAACCTATTTTCTTCTGCTGTTAATGTTAGAACAGTTCGATTAATAATCAAAGGTTACCTGAATAAATTTTAAAGAAAGTTATAAGTTATATAGGACTAAAAATAAATAGATAGCTGAAAAAGAGTTATTCACGTTCTACGATTACTAATAGAAGCAGTATGATACCGCTTTAGTATTTTGGAATAATGCTTAAGCTCTTAAAGTTAAATTTTATCAGTAATTATTAGACCACGTTTTTCTTTAATTTCTTATTAATTTATTTTTCACTTGAACTGAATACACGTTATTTAAATAGTTGAAAAAAATCTATTTGAAAAATAAAAGCATGGAAGTAGTATAGAAATACTATAGGTTATGCTGCGCAAAGTGATACTTCTTCGTAATAAAATATAACATGGTGAATCATTTTACAGTTCGAATATGAAGCCATGCAAATGAAAGGATGAGGAAATGTAAGTTTGAAACGAAGAGCGGGACTGAAATAAACATTGCTGAATATATTGAAGATGAAAAGATCCCTCCTTGATACTTTTTGTTGCCTTTTGTTTAGTTGTAGCTTTGACTATTCTCGCATATTATATGCTCCCTGCCTGGGCTCAAGGCAGCGGGTTAGTAACAATCTACCCTTAGCTCTTTGTGCCCTTCCAATTCAGTTCAAGCACCGTTCTCCCTCCCCTCTCCCCATACATCTACATGGATCTCTTACTGAATGAAATATTTTATCATATCCTCCACCCCCCGATCCACGTCAAATACGTCAATCAGACGGGCATTCACTGGTAAGTTTGGCAAGGAGCTTTCTAGGACCTGAGGTTTTTCCTTGTCACGAATATCTTTCACAGGATTACATAAATAAATGTTTCAATTGAAAAATATCGAATAAATCTCGTGTTTGTTAGAGCTAAGGCAACTTATTTGAGGCATATTCAGTCTGAATAATGTAAATTTCATTTGCGAATCCTGAGAGAAATGCCGCGAGGGGAACCCTTCCTCCTCCAAAGAAAAAGAAAATTTTAATTTCTGAAATAATTTTATATTACTTGCTCTATCATTTTATCCTAAGCCAAGCAAGGTTTGTTTCATAACTAAATAAATAAATATTTGATTGATATATAGAGCATATAACTGTAACGAGAGGTTTTTTTTTAATTTGATTAAAATGATAGAATTCAAGGAAACTTATTTACCTTTCGAACTTCTTTCTTTATTACATATACGACGTTTCGAACTATACTGGTCCATTTTCACGTCTAAAAACATAATTAACAACTATTTGTCAACAATTACTGTACAAAACCGTTACAAACATAATGTTATAAATAAATTTTCTATACTATCTATAATTATTATTTACATAATTATTACAAGCCTGATTAAAATTCATCATTAGAATTTTTAAAAATTTGGTAACATCGTTTTCGGTGAAAATTTGAGAAATTGACAGATAAAAATATATAATTAAAAAGTTGTCCTGCATATTTGCCTGCATAAGGTCTTCTCATTTCTAAAATATCTGATCCGATGAAGCGTCATCTATGTAATCAATAAAGTAGAAGTTTCAAAGGTTAATAAGTCTCCGAGAATTTTAGTATCTTAATTATTTTATATTTTGAAAAGCCTTCCGACTAAACAAAAAAAAAAAAAAAAAAACGCTGCAAATTATTACACAATGTTTTATTAATTCCAAGCATATTTTTCTTGACATGCTTATATTTCGGAAATGGCTCGTAGGTTTTATTATCAAACGAAAAATCAGTGAACTTGAAACAAACATAATTATGTGTAATTAATTTTTTTTTTATTAATACTCGCTATAACTATGCATTAAATTGAGGTCTACTTGAATGATTTATACTGAACTGTCGGAGAGTGATACTCGTATTATACCTCTATTTTTAGTCAGTTTTTTAAAATGCTGATATGGGATGTGCTATCTCTTGTCAGCGTTTATATGATTTTATGCTTTTCTGTTTTAATGACGCCCGAATTGTGTAAATGTTTATTGGTCAGTTTTTATTACTGTTTGAGAGACAAGAGGTTGTTATGAGTGAAACTTTATTTTTGTAAATTTGAGTTTCTGCTTTTACTAACAAATGATTTTTTTTCTACAATTTAAAAAAAAATATTTTATTATAGTTTTATGCTTAAAAAATAATATTGTTTGCTGCAGTCTTTCTATTCCTGAAATTCAGCCCCTTGGTTGATTTTATACCGTTCGGCTTCGTATGCGTGGTATTTTTTCAAGATGTACTATACAACACAGTTTGATGAATCAAGAAAGAGATACATTGAGGCGGTTTCCCCTTAGTAATAAGGAACTCATGAGTTAGTGTGGGGTGTCCTATCCATTGGAAGGAAGTATGCAAATGTATGCATAGATAAATCAAATAACAATGCACAGGTATCTATAGAAAAAAATATAAAGCAAGTGATATTAAAAAAAAAAATTCCGACGAATCTAAAAGTCAATAAGTCCAACCTCAGTTTTCAATGGAGACTTATGAATATGTCAGTAGAATCCATTCTCCCATTTGGGCGATGTGTTGTTTTGAAACGATCCCCGATTCAAAACGTCACGGATCCGTCGTTTCATTAACGTTTAAAATTGCGGTTGGGGTGATGGATATAGGGCCAGACTTTTCCAATTATTATAAACAAAAACGACAGCGCTTCATGACAACGTTATCAAGATTCTCTCGGGGAATAATACCTGGCGATCAATGGCTTGCACTGACTCAGTACTTTCGTAACAATAACTCTGAAATATTTCAGGAGTTGAAAATCGATGTTCGCACATGGTTAATTAGAAACTTTCGCCACATCAATTTGCCCTCGTAAACGACAGATAATTTGTAATTTATCACTTGCCACTTATTATACAAAATTAGTCAATTATTTTTTTTTTACCTGAAAGTACTGATTCGAGGATGATGATTTTTGGATATAAAATTTAAGGACAAGGCTCTGATAATACTTGGCACGTTTATAATATATTTTAACGGGTGAATAAATTAATAATAATTCAAGAATAAATAAAAAAACAGCAAAACTCAATTTATTTTTGTATTTACACCTGTCAAAAATGTTGACAACCCGTGATTTTGTTTTAAATTACAAAATTGATATTATGGAATTATATAGAGTAATTACCTTTTCCATTCTTGATTACTGTATACAGTTAGGCAAGGAGATCCTTCGTGCAGCACCTCGAATATCGAATTCGAATATCCAATATTTCTTAAATCTAGCTACTAGTAAATAAACAATGAATTTATATAAATATAAATTAAAAAATAAAACATTGAATTGCATTTCGGTAAGATAATTAGCTATTTTACTTATAGGTACATGTGATAAATTGCGTCATCATGATTTCGGATTGTAATAAGATAATATACCATTAAATAATTTATAGTAATGTTGTCATTTTGAAAACTTTATTTTTGATGTAACTTATTTCGGGCATTTGTGCGTATCTTTTTGCTTCCTTGTACGCAGTGAAGGAAGTATTGTAATCGCGAAAATTTTCGATTTTCGGATTTCAATGGAAATATCCATTTTGACCATTCCTGAATCCATTTTGACAAGTTTCGTCGTGATGTCTGTACGTACGTTCGTACTAAAAAATAATAACTCAAAAACGGTTAGCCTAAGAATGCTAAAATTTTGTATTTGGGATTATTGCAAAATCTAGTTGTGAACCTCCATTTTTGGTCACTGCTGAAGTGGTACTTTACTTGAAGGACCTTATTGATTTTCATAAAAATTTATATCAAAATATAATGAAAAACTTCTAAAATTTGGTATATAAGACTTACATATTAATGGTTGAAATTGAAAAGTCGAAAGGGGTACTTTACTTGAAGGCCATAATAAACTTACATCAAAAGGTATATTGGCAACAATAGAGAGATCATATGGTTCGCTTATAAAGGTTATAACGCGATTTTTTTCGACGATTTATATTTAAATAGGAGTACAAGGAAGTCATAGGGTGTCCACATCAGATATTTTAAAATCTATGTATTTGTAAAAAATTATGAGAAATATTTTTTTTATGTAATAAATCTTCTTTTAAATACAAAACAAGAAAAATAAAAGAAACTTAAAAAAGTTCCCGAAAGGAAAACTCCAGCCATATCTTTGATGGATAAAAAAAATCGTATATATTGGAAAAAGCCCCTTAATGCTTCTGGTCTCATTTATAAATATTCCAGATTGTTTTACAATAAAATTCATTGAACGTGACATGTGTTAAAGAATTTCTTCATACATTATTTCATAAATTAGAAATGTGTGAAATCCTAAAAGGACCCTCTGATAATCGAAGAGTGATTCGATGAATTCCGAATGTATTATTTATTCTCAGGCTATAAAGTAAAATACTTTTTTTTTATTTGATTTTATGACAATTCCTGAATAGACTAATTCAAGTTTCCAAATGTAACCTTGAGCCTTAAAAACAATCGCATACGATTTTTTTCTCTAGCTGGCAAATCCAAGATCTTCCGTAAGAGGACGCTGTCTATCTGTACCATCGAACGTGCTCCCCATCACCTGTTCAAATTACTCGGAGGGAAACGCTGAACTGATCGAGACATAAGTAAATGAGGGTGTAGTTTGTAGGACAGAATGTTTCTCGTTTTATCTGTACGTCGAAGAGATGGGAAGGCTTAGGGGACAGGTGTCAGCTCGGTTGGCAGTAACAAGACGTTTAATGCCACGCTCGCTATATCCGCTGTTCCTGTCTAGTCTGGATGGAAGTGATGCAATCAACCATCTGGAGGTCTCTTCCATCTCTATGTATCTAGTTCATTGTTGCTAACGATTAGGAATGGTGTTGAACAATAGTTTAGAGAGACCATTAGTTCCACGATAAATTCAAATACAAATGAAAAAAATGACAGCTACTACAAAATAAAAAAATAAAAATCTGTAATATAGATGAATACTTCAAATAAAGGACATGTTTACCTGAAGTCGTTCTGGTTAAAAAAACGACGTTGTTCTAGAATATTGTATATTCTATATCATTTCAATCTTAATCGAATGTAAAACCTAGCAGTAAACGCAAAAGCATATACATCCTTTTTAATGAATTTTCATACACCACTCCATTACACAATGTATTTCAAATATCCAAAAACAGGCCGAAGCCCTGTGTTCAATAATATATATAAAATTAAACAGTTAAGATTTTTTTTTTTTTTGTCTTAAAATACGAATTTGCACCTGCCAACGGCAACTTGAAAATCAGGAATTGGCCTATTAATGTACCGAGTAATAACATGTGAGGCATGAGGAAGGATAGCACCCAACATCACCACTTCCCTGGCTTGATTTATCTCCTTTTCCTTTTCATAAACTTGGTTAAGGAAGGAGATTTCGCATCCAGCACCTCCTTAGTCTCATCTTACTCACGGACATGTCGGCTGTAGCCATATCTCTTTTCAGTATATTTATATGTTCCTATAAGTCATTATAAAAGCGTTGATAAAGAGTCCTTATGTGTGGGCCGTCTGTCGCTAGGTTCGTCACATAGATGCATTTGTTATAAATTGTAATAATTTTGATTGCAAAGTTGAAGTTTTTGTAAGTGGGTCTTATTTGCTATACCGAATATTTGTGAGTAGGATGTTCATACAGGTCCAAGGATGTATTATTTAGTTTATGTCAGTTTCGTTTTTTAAGATTTGGAAAAAAATTAGTAAACTGGAGGACAGGTAATATCTTCGAAGATAAAATGTCACATTTTATCGCATTTTTCATGATTTAGGCGAATTTTCTATTGATTCGCACTGCTCGTGTAATTTAGGTAAATGACGTTTAGGTAGACCTGTATAGAATCTTGATGTTTAGTGAGCAATGTATCAGCCTAAGTAGCAGTAAAAATATGAATGTTAACGAGTATATACAATGCATAGTAAAGGCGCCAGTACTGAATCTTGGGGTACTTCAGCCAAGACTGAACGAATTAAAGAAATTTCCGATCCCTGCCGGACCGAGAATATTCTATCGAAGAGGGAAAATTGAAGGATGAGATAGTACTGTAGCATGATCTTGAGTTTAAAGAGAAAACACTGGTGCCAGACTCTGCTAAACGTCTGAGTGACATCCAAAAATAGACCAGTTTCATATGAATGTAATTTGCGAAAGCGATGATCATGTATTATCTTTCGGTCTGCCAATATGCCAACAAGTCTTTTGTATATTAATTTTTCAAATATTTGGAGCATATCGGAAGGAGGCATATAAGATGAAAGACTGTTTGTGCCTTTACCAGATTTGTGGATCATTTTAATGAGTGTATATTTCGACAGCGATGGGAATTTAGATGTCCTTAATATCTAGAATCTGGTCAACAATACCGATAACTGTCTAACATGGCCGAAATCAAACTTAAGGATAAAACATTGGTATTTCTTGGATTCGAACGTCTATCGTACGATCATTACGGGCATAATCTTAAGCTATTTGTCCTCTTGAAAACCTCTCGAGGGCTAAACTCAGAACAAAATAATCCTCTGAGAGTTGGCCAGAAGAAGGTGGAACTCTCTCTGAGAGTTACTTTTGAGATTTTTCGTACGGTTTACACGCATCTAAGGAAGATAAATTATGATCCTTTTTGGCATAAAAACAAGCTCTAATTTGCGGTAGCTAGAGCTCTTTAGCCAGGTAATCTTTAACTGCACCCTCATTTTTCGTTTCTCCAAACTTTATAAAATTTTATCAATTGAAGCTTATTTATCATCAGTTTTAAGTCTATATTAAATTCAATGTTCTTTTAAGTAACAGGATGTTTATAATGATTGTAGCAATTTAATAATGTTATGAATTAAATAAGCAAATAATTATCATTGATTTCATGTCCAATTTGCAGTAAAATATCTATCAATTTCTCTTACAAGGGATATTATTATGTATTGTTATGCTGTAATGAAATAAGGCATGCCATTGGGCGACCATTGTGAATGATTACCCAAAATGATTAAAGTATAAAGTTAAATAATAATTACCTTTTGAATCCTCTAAATTGGATACCTTTCTAAAGGCCTGATTTGTGTTTACCATGGTTTAATTAATTAACCAATATGCCATATCTACTTACAGAATTAATAATACCATAATGATACTCAAGTTCACGAATACCATGCCTAATCAAAATTATCAATCAATATATGACGGACTTGGATATTAAACGACAACCTTATTCCTAATATTTATCTTTATTCATCAAAATTAACCTATTAAACTTGGTACATGAGTTAATCAGGGAGTAATTCAGACTAGATTTAGCCATTAAATGTTTTGATATAAATCTCTTATCTGGAAATTAATTGATGTAGAGGGTCTGGAAGTTTTATGGTAGTTATCTGCCTGGTGGCGAAGGAACTTCCCCATCAGTGCCTCAGAATATCTTGAATCATGGTCCAGGAACAAGTCTAAGCCAGAGTCACCTTCAGTGGTCATCTAGAGAGGGCCCGAACTAGTTCTTCATCAGCCGTCCGGGAGCGAAAGTCTGGAAGAGATTATGGAAGAGATGGATGGAGTGAGAGTATGGAAGAGATTTTTTTCCATAAACCTCTCCCTCCTTCCTGAATGGTCTTCACACTTTTTGACTAGTAGGGGATAGAAGAAATTTGTTGATTGGCTAGATCTCCAGCAGTAGGCGGTATCTGTTTCGTGATTGGCCAATTCCTCAAGAGAGAGAATTGTCGGCATTTTCTGACTAAGTCTCCATTCTTATCAGGAAGGCGCACTATCTCCGAATGCATTACCATTCTTTCATTGAATAATATCTTCCCCAGGCCTTTGCCGTTTTTTAGGGGCGCAGGCAGGGATCCGAGGGTCACTCATTTCCTAAAATTGATAATTTATACTGAGACGAATCACTTCCTACCTTTGCCACACTCCTAATTCTCAATAGGTTTTTAAATTAACATATTTCGTATTTCTAAGGGGTAAAGGCTTGTTCAGTGTTGTGGTGACAGTTGCTGTCATATGTCAATTATTCTTCCTTGACTAGGGCTGTCTTTGCCTTACCTTATAGATATTACAATTCAGTCAGTTATTTATCTTATTTGATTTATATAATCTTACTTAAGATGTATACATATTATAAATAGCTATTACAACTATCGTTAATATACTTGAACTATAGTATAATTATTTCATATTGTTAACCGAGTTTGAAACCATCCGCCCATCAAAAACTACCGCTCTGGGGAAATGCCCATGAGCCCCGTTTGTAAATTGGGACCAGCATAAGTGTTTCCAAATTAAAATATTTAACATGTAATTAATGTCAAAAATGCAGCTTTTGACTACCTTAAATCATGGCGATTACAACGAATCTAAATTCGCATTCATTAAAAAGCTGATAAGGATAATTTAAATACTAATGTGTTGGAAAATGCGAGAGGAGGTACTGGGACGGGGGAGCGTTTGCGGTGGGTAAATTGCTTATACAATTAAGGCTATCCAAGAGGACGGTGTATCTATTAGCATACAGTCCGTCGCCTTCCTAGATAATTTCTGATCCACCGAGGCTAATAGCGGTCGGTTGATATAGCGACTGCTGGCTGTTAGTCTATCTAAGGGATACTGTCAGAAACAACATTGGATAGAACAAGACTAATCAACATCAATTATAAAGTAACACTGTTATAATTATTTATTTTTAATGAATTTATACGAACTCTGAAACATTAGTTACTAATATTTTATAATTATCAAATAAACAATTCTTAATATTAAAGCTTTCTTTAATTACACCATAATAAAAGAAAAAAATATAAAATTAAAAAGTGCAATATTGGCTAACGTTATGAAAGAGTTAATAAAATAATAAAAATCTGCACAGAAAAATGAACGAGAATTATACTCCGTAGAAACCTCTTTATTATTACATTATTATAAACCAAGAAAGCGAATATATTAAGACATCTAACATACCTGTGAAAAGAATATAAACTAAAGACCATTTAGATTTGTAAAGACGATTGTTAAACTTACAAGGAGAGGATCCCACATAACATGTGTCTCATAGATTTTGATGAAACTTTTTTAGGTTTTCGGACTTTAGTCGAATTTCATACAAACTAGAAATTGAGGATTTTTAGGGGATGGGAAATCCAAACCAGAGCTCGGTTTTTGAAAAAACTTAAATATTCTCCAAAAAGTCACTATTTTGATGTTTTCAGTGTTCTTACAGCTAGCTTAACATTTTGAAGGATTTTTTATTTTTTTTATTATTGATATGGTTATTTTAGAACTCAACTCATTTTCCAACCTTCATCAGAATCTGAGATATAAAATAACATGTGTTTTGGATGTGCAAACTTTCCGGGTTTTTTTTCCAGGGCTCCTGGGGCGCATTGGCAGATAATCTCGGACACAGTTCAATATTTTAAGGCCTAAATTCGCCTAAAAAAATTTCATCAAAATCACCTGTGGGATCCTCTCTCTAAAATCAAACTTATCAATAGAGTTGGAAAGATAAAAGAATAGGCACGGATTTGCCTCCACTTTCAAATTGTCCCCTCTGGAATAGTCCCCACCTACACACTGAATCCCCTATAATAGTAAATTGTCCTTGTTATCAGAGTCTTTTGAGCTAGAGGTAGTTGCATGTTCTGATATAGAAAAAGCCTAACTTTTTTAAAAATTACCAATAAAGCCATGCATTGGTTAGCGAAGTAAAATGCAATGAATAATTTTTATACCACTTAGAGTCCGACGCAAAGCGTTTTTACTATTGCAGTTTACATCAGATTGACTAAAACTTTCTCCAAAGATATTGTTTCTCATATATTCATTTTCTTTAACAATTGATCTCACAATTAATACGTTAATTTTAGATCTCTTCTTTTCATCGGTGAGGTGATGTGGGGTAAGTCCGTAAAGGTGAAGTATAACGATTCGTAAAGATGTCACTTCCATTATGTTGATTAAGTTGGATCTTTCAACTTCTGCTGTATACCTGTATCGATGTTTAGAGGCTTAAATTTAATTTTTTAATTTTTGTGGTGAGTGAAATCTTCAGAATCTGTTATTCAAAATACTTTGTGATTTACATTTCTAATAGACAGTCTTTAAGCGCTATTAATCGCGGTCTATTTTAAATTTAAATGCTGTTAAATTAACACTAATATAACAACGATTTTTGGACTTATGTACTTGAATGAAGATTTTTCAAGTATTTAGAAAAAAAAATTGGTTTTGATATCACAATTGGAATAGAAAGCATAGTTTATGATTAGAAAGCATCACTCATGATTATGGCTCATTTCAGAAATAAACGACTCATATATACCAAATATATCGTACTCTCAGTTCTTACTTTTGTGTCAAAAATAAATAAAGTAGATACAATGACCATTGAATATGTTTTATTCCAACTTTTATTTGTAGTCTTTACTTTTATCTATATTTTATATATAGTTAGTATTTGCTTGAATGAAAAAAAAAATGATTTCCTTAATTACACACGGCTTTTTTTTCTAGTCTACATGATAAATTGCTCATCTATTAGGTTATTAGGCTTTACACTAGATACATCAATCGGAATATTTTACCATTCCTTATTAGACATCTGGACAAAGTTTTCAGGTAATTTCTTGTATGCAATGCGATAAGAAAAAAGAAAAAGGCTGTCAAATTAGTGAAATAAAATTAAAAAACTAATTAGAAGTAATGAAAAATTACCAAGAGAGTCTCCACGGTCATTGGCCAGAAGAAACAGAAGATAACTCCCAGTCCAAAAAGCTCTATATAATCCAATTAGGTGAGATAAAACTTTGAAAACTTTCTTTGTAAGTTAGCGCAATTTAGAACCCTCCGTTTAATTTGAATGAAGTATGTAATTTCAAGTTTTTATCGCAGAGGAATCACAACTTTCTTTATGAATGGACGTACAGTAATTACCACTTTATTAACAACCTCAGGTTAAGAATATTTAATTTCACGTTTTTCTTATAGCCACCTTACTTTGTATTGTTTTAAATAATGTTAACAAAGGGCTTGAAGATGGGCACTTGTCAGCATAGCAGCAAATCTTGCTGACTAAAATCATGGTTGTTGACCCATGAAACCATCCTTCTCAAACTTAATTTTATTTGTAAAAAAAAAACAAAAAAAAAACACCTTTGCCCTTAAATGTGACAGTATACAATATTTGAAAATTAAAAAGGTTTTTAGTAATTAAAGAAACAAAAAATGCATTTTTTGTTGTTTTTTTAACAACTTTTTTAAAAAATTTCTAATTTGGAATTACTTACATGTTTATATATGAAAATCCCTTGTTCAGGAAATCCCTTTTTAATCTCTTTCTCGTAATCGCTGCCAAGAAAAACTCGTAGATTTCTTAAATAAAATTATATTTTTATATAATAATTTATAAGTCCATCAAACGTGTTTTAACTGAGTACGTATATGGAAGATTGCAGTGTTTTCGAATGCGTTCATTACTGTAGGTGTGGATAATTAAGTGTGTAAAGGTTTGTTGTCAACGTTACTGGCGTTAAAAGTCTTGATGTCATGGATTGAAAAATTCTTAAATTGTATACGTAGTTCATTTCTACCTTGTTTCATTTGGAGTATGGTCTGATTAGTGAGTAAATTACCAGTCTTCCAGTCTCAGATTTAATGGTGTTCTTGTTTTCATAACTCTCAGATTTAATGGTGTTCTTGTTTTCATAACTCTCAGATTTAATGATGTTCTTGTTTTCATAACTTGTGATGTCAATGATCCTTGGTCATTTTCTAATCTTAGATAAATCCTAGGTATTTTACTCTAGCCATTTGTGAAATTTCGAAAAACAATCGGAAAGCTTGTTTCAAGTATAAGAGTAAATGTGGTTGTGACACCAACAGTGACAAGTTCTATAAAAGTTTGGTGTCTATCAATCACAGCTGTTTCGTCTGCTTAGATACTTGTAAGGGTGTTAGGAATTATGAGGAATGGCATGCGTGAGGGTGCGTTGTTTACAGTAGAGGTTCGATTTTTGATGAACAGGAGTATCAAACTCAGCGAATAGACGGAAACCCTGAGTCATGGCGAATAGAAAAAAGTTTGTCAGAAAAGAAAACCTGAAAAAATAGGTAATATGTGCACGTTAGATGTCTGATGCTTTGTCAAATGAAGTGTTGGTCAAAGGAACGTTGGATGTGAATTTGGTGGAATGATGTTCAATGCATTTCACTGCATTGCAATGTTAAGGTGTTAGGTTCTCAAATTAAATGCTAGATATAATCAATCCATCTGAGGGATTAACCTTTAACTTTACCGTTCAGTGAGTCACAGAAAATGTCATTCCTTAAAAAAAGTAATTGTGAAAAAAAAATCACATCCAAAATTGCTACAGTCAACAATTCAAATGCTTGGGCGACGTCCATAAACACTCCAGTTGCATATTATTCCCGCACTAGTTCCATCGAAATGAACTCAGTTACTCCTTGCAATAGCGGGATGTAATTTTGTAAATTGAAATTAATCCTTACGATTTTTTTTTTAGTATCTGTAGCTACAATATTTGTTTGTATTATAATTACTGAATGGTATGAATGAGGAAGAACTGTTTGTCTTTGTCTTAGTTTTTTAATCATGGAAATGGCAGAATATTTTCACAGTATTTTGTGAATTTGGTAATTCAGTTGCTATGTATTGAATTTTAGATAGTCATACAGAAGAATTTATACTTTCTAGGCTTTTCCCGGACCATTTCAGCATTTATAAAATTGCCCTTTATAAGGGACGTAAGGTACAGAAGATTCTTCTTCAAGGAGAATTTCGCTGTAAAAGCATACATTTTTTTTTTTGCCCTCCACCCCAAAGATGCGTTACCCACCTAACAATGCTCTTGAAAAGAAAAAGCGTGCCTTTAACCGATTCTTAAAGATATTTAACTCAACCCCAAAGGACCAGACCAGAGCATAATGTCCTCCTAAGAGACGCCTAAGATTCATCTCTTCTCGATGATTTCAGGAACTTTTTCTGTTATTTTGAAAATAGCGACTACTGGAGTTTCCTTGATCTCATCAACTTTTGAGATCATATTGCTTTCTTTGAAGCGTTTGAAAATTTATACTATTAGGGCTTAAATTTATAAATAGCAACCTAAGGCGCCGTTTATATTTAACTCTACAAAATAATTACTCTAATTAATGCCGCGAGGGATTGTGAGGGGGAGGTTTCAATTTCTTTTACCCTTCTGATGTATTTTAATTCCTATTAAAAATATTCAAAGGAAGATGAAAAATGTGAAATATAATTGTACAAAACATTATTGTTAGTTTCTATGGATGAAGTAAATTGTGAGGAATGATATAAAAATAATAATAAAATTCAAAACCGAAATAGCTATAGCAATATAATACACATATTTTGCATCACAGCTCTATTGAGAATATGGCATAGACGAATCCAGTTCAGGATTTAAATTTACAAGTAAATTAAAGAATATTTATAATAATAAAGACAATATTTAAAAAGGCCTCTACATAAATCTATACAAAGTGGGATGATTAAAATGTTCTGCAATCTACAATAATATAAATGGAGGGTATACTGATAAAAAAATTAAATATGTTTATGATATATAAAATGTTAAAAAAAAATCTATGATAACAGAATTGAATCACAAAATAGAGGAAATATATTCAAATTGGAAGATTCATATATTCTAAGAAGAAAAACATAACACCACCAAAGATTTATTTCAGTTGTACAGCACAGTTCTGAAAATTTAACAACAAATTAAGGAAATATGAGTATATACCATCTAGAGACAGTATATTTATTTCCTTTTAAAATTTAGATAATATCTTTGATAAACATCTGATTTCGGTTTATAATTTTCAATAATAAACTTTTTTAATCGATCAAGAAAAAAAATCCCTTCCCCTCAAAATTTCTGTCTTTACCTTACAAGATACGTAGAATCCAATAAGAACAAAAGTCCGACCGTCCCCCTTCGCGGCTTTTCTCCGGGACTTCGGGTCCGACTATATTGAGATTTCATAATCCCAAATCTTGATCATTTATGAAGATAGAGGAAAAATATAAATTTATAGAAATTTATCCTGAAGACGGGGAACCAACCCTGAAACGTAGATGCGGTCAGAATGAAGTGGATGCAAGAAATGAAAGAAAAACATTTAAGGAATGTCATCATTGCTATGAGTTAATAAATAATTGTTTTAGACTTCCTAATGTGCTGTAATAGACAAATAATGAAAAATATAAAGTGTTTTGAAAACATTATACCAAAACATATATATATATATATATATATATATATATATATATATATATATATATATATATATATTATTAATTTATTTTATTAAACTTATGTATCGCTTATAACAATTAATATACAACAGACAAATATATATATTAATAAGCATTACAATGTCTACTAATCTAGAATATCTACAAAAAAAACATATGCAATGGCTGTATTATAGTCAGTGCAATTAGGTTTTAAGGGGTCGATAAATACCTCAATGAAACTTAGTTCTCATTCATTATTTCGGTCAACAAATTTTGAGACCACCCTGTTATAACTATTATTAAATACAATATTGTTGTTTCTAAATAAAATGAAAACTATTAAATTGTTGTTATATTCTAGAGAGAGAATTCTTCCACTTTATTACCAGATAAAATAAACTTACTGCTAATGTATTATAATTTATTTTTACAGTCGTTGCTTTATTTTATGTGAATCCACGCCATTTATTATTCTGGGAAGTTAAAAAAAAAAAAAGTTTTATTATTTTATTTTTACCTCTCGGTTATTATACGGTTGCAGTTTACGACCTGACAGAAAAACATCTGGAATGACAAAGCCATTATCGAAGTATTCATCCGGTGAATTGTCGACCGGAGGACCATTTAAATTAATTATGTATCCTTAGCCGGGAGAAGTGGAACATTAAACACTGCAGCCATTATGAAGGAACCTTGACAGCAAAGCAATGTTCAATGGAACAGTTTACTAATTGGGCAATATAATTTGAGCGGTATCACAGTCTTCTTCTTAATAACAGATGAAGGGTACTTTCTGAGAATTATTAGTAATGCGATAAGAGTGAAAACGCTTTAAAATTCCCTTCGTAGAACTTCGTCGATCGTGAATTGTTAAAATAAGCAAATATAATTAAATTAAGAAACATGAATCCATAGGAAAACTTCAAACAGTGGATCTATGGTGCTCCTTGCAAAAACAATTGCATTATGTAATAGCATCGTGACAGTTGAAATGGACATGTAAAGTTGTTGGACTTCATTATGAACGAATTTCCATAAAGATAATTAACGCTTAACCAATGGCAAACGTCAGAAGGGTAGACCGAAACATAAGCATGACTATGCAGATTGGATCACTTGACGGAGATATGCAGTAGGAGGTTATTAGTGATATCAGTATCGAAATTAATATAATTATATTATAGAGCCTTCAAATGACAAGGGGCATGTTGTTTGGATATTTGCCCGATACGAGAGCTGGAGAGTTGAATTTTCTGAGTCATGGCCACATTAGCAGCAGAGGGTCCAATATCTTCGTTGGCCTGGTTTCTGGAGAGAAGCAGTTTACATGTAACTGATTCTCACCCATTTCTTGCCACTTCCGTTAGTTCCAATCCTCAAATAATTTTTTTCGAGGGACTGTCTGATTTTCGTTAACCCTGACAGGAACACGTGTCATCTCATAGCGTCTAGTGACACCATACGCTTTTTGGGCGTGCATGCTTTAAAAACCACAAACTAAGCAAAAAAAAAAATGTTTACTTTGTGGAATTAGCTATAGTAAATAAAAAACATTATTGAGAGGAGTAAAAACTTTATTTGGAGCAATGAATATAATATAATATAAATTGTATATGATTACAATTTTTTTTCAATAAAATATAATACTATAAAATAATGACTCGTATTGTTGACAAGAATAGGTCAGTCTTAGAAACTTTTATTCAGTCTTTCAGATTTTTTTATACAGTTTTTTATACCAGAAGAGGTACATAACATGGCATAATACATTATATTTTATGCATCACTTTTGCCTTTTATCACAGTCAATGCAGATTTTTTTGTGATGTTCGCCACAGATAGGAACTGTACAACAATCGCATATCATTTTCGACATCCTTTTTTTCGAGTAATGACAAAATGCACAGTATGATCGACTTCTTTTTTTACCCCTATGATCTCGATCGCACATGTTGCACTTCTTGGTTAGGCGGTTATTTAAGGCATGCTTCAACTTTTGCTATTAGTGATTTTGATATCGGTTTTTCCATACGTTTTATCATCAAAAAGGCCTTTCAAATGTTTGAGCCATTTTTCTTATTCTTCTTATTTTCTGTATCCTTGGGCGGTAGATCTTATTACATCTGGTCGACCGGGCCAATCTCTAGTTTTATGGTGCTCTTACTTTCGCTTATCCTAAGCGGTCCCCTCGAACTGGCCCGGGTTCTACAGGTATCCACTTGCTTTTCTTTGTCTGTAATGAAATTTATTTATGTTAATATTGGCTGAACCAGGAGGCATATCTTAAATTTATCCACATTCTAATTACTATTTATTTAATCTTAATGATTTCCTTAAATCCCAGTATTCTCAATACATTGCAGTATAAAAAAAAAGCATGGTTGGTAATATTCTACGCTTATGAAGCGTACAAATATTTACGTAGAAAGTACACTGTGCGTCTTAAGGCGTAGTTGGATTAAGCAGGAAGGTTACACTGACCTTGAGATCTGAAGGACCTATACGGAACCGACGGGATCTTTTAGTCGAATGGAAGGTGAAGGCATATCTAGGAGGTGGTGGCGGAAATCCTAAGACGAAAATTGGGGTTCACTTGGTTGATTTTTGGGAAAAATACCTATGAGGAAGAGAAGTCTCCCACTGCGAATGCAAATGAGCCTGTATTGTCGTGGCGCATACACCATAGTTGAGCAAGTATTGGTCGATAAACCTATCATAGCCTTACTTCTGCAAAGTATGATATCGATGGATTCCGATACAGATTCACGCAATTTCGCCAATGGCGCTGTCTGCAACGGATATATTAGAGAACGAAAAACATATCATTTCACTACTTTAATCTTCTGCTTTTTGTTACACTTGAGGAGGCTCGAATTAACATGTTTTTCAACATTGCTGTATATAAAGAGAAACAGGCAACCGAATCGTGCCCGCTTACATTAATGGAAGAACAACACGTTAATTTAATCAATTAAAAATGCCTTTAGTTTTCCCAAATAAAGTATTATGTATAATATTTGACGAGATGAAAGGTTAGCCCACTGAACAATTTAGAATGCGGAATTGAATACCTTACAACTCGTAAATTTGATATCATACATAATATCATCGTGACAGATTGAATTGACATGTAAAGTAGTTGGGATGTGTAATGAATGAACCCCTAGAAAGATAATCAGTGCTGAAACAACAGTTCAATGACGAAGTTGCAGATAGGAAGATTCTGTTTAGCCTGACAATGTAGATTTCAGACAACATCGACAAGGAACGAGTTCAATGGAGGAAGCTACGAATAGGCAACGAATGTTGTTGGTATCGAACCTTCGAGATATATATACATGCAACTTCATTAATATGATGTTGGATCAATACTAAATCAATATCTGATTTAAATGATTATAAAAGGTCGCACATATATTTTAGTTACATGTGTACTAACTGACTCCGCAATGCTTGACTATTGCTTGATTTGGGTATATGTATATATGTAGAGATTAAATGAACCTAATTGAACGCTAGGTAAAAAATATTCTTTGTATAAATGTAGTATTAAAAAATTGAATTAAAATTAAAGTTAAACTCAGGCGCCTCTACAACGCATAGAACCGTTGAAAACCGCACATCGAAAATTTAAATAATTACAATACTTTCCTTACCTACCAGCGCATTTATGTCCTACATTTCCTCCGACCTGTTTCAGCAGGAAAATAAAAACATGGCTACTATGTTCAATGCGCTGCTAATAGTGATCCCAGCTCGATGATTTTTTTTTTTTTTTTTTTTTTGGTTTTGCTGAGAATTTAATTGTATAGTGAATTAATAAAGATGATATAGTTAAAATTTGGTAAATATCGGTGCTTTAATTTTCGCGGTTAGCGCTTAGGAACGAAAAACGGGATGTCCTTCATATAATGGTATGATGATACTGCCCTGATTCCCATAAATCAGGAGCCCTTTGAATGATATTTTTAATAAAATAAGGTTTTTAGGTGTGCTGATCTGCCGTAGATTTTGCTCTGAATAAGGCTACTTTATTTAATAATTAAAACACTTTATAAAATTTATTTGAAAAGGAAATAGATCATTTTTAAATATTTATATTTCTCCTCTAAAATACTCTGAAAAACAAGTGTTTTGCTGGTAAAACCATGCCGATATCATTTTTAAAACTCAAGGTATAAAATAAAGCGGTTTCAAGGTGTTTTATTTTCTATTTTTTCTCAACGCCTAGCGTGTACATTAGATTTTTTTTTAAGTGAATTTAATTATCTTTCAAATGAGCATTTGTATAATCAGCGAAAAATGTATGCTTTTCGAGCTATGCGCAAATAAAATATTCATTCCGTCATAACTTTTTCCTTTTTTTCCTCAAAGATGCAGATCAGGTATGGAAGGTTAAATGCCTTTCAGGAGAACACTTAGGGAAGTTACGTTAAAATCTTCTGAGCCGTTTTGAGGCGCTACACTCTAGGGAAGAAGTGGCTATTTGGGCTTTATTTTTATTATTGGTCGATTTTAATATTGCAAAACCATCTAGAAATTCTGAAGGCGACATAGTTGAAATTTAGTAAAGATTGATTAAGCAGTTTTTGTCGGTAGCGCTTACAACTTAAAAAAACACAGTTAACTATAAAACATTTCGCATATTATTACATATTCGGTTTTGAGATATATCACTTATTCTCAAGTGAACCAGGGGGAGGGGGTTAAGGAAAGGTTATTTGTACCTTACGTAGCAAAATAAACAAATGTCTTCGTGCGAAGGCAGTAGTCAGGTAACACACGAGGACTTTAAACAAGAGAAACAACCTGGTGAAAAATTTCGCGTGATAGCGGCCACTCTTGTGGTTTAATAATACCATACTATCAAGAAGCACGTAGTGACCTTTTTCTTCATGGTGAAACATAGTAAATTTAAGTAACAACTATTCTACCCTAGTCATTTAAAACTGTCTAAATTACATATACCGTATGTTATACTGATTTTGATGTATATAGTAATATATTTTAGCCGGCCGTGAAATAGCAGGTAATTGGATTAATATAAAAGAAAAGAGTTGAATATCTAATGTTTTAGAAAGGGTCTCTTAACAAACCCGTAAAATGAGGATATAATTTATAAAATTAATATTTATAAATATTAACGCATCAAATAATAGCCAAAAGTATAAATGTAAAATAATTTGTTATCCTTTCATTCAATGATAACCAATTTACAATTTAAAAAAAAAAAGATAAATTGATTTTACATGGAAATTTTTCATCACTTAGTTCTGAGAAAATCTCAATAAAAATATGTAATAAAAATGCAGCTATATTGAATATGGAATTAAAAAACAAAACAAATAAAAACCTGTACTCAAGCATGATTTTTTTATTAATATCCGATCAGAATCAAATATATAATTCTTCTAATTTCTATACGGAGATGAATATTAAATAATATGGACGAATAATAAAGACACTCTAAAATCAATAATCTCTTAATCGCGTGTCGATGATTTTTATATTTAAAGTTTTCTATTTTTTTTTTCCATGGATTAAGTTATTTTAAATAATTATTATTTTCAGATTTAAGTTAGTTCCCTATCACACTCCCTATCTTTTATTTATTAAAATCCTTTTTCACAACGTTTCTGACAGTTCTGTCCATTTTCAAGTGTTCCTCTACCTTTCCAATTAATTTTCAAATATTATGGATTGTTAATTTTAACACCAACAAACCTTTTTTCTGAACTACCTTATTTATCTTAATTTTTTATCTATAATAATTTCGATGTTTGTCTTTGACATTACAAAATTATCAATTTCTAAATACAAACATAAATATTTTATTGCCTTTTTCTGAAAATAAATGATTTATTATTATTATGAAAGTTTTATTATTATGTTTTAGATATTTAAAACCAATTAAGGAAAAGAAGGAGGAAATACGAAGCTAAAATAAAATAAAATAGGATAACATTTTTACAAAATAAAAAAATACAAGGTTCGACAAACTATATAATATACTTAAAAATAATCATGTGTCTATCTTTCTGTTTTGTTAAAAGAATATTTCACAAAACATCTTTGCAAAAACCCGTGAAAGACTATGAAGACAATTACTAATGGAGGGCCTGATTTTAGTCATTTCGGTTTTATAAAGAGGCGGCGTAGTTAGTAATGCAACCGCATGTTTTAACCCTTGACTATATTTGGTAATAGTCTTACAACTAGGGATGAGAGGACCTAGAAAATATCTTTCAAACCAAGGTTTTCAAGCATCGAAACCAAATTGTTCATTTCCCCATCCTCTCGAAATCAAGGTAAGATTTTTGTGAAATGATAGGTGGTTTTCTCATCTTGTAAAGTTGTTCCATCTACAATAAATGAAGCCAAGAGGATTACGATATCTCATTAAGTTTCTTCAATGAAACACTGCCCATTCAGCTAAACCGCCCTACCCAGACCAAAACCATTTCCTTACAAGATCAACATTAATCAGTACCCAAAACATAAATCATGGACGGTATTTCATCAGAAAGGGCTGTGCCACACGGCGGAGCAACTGAAATACTGGAAACTTGTTATTTCTGTTGAAGCATTGTCAAGGAACTAACATCATTTGTTTATTCTTTTACTCGTTTTATAGTCAAGGACCATGATGGTTTCGGTTTAAATAACTGAAAGCCGGGACAGGAAGAACGTGTTATCAACCTTTTTAAGCCAGAGGGAGAAAGTCAAAATTTATTAGTCGTTACTATAACTTTAAATTGAGCTATGCATTCGAAGTGTACACACAAGTTTTTTTTTATAATAATACAATAACAAATAGTACTTTGGTTATAATTAATGCTTTAAGTAACTGTATCGCCTAAAATAATGTACAGGAACAATAAACACATTTTCGAAACGGCTAAAGCAAGAAACCCATTACCTAAACTCTATAAGAGACCCAGTCAACCTTAGATAGATCATAACTGCTGTATAACTGGCTTTATCAGAGACCGTGGCTCAAACTTAAATGGCATCTTCAACTACGCTCAGTCTCGTACCGGAGTTTCCTTTCTTGTTGCAATACTCTACGCTTTGAAATGCGAATTTTATTTAGTACGACCGCTTGAATTGCGATCTCATAGATTAGAATAATTTAAATGAGCTAGAACATAAAAACGGGGAATGAAGATCATAACTCGATCAAAAATAAATGGGTTCGAAAATCTTGTCTTATCATAAAACAATAAAAGGCTCAGTGAACCCGAAGATTCGATGCCGATAGGACCAATCGCTGTTTACCTTCGCTGACCGGCAACCCTCAAAACACAAATTCGAAAGATTAGCTTTAAGCGAATCCTCTCACCTACGTTTCGGCCCAACACTTGGAGGTTCACCAGTCGGCTCAGCGCTAATTTCCTTTAAAATTAAATGGGTATTATTAATTTATTATGATGGAAATCAAATAGTCATTATCAACAATTTTAGGTAGGTAAGTATTTTTTTTTCATGTAACTATTTTTCTTTTCGTAGACAGTCGAAAAAGTTTATTGCGGGACGTTCGTGTCCCATTGAAAGGCATCCATTGTGTTTTATCTGGTAGTTGGTGAGGGAGGAGGAAACAGGGCTCCAACGGTGTAAAATAAATCTGGAGCCCACCGAGGCTGATAAAAGTAATCTCTCCAGCCGTCAATAAAGTCGGTTCCCCTTGGTAATTAATTCCGTCGGGTGCATTGTAATTTGGTCTGTAACATAGCCTCGGGATCTGCTACATCCAAGGAAACAGTTAACCCCCCTCTGATAGGGGTTTGTTCTATCCATCAATTTGGAATCTGTAACCGATGACTTTTAGGGACTGATGTCTTTGCAGGCTCGTCATTTATTTAGTTAAATTGAATTAAAGTAATAACACTTAATGGAAATATCACCAACAATATGGCCATTTCTTCCCTCTATAACAAAATGACCTAAATTTACAAGATCAGACTTAATGGAATCCTCCGATTTTCGTATCGGTCAAGAACTCAGGCATTCTGCGCTAAATACCATTTAATGGTCCCTTTTGCTATCCAGACCGACAACTTATTTACTCGCCCATTTCCTAATAATAAAATAATAATAAAGATTGACTCTATTATAATGCTATAATAGCTATTATGATAAAAATAAGAAAGAAGTTTTTACGATATTTTAGAATAAGAATGAATAAATTAAAATAATAAAATAAAATACATATCTTGTATTTGCCCATCCATTACTGGGTATTATATAGGAATTCATCCGATTCAATTTAGTTGTATTAACCCCTAACTAAATCGAGTCTATCATTAATAGGATAAATACACATGATCATTATAGGGGAAATTATTCTATTATTGGACACTTGCGTAATATGAGATACCCCTGTGCCTCCTCCACATTCATGAATTTACTAACCTATTGCGTTATGAGCTACTAACTGGTGATCATGAGCACTTGGAAAATAAAACTTTTCCTAATTGGAACCTTCTCGCTCAGACAATTCCTATTATTCAAAACAAGAAACAAGAAAACTTTTTATGACTTACGTTTGACGGCTGGTTTGACCCACAAGCAAGTTGTCTTAAAAAATGATTTTTACTGTTTATAACAAAGCTTATAAAGTTTGTAATAAAGCTTTTCATATTCTAGTCATAAAAAAAAAAAAATGTTTTCCTTTTTCAAGGCTTATTACTTTTATTGTATTTTTTTTTTTTTTTTTTTTTATGGTTCGGCTAGAGAAAAAACATTATTACCCTTGTATATATATATATATATATATATATATATATATATATATATATATA